>VZQC01003795.1:0-59563 GCA_009823505.1 Rhizomys pruinosus | reverse complement strand
AAAAAAAAAAAAAAAAAAAAGACTTCCAAAAAGCAGGCTTGGAAATATTTAATAGCAGACAAAATAGAATTCAATATGAAAAGCATTATATGAGAGAAAGGTAATTTTCAGACATCGAAAAGAACAGTCAACTAAAAGACATGAATCTTTATGCATTTAACAGAAGCTTCAAAATACATCAAATAAGTACTTCGAGAAATTCAGAGAGAAACAGACAAATCCACAATTATAGGGAAAGATTTCAAATTAACGTAGATAAAAAGCTCACTGGGCACATCTCATGTGACTGTCACTGGACTACGATTTTCATGCATTTCCTAAAGCTATAGAAAAGAAGTAACTTTGACAAGTCATATACATTTACCATAAATACTCTTATACATGATAAAGAGAACATTTTAAACATCATACACATACTAGGCATTCACTCCCAAAGAACAAGAACAAGTACAATTGTAACAATAACTACCACACCACCCCACGGCGGGCAAGGCTATAGCACTATTGTTGATTTGGCAACAGCTCTTAAGAACAATTTGGTATTAGGTATCAAATGTCCATAACTCTTTGATATAGTAATTATCTTTCTGATAATCTATCCTAAAATAAATAATATAAAACATGGGAGGGGGAATAAAAATGTAAGAAAATACTAGAAATGCAAATGTTAAAATGGAAGGGAATGGTCTAATATGGTAAGCCATTCAACAGAATATCATTTGCCATGAAAATGACATTTGTGGAAAGTATGTAATAGAAAAATGCTTAAGGAAACAATAGAAAAGTACAGTGTTAAATTAGATATGTTTTATGCAGTATAAAATAAATCCAAATTATTTTTTAATTGGGTGTAAACTATCTTTTACTGTTAAAAAAAAAAACCAATCTATGCTGGGAAGCTTCCATCTTAGGCAGCTTTTTGCTTTCCTTCATTCTCACCAGCTGTCTAGGAATCTGAAGTCACGTGATGTTTGCACATCACCCACCACTGCACCACTCTACAGAAGAGACCAGAGAAGCCCACACATGTCAGATGCTCACCATGTCCACTGCTACAGTGGCTTTTTTCCTTCCAGGCATCTGGCTGTTATAGCACAGAACAAAGTGACTTTATTTAAGCAAGTTAAATGTCCATGAACATTTGGACATCTGCTTTGAGCTCTCTAAGGTGGAGTTAAATTTGGTTTCTGCAACAACTCTAGGGTATTGCCGAGCACTGTGTGCACCACAACGACTCCCAGACAACTGAACTTGTAATTTCTATCACTTTAGGATAAACTTGCTTGTATCAACTTATTAATGCTTTGCAATTTGGCAGTTATTATTTATTAATTTAATTTTGGCAGTTATTTTAAAGGGTAAAACAGAAGTTTTTTTTTGCAGGGATAATTTCTTATTATATATTAAAGTATCTTAAAAATTCTTAAAATCAAACATTTATGTAAATATTCTTTTAAAAAAACAGATCCAAAGACTCAGCCCAGTTCTGCTTTGAAATTATATCAAGATCTAAGTCTACTACGGGCCAAAGAAATGCTTCTCAGCAGGGGCTGGTTTTGCCTTCTGAGGAACGACAGCCACTCTGTGGTATACGCCAGAGAGCTGGATGGCATAGACAAAGTCTTTATTGTGGTTCTAAATTTTGGAGAAACAGCAACACTGCTAAATCTACAGGACATGATTTCAGATCTTCCTCCAAAACTGAGGATAAGATTAAGTACTAATTCAGCCTCCAAAGGCAGAGAAGTCGATCCACGTGCCATTTCTCTGGAGAAGGGAGACGGACTCATCTTGGAACACAACATGAAGAATCTACTTCATCACCAAATAGCTTTCAGAGATAAATGTTTTGTTTCCAATCGAGCATGCTATTCCAGTGTACTAAATATACTGTATAGTCTGTGTTAAGAACCTGCTGTTTTAATTTTACGTACAGCATGCTATTGAGTAGGCTTTATGCACAGTCATTAATTCTTAGACATTTCTGTAGCATGAATTTAACTGCTTTAGGAAAGCATCTCAAATGTTTGAAGGAATAATAAAATGTTTAAAAGACTATTCCAAAGTTCTAAAGCATTTAAATATGAAGAATGTTACCCAAATGGAATTATGAAATTGGAAGGGGACTCACTGTCACAGTGTAAAATATTTACTAGTAAAGAGGAAGGACATTGATTTGTAAACTGTTCAAAGAAACTTCTATTAAAAGACCCACAGCTGTTGTGACTGGAAGGGAGGCCTGGTGCTCCGCTGCCCTGGTCTTGCCTGGCTCCTTCTCTATGTCCTTCTAAGGAGCATGCCTGAAAACTACCTTCTCAGGCTACAGGGATGCGTACTGCTTGCAGGAGCTGCGTAAGCCACATGTACAGTAAGCAAAATTGAGATGAAGCAACTTTAAAAAATTTACGTAATAACTTAAAAACCTCACTTTTGCTAACCCAACTGGAAATAAGACTGATATTTCTGTGTCTCCAGTGCCTAGCTGAATGCAGCATTTCAGAATTTTAGGTACTTCTTAAGATTCTCGAAAGCACTGGTGCTGTCAAGTCCAAGTTCGTCATACAGGAATTTAAGTTGCGCTGTAATCTAAAAGAAACATATTTTAAAGTTAGATAGAAAGACTACTTCTAACATTTCAGTCGTTCTTCATCCAAGTTAATCTTACCCTGAAGTCAGCACTTTACAGCACAAGTCTTTTCATCCAGGACTTTCTTTACCAGAGCTCCGTTGCTGAGTACAAGCATGAGTCCTTTCTCGTGAAGTGACCCCCATTCCCTCCTTATGCCCTGGGCCTGACATTTGTGTAGTATCTGTCATAAACTCTGCCTCAACCACTGAAAATCCTGAACATAACACATCTATGTTCGAGGCCTCTGTCAACTGGCAGTGGCTGGATAACATACCTTTTTGTGAGAATCCTCAATCACATGATTCCCTCCAGGCTGAATATCTAAAATAATGTTGGGGGCCTGGTAACCTGAAAGAGTTAACATATAAAACAATCAGGTCCTGCCGGACGTGGTGGTGCATGCCTTTGGAGGCAGAGGCAGGCAGATCTTTGTGAGTTCAAGGCCAGCCTAGTCTACAGAATGAATTCCAGGACAGCTGGGGCTACAGGGAGACCCTGTCGCAAAAAGACCAAAAAAAAAAAAAAAAAAGGTCCTCAGAAGTCTGAGACCTAGTCTCCCCCCCCCCCCTTTAAGTACTTTATTCAAACAATGGTGAAGGAATAAACCACCATCAATACTACCAAAGAAAGGGAACACAGAGACCTAATGGCTGAGGAGGCTGGATAGAGGGGCCCTGAGTGGTGAAGGCTGTAACCTAGGAGGGAGTCAATGGCCTGTGGAACCTGAGGGACTGGGACCCTGGAAGCACTGTCTATACCAATGGGTGAGAATGAGAACTGGAGCTGGGACAGGAGACGCTGGCTCACAGGCAGGTCTACTTCCAAACCCAGAATTGTCTTAATATTCAAAAAGAGTTACCTAATAAAAATGAATGAAAAAAAATGAATTTTTTTTTTGAGACAGGGTCTCCCTGTAGCCCCAGCTGACCTGTAACTCACTCTGTAGACCACTCTGTGGCCTTTAAGTCACAGAGATCGACCTGCCTCTGCATCCCGATAAAATAAAATTTTTTATTTATTTTTTTTTAATTTTATTTATTTCTGTATGTGTATGAATGTACTGTCTGCATGCAGGTTTGTGCACCCGTGTCGTGCAATGCCGCGGAGGTCAGAAGAGGGTGTCGGATTCCCCTGGAACTGGAGTTCTCCTGGAATTAGAATTTCGGACGGTTCTCGGCCGCCATGTGGGTGCTGGGGATCGAACCCGGGTCCTCTGTAAGAGGGGTCGGTGCTCTTAACCTTTAGGCCATCTCTCCAGCCCTTGATAAAATAATTTTTAAAAAAATGAAAAAAAAAGTTGGCAAGACATAAAGCCAAAGTGAAATCAAATGTCAGATATGACTTGCAGGTCCTTCACAATCATTCATTTAAATGTTGGGCACGGTGGTGCACCCCTTTAATCCCAGCCCTCAGGAGGCAGAGGCAGGTGAATCTCTTGAGAGTGAGGCCAGCCTGGTCTACATACGTAAGTGATTTCCAGGCCAGCTGGGACTAGGGAGACCTTGTCAGTCTCCCCCCCCCCCAAAAAAAAAAGGTATTCATATAACAACATAAGGCATTATTCTTTGTTATCTCTAAAAGACAATGGTGGCGCATGCCTTTAATCCTAGCACTTGGGAGGCAGAGGCAGTCGGATCTTTGCGAGTTCAAGGCCAGCCTGGTCTACAGAGTTTCAGGATAGCTGGGCTACAGGGAGACCCTGTCTTGAAAAAACAAAACAAAAAACAAAAAACAAAAACAAAAGATAATGGAGGGTTGATTTGGCACTTTGATGCCCTAACTGTAGTTGCTTTAAGATCGTTCATTCAGGCTGGAAAGATGGCTCAGTGGTTAAGAGCACTGACTGCTCTTCCAGAGGACCGGAGTTCGATTCCCAGCACCCACATGGTGGCTAAAAACTGTCTTTAAGCTGGGCGCGGTGGCAGATCTCTGTGAGTTCAAGGCCAGCCTGGTCTACAGAGCGAGCTCCAGGCCAGCTAGGAATAAAGGGAGATCCTATCTCAAAAAGACCAAACCCCCCCCCCCCCAAAACCCAAAAACCGGGCGTGGTGGCGCATGCCTTTAATCCCAGCACTCGGGAGGCAGAGCCAGGTGGATCTTTGTGAGTTCAAGGCCAGCCTGGTCTACAGAGGGAGTTCCAGGACAGCTGGGGCTACAGGGAGACCCTGTCTTGAAAAGACCAAAAAAAAAATTTTTTTTTGTGAGTATGAATGTACTGTCTGCATGTAGGTTGGTGCACTCATGTCGTACAATGCTGTGGAGGTCAGAAGAGGGCGTCAGATTCCCCTGGAACTGGAGTTAAAGACAGTTCTTAGGCACCATGTGGGTGCTGGGGATTGAACCCAGGTCCTCTGCAAGAGCAGTTGGTGCTCTTAACTGCTGAGCCATCTCTCCAGCCCCATGTCTTGCCAACTTTAACATTATCCCTTGAAGAAGAGGTGAGGCGGTCATGGTTGTTTAGACTTTAACTGGGAAGACAGCAAAATAAACCTATTTGTCCTGTATCACAGGCAGATGGTTTGGTCTCTAGTGTGAGGTGTTACTCTAAGGCATTTGCTGAGGACACTGATCCTGTTAGCCTGGTTGTCTGATTCCAGGAAGTCTCCTACCTTCACCTGCTTTCTTAGTATGCTCTTCAACTGCTTCCTTGAGTTTCTCAGTATAGTTTACAATGCCTTTCAGAGGTACTCGTTCATCATTTTCATAGGCTGTGATATGAATTGAAGGGTAATGCTAAAAGAAAACAGACGCAGCAGGAGTTAGTATTGGTCTTATGGTTCCTTCCACCTGACAGAAATGAAAGTAAGTTCCTCTATCTTGCCCCCATGTTTTTTTCTTACCTCATATTCTTGAACAGGTCCCACTATTACAGTAGCAGACTAGTTTTTATCTGGACTAGACTTTTCTTGTGTATAGAGACCATAACTTCATCTAGTCTAGTTAAAAAGGATTAAGGCATGATAACTCTTTCCCCAAGCAAATATAGAGTATGAACAGACGTGATCCTAAAGATGTGTAGGTATCATAAGCAGAAACACGTCTTGAAGCCTTTCTAACTCTCACCTCAGCTAAGTGTCTCTTAGTTACCTTCTCTATTGCTTTAGGGTAGTGTATTATAACTGTGTCTCTTACCTGAGGCTTAATATTTTGGTAGGGACAGTAGCGTTTTATGTACTTCTTATGTTTTTCATCAGACGAAGGATTCCCCCATTCTTCAATTTCTTCTAGTGTCAGAGGAAGTGTAGTATCTATCATGGTGTTGAGAACGTCCAAGAAAGGTGCCTATCAAAAAAACAAGGCCAAACATAAATCAACTAAGAGGTTGGTAACATGAGTTTCAGAAAAATGGTAAACTTCATAAATACATATCCTGACATGAGAGAATACAGCTCAAAAAGCCATGTGGGGCTGGAGAGATGGCCTAGCAGTTAAGAGCGCCAACCGCACTTACAGAGGACCCGGGTTCGATCCCCAGCACCCACATGGCGGCTGAGAACCTTCTGAAACTCCAGTTCCAGGAGAACTCCAGTTCCAGGGGAATCCGACACCCTCTTCTGACCTCCGCGGCGTTGCACGACACGGGTGCACTAACTTGCATGCAGACAGTACATTCATACACATACAGAAATGAATAAAATTAAAAAAAAAAAAAAAGCCATGTGGAATAGTGGACCCAAGAAGCCACTGTAACTAACTCAGTCTTCAAGAGAAGTGGTAATTTAAACTTGAGGACTTACAGGGCTGGAGAGATAGCCTCACCGGTTAAGAGCACCGACGCTCAGTAGGACAGAGGATCCGGGTTCGTCCCCAGCACCCAATGGAGCGGCTGAGAACCAGCTGAACTCCAATGTCCAGGAGAACTCCAGGGTGCCAGTGAGGAAGCCAGACCACCTCGGTTCTGACCTCCGACTTTTTGCATGCAAGTGCCCATGGAGTTAGCAACGTCATCATAATGACCAAAATCAAAAGACCTAAGCTTTTTTTTTTAATTGAATTTTTACATTTCTATTCCATATAAATATAAATAAAAAAAAAATTATTTAAAAAAAAAAAAAAAAGATTTTTTTTTTTTTTGGTTTTCAAGAAAGAAGCTTCCTAAATCTTAAAAAAAAAAAAAAATATAAAATAATAACTTTTGTATTCAAAGATATAATCCAGAAGTCCATAAAAATTGTATCCCTTCATGTTAGCTATAGATTAAGACTCTATCTAATATATAATATCTCACAATTTCCTGAGTTTCTCATATTTACAATAAAAAATAACAACTATGAGCTTGCATGAGCGGGGAAGAGGGGAAGTCATTCCGTGAGGAATTTCCCATCAGAAACTGTTCTGTCAGCATAGACACTTTGAGTATGTCTTGATTTTGAGTAGATGGGAAGGGCCCAACTTAGGCACTGTGGGTAGACGCGCACCTTGAATCATGTGTTTAGTCGTATAGTTTAAGTAGAAAAGCGGAGCTGAAGCACGCGCGGGCAGCGGGCAGCGCTCCCTCCATGGTCTGTCTTCACAGAGTTCCTGCCTCCAGGTTCTTAGCCTGAGGTTCTATCCTGAGGCTTCCCTCAAGGATGAACTGTGTATCTGAACTTGTAAGGCCAAACAAAAAACTCTTTCCTTTATGTGTGGTTTTGGTTTAGTGTGTGTTTTATCAGAGGAGTATATTGAAAGTGAAAATTAGGAAACAACATGTTTATAGTAAAAAGAAACACCACAAGATTCAGAAATGCAATTGTAATGAACAAAAAAAAAACCGCACTTCGATCTTTTTTTTCACTTAATAATTTTTATGAGCTTATTGTACATTTCATATACAATATTTTATTAAATCAAAGTTTTGGCCTCCTCCCATGCAATCCCATCCTCACTCATAGCAGTCTAGCCATTACATGTTAAGTAATCCTGGTCTTGTATCTTTTTCTCAAGTCCTTTTTTTTTATTAAAGTTTTTGATGGATGCAGATTTACTGTTGTCAGTTCTTTGAAAAATGTCTTTTTTTGCTGTTTCCTGTAATTTTTTTTTTTCCCAAAACGTTCTGGGATCACACTCCATCTCAGAATCTTGAAGTGCCTGGGATGACCAGCGTCCCTCATCACTAGCAGGCTCGAGTCCTGCTCCATTAGGCATCTTCTCTAGAAGTTGCGATCAGGCATTCGAACTTACTCAGTCTCCTTCTAGCAGTTCTCGAGTGACTATGGATGACTCAAGTATTCGTCACCTCATACCTAGGAGTCGTGTCATCTGAGTTCCTGCTCCATCTAGGTTATGTACTTTTTATCTTCTAGTTAGAGCTGGTTGTATCATCAGTTTATCGTCAATCTACAAGCAGCTCACGAGTGCTGGGATGACCAGCGTCCTTCATCCTGGCGGCTCGAGTCCTGCTCCATCTCAGGCATCTCGAGTGCTGGGATCAACTAGCTCATACTCTTGTCTTGATTCCAAGGATACCTGGCTATCATCTCAGAGTCTTGAGTCCTGGGTCAAAGAACTACCTAATGTTAGCATGTACTCGGCATTGTGAGTCTGATAAGGCTTAATCTGCATTGGTGATCTTTCTTTCTCGAGGGCAATTAGAACTGAGTCTGAACTCATTAGCTCATGCACCTTTGGTCTTGTGCTTTTTTCGTATAACAGCAAATTCTTATCCCCGTTGGTAGAAGTGTATTTTGTATGTGTAGATTGTGGAATAGGAGTTAATCTGGGTAGTTACTCAGAAAAAATTAAACGTATGCTAATATTTACTTGCTTATCTTAATAAATAAATTACCTGTCTATATTTTTCATTGGTACTATCTAGAAGTTACAGGTCTAGCATGTTTATTTGGTTTATTGTCATTGCATAGTTTTTTTTTTTTTTTTTTTTTTTTTTTATTGAAATTATTCTTTTTAGAGGGCTCGAAAAGATGTCAAGATTACCAACCTTGAAGTTAAAGATGGTTCTCAGCCGCCAAGTGGGTGCTGGGGAATCGAACCGAGGGTCCTCTCTGCAAAGAGGCAGCTGGCGCTACTTAACTGCTTCTAGGCCATCTCTCCAGCCCTTATGTTTACCTTCTTATTTACAAATCCTAGTTATATATACCAAAAAACTAGAAGCAGAGTCCTGAGAAGATGCATATTGTAACAAAGAATAATAGCAAAATATCGACACACAAAGACATATACAATGGCATAAGACAGACACGAGACTTCTGATACCGTCATTGACATAATATGTCAAGGACATATATGCACTTATTTTACACACATGAAAACTAAGCCAGTGTCAAAAAGGTCACATTCAGGCTGGGTCGTGGTGGCGCACGCCTTAATCCTAGCACTTGGGAGGCAGAGGCAGGATGGATCTCTGTGAGGTTAAAGCCAAGCCTGTTAATAAGAATGAGCATCTCCAGGCCAAGCTGGGACTAAAAGGGAAAACTGCCTGTCTCCAAAACACCAAAACACGCAAAACACACAAACATTCAACACCAACAAACAAAAAGGTTCAATTCAGTAAAGAGGTGGGTTTCCAGGAATTATGTAGGAAAAGGAATGGAAGAATTGTTCAATGGTATAAGTAGTCAACTTTGTAAGATAAAATTATTAAGTTCTGGAGACTGACCACACAACAATGCAAACATTTTAACAGTACTAAGTAAGCACTAAAAATGGTTAAGATGCTAAATTCTGTGATTTTGCCACAATTAGAAAATTTTATAAATGAGAAAAGTCCTACGAATCAACATTAATTGCACTTCATCTGTTAGAAAAGTATAACACATAATAAAGATAATAAATACTATTGGATAAAATCTGGAAAATATATCCAAGGAAGAGAAACACCTATCAAGCTCTAATTCATGAAGATAAACATATATAAATAAAACGAAGGCTGCTTTTCATCTAACTTTTTATGGATGGTTGTTAGCTGCCATGTGGGTGCTGGAGATCAAACCAGGCCTCTGCAAGAGCAGCCAATAGTCTTAATCTGCTGAACTATTGCTAAAGCCCCCAGGTTTATGCTTTTCAGCTTTCTCTGACATTACCATTAACCAGTGTAGGGTACCTGTAATCTTTTTTGGCTGCATAGCAGAACTATTCTTCTCCATCTACAAAGCTGGTAACCTTATTAGAAAGGGCCTATCTCTACTGTACAAACAGTGATCAGGAGCATTTATTCACGTTTAAGTGTGCCTCTATCCAGACTTTAGAAGCAGCATCAATAGTGTGAGGTACACTGTGCTCATCAGTGGCTGGCAGTGGCCTTACTGGGCCAGTTCTGTTCCTGGCTGTGTATCTCTAACATCTCTGAACATACCCACTTTTAACATAATACTCTTCAATAAAAACCCTTATTGTAGCCGGCATGGTGGTGCATGCCTTAATCCCAGTGCTTGGAAGGCCAGAGGCAGGTGTCTCTGTGAGATCAAGGCCAGCCTGGTCACATAGCCATCCAGGCAGCTGGGGCCACAGGAGCACCCTGTCTAAAAGACAAAAAACAAAAAAAACAAAGACCAAACCAACCAACCAACCAACCAAAACAACAAAACCCTTTTTATTTCCACTACTCAGGGAATTGGTTACTTATAATAACTGACTCACACGTGAACACACTTACTGTTGGTAGTTTATGTTGTCCCCAATTCTTCACTGTAATGTGCAACCTGAGATAAATATCCTCACACATGCATTTCTATGTTTAATTTCTAAAACTAAAGGTTAGCTGCATTTTATATTGTGATTCTGCTATTATTTTTGTGCATGGGTTAATTTCCTCTAATAACATAAGTATTACTATTATTTTATTATATCTTTATTTCATTTGAATTTTGATAGTTTTATTTTCCCTTTCCTTTTTTATTCACTACTCATCCACCTTATCTCTAACTCCTCCTCTCCCTTCTCTCCTCCTCATCCTCCCTTCTCTATCTCCTTCCTCTCCTTCCTGTCTTTCCTTCCTTCCTTCCTTCCTTCCTTCCCTTCCTTCCCTGTCTCTCCCCCACCCCGCCATATGACCTCTCTATGAGTCCCCTGCTTCAATTATAGAAACTATAGCCTGAGTCACAGAGTGAGTTCCAGTGGCAGCTGCGCTAATAGGTGATCTATTCAAAAAAAAAAGACCCCCCAAAAAAAGACCAAAAAAATAGATATTATCTTTTTTAATAGATTTACAGACCACATGTATTATAAAACTATTATCCTTATGACCTTTTATATTCAACAAACTTACAAACAAAACTGAAAAGAAACAGTGACCTCACCATCAACTTTCTATAGATGTATAACTTAGATAGGAAGAAGTAGAAAGAGGGTGTAACTCAAATGCTGTATATGGCTTCATAAATTTTTTTTTTTTTTTTTGGTCTTTCAGAGATAGGTCTCCCTTGTAGCCCAGCTGTCCTGGAATTCACTCTGTAGACCAAGGATAGCTTGAACTCACAAAGATCTGCCTGCCTCTGCACTACCAAGAGTAGAAAAGAGAAAATTTAAGAAAAGAACACTTTTCAGTAACAGGGATACAAAAAGTATTCCTATTACCACTAGCATCTGGAAAGGCTGAGGTTAAGGATTATGAGTCTGAGGCCAGATCATGACTACTATCATAGAAAAAGGGAAGAATAGAAAGTAAAAACTGGAAGCAATCTCAAAGCAGACAGTCCCTAAGCACCCAGGACTGTAGCATGGGCAGTGCATTGTCGCACTGCAAGGAGTGAGAGGTCGAAGCATGTCCCAACTCTCAGAGGCCCCACTAGACTTCTGCAGCTATGATGCACACGCATGCTTAACTCTTCAAATGTGCCAATTCTGAAGGTTCTGACGAACAGAAAATGGTCAGTGGGAATAGCCATTGTCTCTCAATGAAAATTCTTCAAAATTAGTAAAGATTACTGTCAGGGAAGACTAAATAGTGACATCACATAACTTTGCAAGTTCTCCTAAAGCTACAATTCTGTGTTTGCTGCACCCTGACTGTAACAGACATTCCTGTTTCACCGTCGCCCTGTTCTGAACGCAAAAGACACAGACTACTCACCTCCAGAGTCACAGCTTTCAGGAGCTCCGTATGAAGAATTGCACAACGCTACCCACAAAGCACACCCTCCAAGCACTGAAGCAGTCGAGGTTAAGATCTGGAGAGCTGAGAAAAGCCTTGGTCACAGAAGCGTCTATAATGCACAAGCCTCTAAGTCAAGCAAGGCCATTGAGTTTTTTAGTTAGGCGGCCATCAGCATGCCACTGGACGCCCAACTCACCACCACCCCTGTAGTGAAACAAAATGATAATGATACAGAGGTCAGCAAGCTATACCTGCAGGCCTGTTTTGTACAGCACTCAAGCTCAGAATTGTCATGGTATAAGGGCTGTGAGAAAATAAACAAGAGAAATTATGACAGAAACTAGTCTATGGCTGCAAAGCCTAAAATTTATAGGTCGTCCTTCAGAGAAAAAAAGATTATAACAAAGCTGATAATAATAGACATGGATTCCAACAAATTAGGTTTTGGAGTGCCCACGCTACTTACTAGGACTGTCTGATAAATAAATATAAACCTTAAAAATATGAACATACATAATTCTCCATGGAGAAAATCATAATTGCTTGAGGAAAGCAAACCAGAGTTATCAAGCACTGTGCTTGCTGCTGTAATGAGAGGGAGTTTAACGTTAACAGTAGCAGAGGAAAGAATCTGCCAGGGCATATAATGAGCCAGCAGCACAAATCAATAGGAGATTATCTAAACTGAGCTAATAAATGAAGAAAGAAAGGGAGAGCCATTACAAGACAAATAAGACAAACAAAGCATGTGGGACAGGAGAGAATGGCATCAGCAAGTTAAGAGGACTCCAACTGCTACTATTGTAGAAGGACCAAGGTTACGATCTCCCCAGCACCCCACAAATGGACAGCTGAAAAACCATCTTTAAAGACACGGGCAAATGGATGGTAACAGCAACAAACCTATTAATCCTACACTGTAGGGAGGCGAGAAGCAAGCAGAATCTCTGTGAGTATCAAAAGAGCCAGTCTAGTCCTACAAAGAGGGAAATAATACCATGCCAGCTGGACCTATAGAGAGACCCTGTCTCTAAAAAACACAAACCATAAAACAAAAAAACACCAAAACCCTAAAAACAGCATGTGCTGGGAGTAGGAGGGGACAGAGCATGCCTTTAAAAGCCAAGTAAGACACCAAACTAGAGTTAAAATAAGACCAGACATAGGAAGAACAGATTATAACTGAGGAATTGAGACTTTGTTCTAGGAATAGAAACCTTTAACAGAAATAAAGTTAGTAACTAGTTTCAAAACAGATAAACAATAAATATGGAATATAAGAAAAGTCTAAAGTGCAGAGCACAATTTAGTCTTATTAATTCCAGCACTGTGCATGAGGGGGGGCAGAGACAGGTGGATCCTTGAGGTTTGCTGGACAGCCAGTCTAGCCTATCAGTGAGCTTTTAGTTCAAGGAAATACCCTCCCTCTCTCAAAAAAACAAACAAAAATAACAACAATAACACGCAAACCAAACAATGAAAACTAAACTTGGAGAATTGAAAAATAAATGTAACTAATCAAGTACAATAGGTTTATTAAAAAAATTACTAAAAAAAAATCTATGTCCCTTACTGGTATTTATTTGTAGCATAAATCATGTGAAGTGAGATCAAGTTCTACCAATCTAACCAAGGTGTTAGGCAATACACCTCACGAATCCACAAAATAAAATCAAATGCCGAGAAAAGTAAATCATATTTTGAAGAGATCACACGTAAATATTTGAAGTAGAGTAGTTAGATTAACTATTAGACTCTGAGAACTACTGATATTGGTATCAAACAAAACTGTGAATGGCATTCAACTGCCAAGGTTAGAATATATAACTAGAACTCACCATGAATGGCAATAAAATGCTAATCCCACTCTCCAGTAAGACACACTCATTCCACCAAACCCGCCGTCTACCACTGGGTCACTGAACTTACACACCATGCCTATCTATTACACACGAACACAGTAGACCACCAAAATGTCTTCCTGCAAGTTCCTCAGAAATCCCGTTCATTGTGAGAAAAAATAGGCATTGGACAACATAATTTTTTCCATACGCGAAATGAAGAATCAACCGTGCACTTAAAGGAAAAGTCAGTCTTTACTTGAGTTATCCTGGAGAAGTGCTTGGTCAAACCCAGAGGACACATAAGGTAAGGCAATGGACTCTAATCACTGAAGCTAAACCCCTAAAGCCCAAAGAATGAGATATTTAAAAATGGTTATAATCTCTAAAGGACGATGTGGGTGGGTATATCTTTAAAGATAATAAGAACAATGAAAGTTACACTGAAATTACCAATTTGTTTTTTTAAAAATCGTATATATATATTTATGTATTTGAGTTATAATAGAAAGATGTATTGGCCATGCATGTATGGAATAAAAGATGACCGATGTATGCAATAACCTACAGAAGAGTCAACAAAAGAGTGTACAAGGAGTCGAACCCGTGGAAATTGATAAGTAATATGGATGGTTGTTAAAGATTCCGCAATATGGGTGACTGGAACTGAACCATGTTATTAACAAGAAGAATCAGCCAGTATAACCTCTAACAGCTAAGCCAATTCTATGCTCTATCCAGGTCACTCACCTGAATAGCACTATTATGAAAAGTATTAGAATCTCTAACACTAACCGTACATATATGATTCAGCATTGAGTTTTGTATATTTGAGTTTTGCATATTGAGAAAAGAGTCTCCTATACTTAGATAAGCTCGAGCTCTCCTGGAAGTCTCACGAGCTGCACCGACACAGGCTGGCCTTGAGAACTCAACGAGATCTAGCCTGCCTCTCTCATCTATAAAGTGCTAAGGAAAAATAATAAAAGGGTGTGTAGAATTCTTATTTCATACTACATGACGGACCCGTAACAGTACTAGACACAAGAAAAGAACAGGGCTGCTTGAAAATAAATAATACAACATTACCAATGAAGCTAATATATAAAAACTTTGTTTCATGTTCACGTAATATCATTCTTTTGAGACAGGAGATCTCCCTTTAGTCTCCAGGCTTGCGCCTAGAGACGAGCTGCTGTAAGAAGACCAGGACTGGCCTTTGAAACTCAACAGAAAATCCACCAATGCCTGAGTGCCTGAGTGCTAGGGATTAAAAGGACAACTATACAGGGATGGAAATTTCTAGCAAAAAAATGCTTCTTCTATGCACTTAGGGCATAGATATTGAAAACGTTTCTTAACCTTGATAAATTAAAAAACTCAAATAAAAAAAGATCATTCACCAAAGCTTCATTTTATCGTTCATCATTACTCAGTATTCTCAGTTATCAGGGATCAGTGATCCTGATATCTGCATATTGACGCTTACTGTAATCAGAGCTAACCCACAAACCTTAAAAAGGCCCATTTAAACGATTTAATATTATTTTTTGAAAGAAAAATTTACTTTGGGCTCAGGTGAAAGAACTGGTTGAAGGCAGTAGTAAAGACAGGTAAAGAGTTTCATCGATATGGCTCTACTGAGATCAGAAGAAAGCAGAGACAGGCTGTGCTCAAAGCTTCCTGATTTCTTATAAATTTAAAATCAATACCAGAGATACATGAGCCCTAGTGAAGAAAACTATTTTTGATGAGCATCACCATAATAGAATAAGGTCTGAAAATCCTTAAACCTATTAAATTTGTTCCTATTATCCCAGAAAAAACATAAATTCTCTTATAGGTATCCATTTGGAAAAGTAAGTCGTGGGGTTTCCAATATGATAATTAGACACCATGGAGTATGATGTAGGGGTTAATCCTATGATAATGGCGTAACCTGGAAGACGATGTGTGTGTTAATTCACTTGTATTGGGTAACCCGGAGTAAGTGTGCGGTGTTCTATTACTGGAAGGATACTCTGGAAGATATAGTTGTGGGTTTTCTATGTATCTAGGAGTATCCAAATGGAAAGTATTGTGTGGAGGTAAATTCGTATTATTGGAGATAACCATGGAAGTATAATGATGTGCGGGTATTACTATGTTGGGATATCCTGGAGTATTGTGTGGGGTTTCTATGATAACTAGGGTAAACCTGAGTATTTATGATAGTGGGGTTTCTATAGGATACTAGGGTACCTGGAGTTAATTTGTGTGGGGTATACTGATGTAAATTAGGGCAAACCTGGCAGTATTGTGAGGGTATATCTAATGTAGCATGGGAGCTATCCTGGAGTAACGTTGGTGGGGGTTCTATGTTATTGGGAGGAACCTGGATAAAGTAGTATTGTGGGTTTCTAATGCTACTATGAGTAACCAAATATGGAGTTGTGTGGGGATTTCTAATTGTATTGCGAGCGTAGGATAATGATGTGGAGGAGTTTCTAAAATGTATTGGTGTACCTATGGAGTAATGTGTGGGGTTATCATCAGGTAACTAGGGATAAACCTAGAGATACTCTCGTCAAAGTGTCAACTCCAATATCAGAGAGACCGCACACGAGAGAAAAGAGAAGAGACTAACATACACAGGGATACCCATCAATACCCTATATAGAAACCGCCAACACTATATCTACTCCAGTAACCAACAGGCAAATACATAGAAACCCACCACATATTACACAAGAGTGGCCAAATTAACATAAGACCAAACACATAACTCCAGGATACACAATACGATATACATAAGAAACCACCCACACATATCTCCAGGATCACAAAATACATAGAAAACCACCACAGTACTATACACATGATACCAAGTAACATAGAAAACCAACCACACATAACTACCAAGGATGCCCAATTCATAGAAAAACTCAACAACATGACTCCCAGATGTACCAAAAAAGCATCAGTTAACATTAGAAACAGCCCACACAAAATACAGATAGAAGAAATACTCCAAGGTACCAGAACAGTACAAATAGAAAGCACCCTAACATATACCAAGGAATACCGAGAAACAATACAATAGACCAAAAGCTGCCATCACATACTCCAGGAACCACACAATACATAGAACCACACACATGAATATAACTAAATCAGGTAACACCAAGTACCATAGAAAAACCACACACAAACTAAAATACTCACAGGTACCTCAGATTACATAGAAACCCTCACACAGAACAATACTCCGGGATACCCACAAAATACATGAGAAAAACAAAACCAAACACGTACTACCAGGTACCACAAATATCATAGAACAAATCACACAGTAATGAGGCAGGTAGCCAATACAATAGAAACACCAACCAACGTACATACCAGGAATCCAACAAATACAATAGAATTTATAAATTTATCTAGTGAATAAAAGGACAAAAATTGATTATAATTGAGTTTAAAGGAAAATCAGACACCTTATCCAAATATGGTAGCAAATGCAAAATATAGTATTGCTCAAGGGCTCAACTCTGAAATGATTAAAAAGAAAAGGAACTGGTCAACAAGCCATAGTACTCTGAACTCCTGACTATAGACACACACGTGACCACCGTGATCTTACACACTCAACTGCTCAGCCAGGTCTCCTCCTTGACCAAAAAAATTTTTTTCCCTTTCAAAAAGAATAAATAAAATGTAATGGGTCCTTTTACAAGGATGTGGGTAGCCTGTACAGAAGGTCATATATGAAGATAATATAGGTCCTGACTCCTGAAGATAAATTGATGAATAACTGAGTATGTAGGAAACATGAAATGGAAAACTTTGGTATATGACTATGTTTATAAATTGAGTATTATTATCAAATTAAATCAAGGATAGAAAACGTCAAATATCTAGCCCATAAGAGCATAAAAGAAGAATTTATGCTAAAATTATCAACCTTAGTGCCTTATAATCCCAAGCACTCAGGAGGATCAGAGGCAGGTGATATTTACTGTGAGTTCAGAAGCACAGCCACTGTACAGAAGACAATATCCAGGCCAGACACTAGGAACATAAAGGGATGAGAACACTGTCATCAAAATAATCAAAAATAATCAAAAACAAAAAAAGTATATATTTAGCAATCATAGAAAAGAGTTGTCATTAATATACACCACAAGCCTGTTCCATTATTATGGCTAGTATGATAGAGTTCCGCGATGATTATAAGTAATATGAAAATAAAGGATCACAACCTATTAAAATCCTGAGCACTTAGGAGGCAAGAGGCAGGCAAACCTATGTGAATTCAGTGCTCACATAGTGAGTTTCAAGTCAACTGGAGCTACAGGGAAAACCCTGTCAAAAAAAAAAAAAAAAAAAAAAAAAAAAAAAAAAAAAGACCCAAAACAAAAAAAACAAGAAGAAATTTATAATGACGTGTGTCATAGGAGATCATAACTATAGTCATAAAAGTAGGTAATTCAGAGTGGGACTTGAGGAGAAGAAATAAGATAGGCTCAAGACTGTTAAAGAAGCCACTAGGCTGTTCATTAGTAAACAGAAACCATAGAGTTCAAGTTCCCACACCCCCATGGTGACTTACAACCATCCATAACTATAATCAGGGGACTGCCTACACTCTCTTTGTGACTCTGAGTGGCATAAATTTGCATGACACGGGTGCACTTACAGTACATGCAGGCAATTACACTCATACACAAAACGAAAAATAATAAAGTTTTGGTTTAAAAACAAAGTTGGTATTCAGTGTAAACTTCATTATACTTTAAAGATAAAAACATCGCCTTTAGAGATAAACCATTTTAAAACTCTTCTTGGGCTAGGGGTTTAGCTCAGTGGTAGGCCAAATTTGCCTAGCCTAATAGATAGTCCTAGGGTTATAGAAATCCAAGCAACATAACCCAGGAAAACAAAGAAAAGACTGAACTTCCTTAATGACAAGTAGTATAGATATTCATTTACCAAGGATGAAAATTAGAATGCCGATGACTATTGTTTCCAAACAAAAACAGGCAATATTCTGAAGGACTCTCATGAGCAAGAAGAAAACCTCACTCTTGGTAGACATAGTCCTACGGAGCAAATTCATAAGAATGAGATATTATGAAAAATGAAATATTCGACAGATCCTGAGATGGCGGGTCTGTGGATGTGTGATGGATTAATTAAGACAATTATCCCATGTGAGGAGATCCAAGCATATATTTCACCTGGACAGAAATGAATAAGAAACAAATTTGTTGACAAACTACAGTTTATATCACACTAAACTAATATGAAGGCGACAAAGCTAAACTTATCTGCATATATTGGTATTATATTTATACCTAAACCTGGTAGAAACTTAGATCCAAAACCAATCAGATTAGCTACAAAAAATACAAGAAGGGAAATATTTATTTAGAATAATTTAAATAAACCATATTGTATTAGATATTAGTATTAACAAATTATTATATTCCAATTCCTTCCAAGTATTAGTTATTTATAGTTTGGTATGGGATTGTTGTCATATAATATTTAGATTTTGATTATATTTGGACATGTGGCCTCATTATAGTAATAGACTAAAGCTACCTGAAAACGGTTACGTAAACCAGGCCAAAAAGACCATATTAGACAATGACTCACCTATGCCCTCATGCCCACCCCCCACCAAGTAGCTGGAATTAAGACTAAATGTTCATGCACTTAAGACTCTTTCATAAATTTCTAATTTTATTTTATCATGTTATAGAAAGACATAGTATATAACTCTTTAAATTCTGCTTAGTTTTCTATCTCCAGAAGCAAAGTCCCCAAATCTCAGATAAAAAGTCTACTAATGGTCTGGCTATCTATATCTAATCTCTATAGTGATGATCTATCATGGCTATTCTAACAATGGAAAATAGCTTCTAGATCACCCTCTAAAACTACACAGGCCAATGACTGTTTTGGGTTTTGTGTATTTATTGTTATTAGGATTGGAGTTATTTTATGAAGACTAGGTGTCTCATACTATGCCCAAGCTGGCCTGAAACTTCCTCTGTAAGACTAAAGACAGAGACCTTAGAACTCAACAGAAGATCATGCACTGCATTCTCCTCACAATAGTGCTAAGGAAATAAAAGAAGGTAGTGTACGAACACCATGACCGGCTTAAAGATGGATCTTAGCTACCATGTGGAGTGCTGAGGAAATTCGAACACTTGGTCACCTCTACAAAGAAGCAGATTAGGAGCAATCTTAACTGCTTGATGCATCTCCTCCCACCAAAAATGCTGTAGTTTTGATATCTAATGATCTTAAAATGCTAATCCGGCCTACCTTCAATAGACATCAGTTTAGCGCATAATCTCCTAATAGATTTTGTGCTGCTATGCTATTATTGACCCATGGCAAGAACTATCTTTCCTCATGCATAACTCAAGATAACGATTAAAAACTCTCTCTCATTAACGACAGCAATGCAAACAGTGCATTGAATAACCTGAGTATTGCCATTACGCTCAAAAGCAATTATGATATTTCATCCAATAGGAAGAATTATGTATGTATCATAATTTTTAAGGTTTATAAATTATATAATATCATCAAGAAGCATAGTAAGTGCAGGGATGGGCACATCTACAAAAACATAAATTTGATATGAAATCACAATTAATAATTATCAGCTGTAACTTTTTCTCTGAAGACTACTAGTAATTTAGCTTAATGACAAGCACAGTAAGACAGTATTTACTGCATATTATACCGTATGTTATTATTCTCAACAGAACCCTTAATATACATAGACAATTCTGGAGCTTGAAGTAGACATAAGTAACAAAAACAGCCCTCAGGTATAAAAGCTTGATGACCTCTGTAAATCAATATTCATTTGTTTTCACAACACATACCAGGAATGATAGGTGAAATTTGGAAGCGTCACAGTGGCAATGCTGATATAGGCCAGACCAACTAAAAAAAACTCGCAATGGCATTAGCTGACTTAAGAAGAGCTTCATGTAGTACGACTGTCATTGACAGCAAGGCTATTTATCTCAGCCCAGTCCTAACAACATCTGAAACATGACTTATCAAAAGTCTAAGGAGGTGACTTGTGGAGCGTATGTGCAAATTACTAACAACGGAGCCTAACCGTGAAGAAGCTTGACTTGGAGGTGAAAGATGTAGTCCTGTGTCTTTGCGGTTCAGACGGGCGAACGAGTATAGAAACAGGAATTCTGAGTTACAGTCAAGAAGTGTGCAGCAAACACAAGAATTAGTAAGCTTATTAAGAAGAGAACTTCATAAATAATAATATGATGTCAAACTAATTACATAAAGATCTTTCCCCTGAACAGTAATTCTTCATAATTTCGTGAGAATTCGTCATTGAGAGACTAATTGGCCTATTCCTCACTACCTGACCAAATATATCATGTTCGTCAAGAACCTTCAGAATGGCAACTTGAGAGATTAGCAAGTGCGTGTGCATCATGCTGCCAGAGTCTAAGAGTGAGGCCCTCTAGAGAGTATGGAGGAACATTGTCATTCAGACCCATCACTCCCTTCTATGCAGTGGCGAACAATGCACGCCACATACAGAGCTACAAGTCACTTGAGACGGCTTTAGGGACTGTCTGCTTGAGATGCTTCCACAAGATTTTTACTTTCTCTCCATTTTTATGCTAATATAAGGCTAGATCAAAGATACCTTGGCCTCAGAGCTCATAATCTCTTACCATAGACCCCACAAGTAGTGCTTGGTGATTAATAGGAATACTTTTTGTAAATACACTGTTTCGAAAGTGTCTATACACTTCTCCTACAGAGCACTCTGAGAGAGCAGAGGATGGCNAAAAAAAAAAAAAAAAAATAAAACTGGCTTCAAAGTATTCAGAGTCCATAAATGACATTTACATAATAAGAAAGACTCTATCTTTTAATTTCACAATTTCTGTTTCTCATATTTACATAAAAATAACAACTATGGCTTGCATGGCTGGGAAAAGGGGATCTCAGTTGAGGAATTTCCTCCATTAGACTGGTCTGTCAGCATACCTTTGAGGTATGTTCTTGATTGTTGAGTAGTGGGAGGGCCTAGAGCACTGTGGGTAGCGCTGCCCTTGAGCAGGTAGTCCGTGATTGTTTAAGAAAGCAGGGTGAGCACCGCCAGGGCAGCGCAGCGCTCCTCCATGGTCTGTGCTTCCGTTCCTGCCTCCAGGTTCTTGCCCTGAGTTTCTATCCTGGCTTCCCTCAAGGATGAACTGTGATGAATGTGTAAGGCACACAAAACTCTTTCCTTTCTGGGTTGGTTTTGGTTAGTGTGTTTTATCAGAGTAATAGAAAGTGAAATTAGGAAACACAGTTATAGTAAAAGAAAACCCACAATATTCAGGAAATGTCAAGTTGTAATGACAAAGAAAAACAGCAATTCTTTTTTTTCCTTAATTTTTTTATTGAGCTTTTGTACATTTCATACAATATTTTTAAATCAAGTTTATGCCCTTCCCCCATGCATGCCCCACCTCCTACTCATGCAGTCTGCCTTACATGTTAATTCCTGTCTTGTATCTTTTTCTCAAGTCCTTTTTTTTTTTAAAGTTTTTTGATGGAGAAGTTTACTGTTGGGTCAGTTCTTTGAGCAAGTCTTTTTGTTGCTGTTGTTCCCTGTAATTTTTTTTTTTCTCCAAAACGTTCTGGGATCACAGCTCCATCTCAGCATCTTGAGTGCTGGGATGACCAGCGTCCTTCATCCTGGCGGCTCGAGTCCTGCTCCATCTAGGCATCTCGAGTGCTGGGATCACAGCTCCATCTCAGCGTCTCGAGTGCTGGGATGACCAGCGTCCTTCATCCTGGCGGCTCGAGTCCTGCTCCATCTCGGCATCTCGAGTGCTGGGATCACTAGCTCCATCTCTGTGTCTTGAGTCCAAGGATCCCTGGCTTCATCTCAGAGTCTTGAGTCCTGGGCTCAAGAACTCCATCTTGGCATCTTAGGTGCTGGGATCATGGGCTCCAACTCAGCATCTTGAGTCCTGGAATCATAGGCTTCATCTTGGCATCTTGAGTGCTCGAGAAACAGCAATTCTTATGCACCGTTGGCTAGAGTGTATGTTGTAGTTATTGTGGAAAGAGTATGGTAGTTACTCAAAAAAATTAAACTTATGTTTACCTTCTTTTTTTAAAAAAATTTATTTTTTATGTGTATGAATGTACTGTCTGCATGTAGGTTTGTGCACCTGCATCGGGCAATGCTGCAGAGGTCAGAAGAGGGTGTCAGATTACCCTGGAACTGGAGTTAAAGATGGTTCTCAGCCGCCAAGTGGGTGCTGGGGATCGAACCCGGGGTCCTCTGCAAGAGCAGCTGGCGCTCTTAACTGCTAGGCCATCTCTCCAGCCCTTATGTTTACCTTCTTATTTACAATCCTAGTTATATACCAAAAAACTGAAAGCAGAGTCTGAAAGTGATATTGTACAAAGAATAAGCAAAATCGACACAGACATACAATGGATAAGACAGACTGAGCTTCTGATACCTCTTGCAATAAGTATGTCAAGGACATATTGCACTTATTTTACACAAGTGAAATAAGCCAGTGTCAAAAAGGTCAATTCAGGCTGGGCGTGGTGGCGCACGCCTTTAATCCTAGCACTTGGGAGGCAGAGGCAGGTGGATCTCTGTGAGTTCAAAGCCAGCCTGGTCTATAGAATGAGCTCCAGGCCAGCTGGGACTAAAGGGAAACGCTGTCTCAAAAACACCAAACACCAACACCAACATCAACACCACCAACAAAAAAAGGTCAATTCAGTAAAGGGTGGTTTCCAGGAATTGGAGGAAGGAATGGAGAATTGTTCAATGGGTATAGTAGTTCAACTTTGTAAGATAAAAATTAAGTTCTGGAGACTGACCACACAACAATGCAAACATTTTAACAGTACTAAGTAAGCACTAAAAATGGTTAAGATGCTAAATTCTGTGATTTTGCCACAATTAGAAATTTTTATAAATGAGAAAAGTCCCTAAGAACACATAAATGCTACTTCATCTGTTAGAAGTTCACATTAAAAGTAATAAATACTAATTGGATAAAATCTGGAAAATATCCAAGGAAGAGAAAAAACACCTATCAGCTCTAATCAGAGATAAAACATTTAATAAAACGAAGGCTGCTTTTTCATCTAACTTTTTATGGAATGGTTGTTAGCTGCCATGTGGGTGCTGAGAATCAAACCTAGGTCCTCTGCAAGAGCAGCCAGTACTCTTAACTGCTGAACTATTGCTAAAGCCCCCAGGTTTATGCTTTTCAGCTTTCTCTGACATTACCATTAACCAGTGTAGGGTACCTGTAATCTTTTTTGGCTGCATAGCAGAACTATTCTTCTCCATCTACAAAGCTGGTAACCTTATTAGAAAGGGCCTATCTCTACTGTACAAACAGTGATCAGGAGCATTTATTCACGTTTAAGTGTGCCTCTATCCAGACTTTAGAAGCAGCATCAATAGTGTGAGGTACACTGTGCTCATCAGTGGCTGGCAGTGGCCTTACTGGGCCAGTTCTGTTCCTGGCTGTGTATCTCTAACATCTCTGAACATACCCACTTTTAACATAATACTCTTCAATAAAAACCCTTTATGTAGCCAGGCATGGTGGTGCATGCCTTTAATCCCAGTGCTTGGGAGGCAGAGGCAGGTGGATCTCTGTGAGATCAAGGCCAGCCTGGTCTACATAGCACATTCCAGGCCAGCTGGGGCCACAGGGAGACCCTGTCTCAAAAAGACAAAAACAAAAAAACAAAAACCAACCAACCAACCAACCAACCAAACAAACAAAACCCTTTATATTTCCACTACTCAGGGAATTGGGTGCTTATAATAACTGACTCACACGTGAACACACTTACTGTTGGTAGTTTATGTTGTCCCCAATTCTTCACTGTAATGTGCAACCTGAGATAAATATCCTCACACATGCATTTCTATGTTTAATTTCTAAAACTAAAGGTTAGCTGCATTTTATATTGTGATTCTGCTATTATTTTTGTGCATGGGTTAATTTCCTCTATACATAGTATTTCTATTATTTTTATAATCTTTTTTCTTGAATTTTTGTAGTTTATTTTTTCCCTTTCCTTTTTTATTTTCCTTCCTTCCTTCCTTTCTCTCTCCTCCCCTCCCCTTCTCTCTCCTCTCCTCTCCTTCCTTCCTTCCTTCCTTCCTTCCTTCCTTCCTTCCTTCCTTCCTTCCTTCCTTCCTTCCTTCCTTCCTTCCCTGTCTCTCCCCCCCCCCCGCCATATGCACCTCCTCTTACTGTCCCCTGCTCAATTTAAGAAACTATAGCCTGGTCTACAGAGTGAGTTCCAGGGCAGCTGGGGCTATAGGTAGATCCTATGTCAGAAAAAAAAGACCCCCCCCAAAAAGACCAAAAAAATAGTATTTCTATTTTTAATAGATTTACAGACCAATGTTATTTAAAACTTATTTCCTTATGACCTTTTATATTCAACAAACTTACAAACAAAACTGAAAAGAATTACAGTGACCCACCCCATCATTACTTTCTAGAGTATCTGACTAGGAAGAAGGAGAAGATGGGTGTGAACTCAAATGCTGTATATGGCTTCATAAATTTTTTTTTTTTTTTGGTCTTTTCGAGATAGGTTCTCCCTGTAGCTCCAGCTGTCCTGGAATTCACTCTGTAGACCAGGATAGCCTTGAACTCACAAAGATCTGCCTGCCTCTGCCTCTCAAGTGCTAGGAGGAGAAGATGATAGAACACTTTCAGAACAGGATACAAAAGTATTCCTATTACCCTAGCACTCTGGAGGCTGAGGTAAGAGGATTATGAGTCTGAGGCCAGACTGACTAGCTATATAGCAAAAAGGAGAAGAAAGTAAAAACTGGAGCATCTCAAAGCAGACAGTCCCTAAGCCCAGGACTGTAGCATGGGCAGTGCATTGTCGCACTGCAAGGAGTGAGAGGTCGAAGCATGTCCCAACTCTCAGAGGCCCCACTAGACTTCTGCAGCTATGATGCACACGCATGCTTAACTCTTCAAATGTGCCAATTCTGAAGGTTCTGACGAACAGAAAATGGTCAGTGGGAATAGCCATTGTCTCTCAATGAAAATTCTTCAAAATTAGTAAAGATTACTGTCAGGGAAGACTAAATAGTGACATCACATAACTTTGCAAGTTCTCCTAAAGCTACAATTCTGTGTTTGCTGCACCCTGACTGTAACAGACATTCCTGTTTCACCGTCGCCCTGTTCTGAACGCAAAAGACACAGACTACTCACCTCCAGAGTCACAGCTTTCAGGAGCTCCGGGTTAGAATTGCACAACGCTCCCACAAGCACCCCTCCAGCACTGAAAGCAGTCAGAGTTGTTAGACTGGGCTGAGAAAAGCCTTGGTCATGAAGCGTCTTAATGCAAGCCTCTAAGTCAGCAAGGCCATTGAGTTTTTTAGTTAGGCGGCCATCAGCATGCCACTGGACGCCCAACTCACCACCACCCCTGTAGTGAAACAAAATGATAATGATACAGAGGTCAGCAAGCTATACCTGCAGGCCTGTTTTGTACAGCACTCAAGCTCAGAATTGTCATGTTATTAAGGGCTGTGAGAAAATAACAAGGAAATATGCAGAAACTGTCTAGGCTGCAAAGCCTAAAATGTTACTAGGTAGTCCTTCAGAGAAAAAAGTTACCAGCTGATAATATAATGGATTCAACAAATATGTTTTGAGTGCCCACCTGCTACTTACTAGGGACTGTCTGATGAAATATAAATATAAACCTTAAAAATATGAACATACATAATTCTCCATGGAGAAAATCATAATTGCTTGAGGAAAGCAAACCAGAGTTATCAAGCACTGTGCTTGCTGCTGTAATGAGAGGGAGTTTAACGTTAACAGTAGCAGAGGAAAGAATCTGCCAGGGCATATAATGAGCCAGCAGCACAAATCTATAGGAGATTATGCCTAAACTGAGCTATGAAGGAAGGGGAAGCATTAAGACATAGACAAAACACAGCATGTGGGCTGGAGAGATGGCTCAGCAGTTAAGAGCTCCAACTGCTCTTGTAGAGGACCAAGGTTCGATTCCCAGCACCCACATGGCAGCTAAGAACCATCTTTAAGCCGGGCATGGTGGTACACACCTTTAATCCTAGCACTTGGGAGGGAGAAGCAGGCAGATCTCTGTGAGTTCAAGGCCAGTCTAGTCTACAGAGGGAATTCCAGGCCAGCTGGGGCTATAGAGAGACCCTGTCTCAAAAAAACCAAACCAAAACAAAAAACACCAAAAACCCAAAAACAGCATGTGCTGGGAGTAGGAGGGGACAGAGCATGCCATTTAAAAGCCAGTAGACACCACTAGAGTTGAGATAAGCCAGACCATTAGGAGAACTTTACTGAGGAATTTGGACTTTGTTCTGGAGATAGAAAACCTTTAAGCAGAAATAAAGTTATAACTATGTCTTCAAAACAGATAAAATAAAATGGGAATTAGAAAGAAGTCTAGTGGCAGACACATTTAGTCTTTAATTCCAGCACTGGTGGGGGGGGGCAGAGGCAGGTGAGTTTGAGGCTGGCCTGGTTTACGTAACTTCAGGTAAGCTAGTACTATATAATGAGGCCCTGTCTCAAAAAACAAAACAAAAATAACAACAACCCAACCAAACAAAAAACTAAACTTGGGAGAATTGAAAATAATAATGTAACTAATCAAGTACAATAGGTTTATTAAAAAATTCCTAAAAAAAAATCTTCCCTTCTGTTTTTTGTAGCTAATCTGTTGTGTGGATCAAGTTCTACCAGGTTTAGGAATACATAAACCCAATAATGCAGATAAGTAAGCTTTTGTCCCTAATATGTTAGGGACAACTGTAATTGTCACAATGTTCTAGCATTCATCTGCCAGGTGAAATATGCTGACTCACCTCACATGGCAATATGCTAATATCCATCCATCATCCACCATGACCCGCCTCTCAGGTCTGAAATTCATTTTCAAATCCATTCCATAAGCTCCGTAGACATGTACCAAGAGAGGTTTCTTCTGCAAGTCCTCAGAATCCGTTTTGTGAAAAATAGTCATTGGCACTAATTTTCCATCCTGGAAATGAAGAATCAACGTGCACTTAAGGAAGTCAGTCTTTCTTGTTTCCTGGAAGTGCTTGGGATCAAACCCAGGACACATAGGCTAGGCAATGGCTCTATCACTGAGCTAAACCCCTAGCCCAAGAAGAGTTTTAAAATGGTTTATCTCTAAAGGCGATGTTTTTATCTTTAAAGTATAATGAAGTTTACACTGAATACCAACTTTGTTTTTAAAAAATACTTTATTATTTTTGTTTTGTGTATGAGTGTATTGCCTGCATGTATGTAAGTGCACCCGTGTCATGCAATACCTACAGAGGTCACAAGAGAGTGTAAGGGTCCCCTGGAATTATAGTTATGGATGGTTGTTAGTCGCCATGTGGGTGCTGGGAACTGAACCATGGTTCTGTACAAGAACAGCCAGTGCTCTTAACAGCTGAGCCATCTATCTCTCCAGTCCCACCTGAATACCAACTTTATGACAAGTTATGATCTCTACACACGTCATATATAATTCTTCTTGTTTTTTGTTTTGGTCTTATTTGAGAAAGAGTCTCCCTGTAGCTCCAGCTCTCCTGGAAGTCTCTATGTAGACCAGGCTGGCCTTGAACTCACAGAGATCTGCCTGCCTCTGCCTCCTAAGTGCTAGGATTAAAGGTGTGTGATTCTTAATTTCATCTAACATGCGGACCTACAGTACTAGCCAGAAAAGAACAGGGCTGGCTTGAATATTAATACAACTTTTCATGATGCTAAAATAACTTTTTTTTTTTTGTATTTTTGATATTTTTTGAGACAGGGTCTCCCTTTAGTCCAGGCTGGCCTGGAACTTGCTCTGTAGACCAGGCTGGCCTTGAACTCACAGAAATCCACCTGCCTCTGCCTCCTGAGTGCTGGGATTAAAGGCACTAACAGGGTTGGAAATTTTAGCATAAAATTCTCTTTATGCCTAGGGCTAGATATTGACGTTTCTTATCCTTGAATAATTAAAAATACTCAAATTAAAAAGTCTTACCAAAGCTTCATTTTCTGTTCCTCATACTCAGTATTCTCATTATCAGGATCAGGACCTGATATCTCATATTGACCTTACTGGTACAGCTACCCACATCCTTAAAAGGCCCATTTACATTTATTTATTTTTTTGAAAGGAAAAATTTCTTTGGGCTCAGGGAAGACCTGGTGACAGGAGTGTAAGACAGGTGGTCACGTGTGTGTCTAAGTCAGGAAGCAGAGACAGGCTGGTGCTCAGCTTCCTTTCTTTTTTTTAATCAGTCCAGGATCTGAGCCCTTGAGAAACTATTTGATGCACCATATGATAAGGTCTGAAAATTCCTTAAACCAATATATCAATTTGTTCCTTATTCACAGAAAACTATAAATTCTATGTATTGGGTACCTGGAGTACGTGTGGGGTTTCTATGTATTGAGCACCTGGAGTATGTGTGGGGTTTCTATGTATTGGGTACCTGGAGTACGTGTGGGGTTTCTATGTATTGGGTACCTGGAGTATGTGTGGGGTTTCTATGTACTGGGTACCTGGAGTATGTGTGGGGTTTCTATGTACTGGGTACCTGGAGTATGTGTGGGGTTTCTATGTACTGGGTACCTGGAGTACGTGTAGGGTTTCTCTGTATTGGGCACCTGGAGTATGTGTGGGGTTTCTTTTGTTTTTCAGCTCTAGTCCTCTTCCTGCTAACTTTCCCTAGGCTTTGAGCTTACTGACCTCCTGTACACTATTTGAACTGTAGCAATGCTTTCTAAATTCTGAGTGTGCATAAAATGGAACCCATCTCCTTTCCAGTTTAATTGTGATCATCATAGGGGTGTTACCTGAGGCATCACTGCCTCGGAGAAGGCCTCTGTGAACTCTCCACACTAGGTAAGGCCCTTTTCCATCTATTTCCAGTGTACTCAAAATGCGTTCTTTTGCAACAGTCAGACATTAGCAATTTTTCTTCAACCTCTGGCATCTTCCCTGCTACGCTGATACTTCCTGGGGGCTAGGGCTGTATTAGTTTAATCAGCTACTTACCATACCAGCCCAATTCTTGCCATACTTAAATACCAACTTTGACTATCATTTTTTTCCTTAAACTCAAATTTTAAAAACCAAACATAATTTTGTAAAAGGCTGCATACTGGTCATAAAATTTTAAAATAAAAATGTATGTATTAAAATTAATAAGGAGAAAAACAACAACAACAACAATAACAATACAACCCCCAAAGCCAGGCATGGTGGTGCATGCCTTTAATCCTAGCACTCGGGAGGAAGAGGCAGGTGGATCTTTGGGAATTCAAGGCCAGCCTGATCTACAGAGTGAGTTCCAGGACAGCTGGGGCTACAGGGAGACCATGTCTCGAAAAGACAGAAAAATAAAATAAAATAAAATAAAATAAATAAGGAAAACCCATGTATTCCCTAAAATCATCTGGGTCTTATGTAGCATAAGGGGTCTATCACAAAAAATGGTTCAGTCCCAGCAGCTGAAGCCCCAGAACAGGAGAGATCACACCTACCTTGCTTTTGGCTTCTATGCGTAGAACACGACTAGTCTTTGTAATTGGGTCTTCATGTCCAGTTTCCTCAAACAGTTTGCCTTCTGCAAATTTATAAGTATAATATTTTGGAGGCCTTATTGGAGAGCAAAGCTGAAAGGGGCAGTTCTTTGGGTCAGAATTTGTATCCATTATGAATCCACAGGCCCAAGGAGGGAGCTGGAGAAATAAAAGTTATTTATACTCATTAGGCTTCTGAGTCTGCTCCAAACGAGATGATATGGGCATCTAGTGTCCTTTCTTTACCACACGATGTATCATTTAAGAATTACTTCATCACAACAGAATCTATCTAAGTAAACAAATAAAACTGTACAGTAATGACAAATAGATAAGGAAAATTGTAGAAAAGGTTTATTATGATTCTAGATTTGCAGGAAAATGCTTTTAACATAAAACTTTACTTTGGGATATAAACCTGGGTGATGAAATAACCAAATGGTTATGAATAAGAGTAAATGAACTAGTAATTCCAAGTCCCAGTAACAGCTCTAAGATCTCTGTTCTCACAGAACATGAAATCCCTCATGTGTATGTTCTGAATAATTCTTCCAGTGGTTCTTAGCCTGCTGCCTGGACGGCCTAGTGATGAGAGTTATTATTCTAGAGCTATGAATGGGCTCAGCAGCACTAAAGCATTTACAATTTGTTTCTAACTTTAGCTTAGAGGCTAACCCTTATGCAGAACAAAACCTTTCCAGGGATATTGAGTCTGAGAGACTCAAAGCTATTATGCTTAAGATTCTTAACTTTAACAAAAGGAAAGGAATCAAAATTTATTCTCAGAGCAGCAGGGTCCAGCTTCAAAATCTCCACTAACATCCCACTTAAACCTTTTAAAGAACTCTGGTAAGCAGGTTGGCAGAGTGTTAGAAAAGGTACGAAGAGTAAGAGTGTTAAAAGAAAATTGACTTTCTTTTCCTGAGTAATTGTAGAAGGAGCAAATTCCTCAGAAAAGCAGAGGTCTTGGCAGAGCAGTATCCCTGGCGGGCACTACTAAAAAGTGAAAAGGAGAATAGGGGCTTCGAGCCTCAAGAGGACAGCATTTCACCCGTGGGAACTCCAGCCAAAGAGGATGTTCATCAGGTATGTTTTTCCTAAGTAATCCTAGGAGTCTTGTTTTCAGGAAACACCAAGTAAGGACAGACATTTTCAGTGTATCTGTATTTTATTTATTTATTTTTTTTTTTTGAGACTTGGTCTCTCTTCAGCCCCAGCCGGCCTGGAAGTCACTATGTAAACTAGGCTGGCCTTGAACTAACTCACAGAGATCTGTCTGCCTCTGTCTCTCAAGTGCTGGAATCAAAGGCATGCACGACTATACCCTGCCTTACTGCAAGCCACATAACGTGATTCCAAGGTTCTCTGGACCATAGAAGCACAAGGTTTTCTGTGTTTTGGCAAGGCTTAAAACCATTACCATATGATTATGGAATAACTGTTCTAGTTTTAGGATAAGTGGTACCAATGAATTAAAGTCTGGGCATTTTTCTCACACTAAGGAGATCAAGATTATAGCTTTAATCATACAAGACCCATTCTAAGGCTATGGACTTTTACACACTTGTCTAGCTGATGCAGACATATTAGCTGTCTCAAAGATATCTTCAGCCATATTTCCTACTGAGCTATAACATGCTGAAAGAACACTGGCTTGGGCCGGGTGTGGTGGCGCACGCCTTTAATCTTAGCACTCGGAGGCAGAGGCAGGTGGATCTTTGTGAGTTCAAGGCCAGCCTGGTCTACAGAGTGACTTCCAGGACAGCTGGAGCTACAGGGAGACCCTGTTTCGAAAAGACCAAAAAACCCCCAAAAAACAAAAACCAAAAAAACCCATAATAGGTACCTATAGTTTGGGACAGGTCAGGAAATGATGAGATAAAAGCTACAGAATTAAAGATGTTTTTATTGTCATGGAAGTTTAAACAGTGCAAAGTGAGGAATACCTTTAAATTAAGAATACTTACAAAAATATAAAAGTGTTATATTTATCTAGAAGTCTAATCTTAGGGGATGGGATATAGTTCAATTGGTAAAGTACTTGTCTAACATACACAAGGCCCTAGGTTCAAACCTCTGTAGCACATAAAACTGGTGTGATAATGCATTCCTATAATCCTAGCATGTGGGAGGTGGAGGCAGGAAGAACAGAAGTTTGAGGTCAGCCTGGGCTAGATGAAACCCTGTTTCTGAAGGAGGGATGGAGGGAGGAAGGAGGGAGGGAGGGAGGAAGGAGGGGGGGAAGGAGGAAGGAGGGAGGGAGGGAAGGAGGAGAGGAAAGAAGGAAGAGATCTAATTTTATAGCAGAGAAGTATCTACATGACTTTCCTAATTTTCTTGATACAGGTTTTTAAATTTTAGGGGGCGTCTTTTTGAGACAGGGTCTCCCTGTAGCCCCCAGCTGGCCTGGAACTCACTCTGTAGACCAGGCTGGCCTTGAACTCCCAGAGATCCGCCTGTCTCTGCCTCCTGAGTGCTGGGATTAGAGGCGTGCACCACCACACCCAGTTGAAGGGCTTTCTTATCCTTGAGTATTATAGCCCCTTCTGGTTTCAAAATCCTACCTATTTAGACTATCTCTAATTTATATTATCCTACAAAAACTTTCCTGAGCCAAGAATTCTTCCCTTCCTTTAAGCTCCTCAACACATTTTTTTTGTAACTCTTTTATAAAACTACCTTACACTTAGCTTTGTGTTCTAGTGTTCTAGTCATGAAAAATTTTATTTCCTTAAGGCCAGATATTTTGTTGTTTTTCCATTCAACAATGCCGGATATGGTATTCTGCACACAGAGGTTCAATAAACAGGCACTGAATTGACTAGATTGCACTTTAATAGGAATTCAGACAATGTGGGAGGGGTATTTAAAAGATGTTGCTTACCAGTCAATTCCCTCAATAAATTTCACTATAGAAGCAAAATGGAGGCCTACTTCCCTTCAAGGCCTGTTACCTTAATTTGCTTAATGTGCCTTTGAAACTGGACAGCAAGGTTGTTGTTTACTAAATTTATTAAGTTTCCTTTTCCTTTTCCTTTTCCTTTCCTTTCCTTTCCTTCCTCCCTCCCTCCTTCCTCCTCCCTGTCTATTTCAGACAGGGTCTTCCTACAGTCCCAGCAGTCCTGAAACTCGCTATGTAGACCAGGATGGCCTCCAACTCACAGAGATCTGCTCGCCTCTGTCTCCCGAGTGCTGGGATTAAAGGCATGTGCTACCATGCCTGGCAAAGTTCCATTTCGGAAAGCATTTGATCTTGTCCTGACAGCCACAGGCAATGTTAACTAGTCAGACATGCTACTATCATGCCTTTGTGTTGCTATGGAGCTCACTCATGCAATGAAAAACACCAAAGCATATATCTCATGGTTAAGAAAACTGGCAAAGAGAGATGATGCATATACAGACATGTAGCAGAAACACAGTGGACATAACAAAGTCTTCCCGGGATGTGGGCAAGCATCAGTCAGCGGTGGGTTCTAGCTGCCAAGTAAGCTTAAGTTATTGCTGTACCTCAAGTTGTTAAGATACCTGATACACAGAGCACTACAGGAAGCAAAATATAATGACCCCTTATTGTATTTCTGAAGTCCATGCTATAAGGTATTGCTTAAGTAAAACTGCATTAAAAACAAGGTCTCTCAAGCCGGGCGTGGTGGCGCACGCCTTTAATCTTAGCACTCGGAGGCAGAGGCAGGTGGATCTTGGTGAGTTCAAGGCCAGCCTGGTCTACAGAGTGAGTTCCAGGACAGCTGGGGCTACAGGGAGACCCTGTCTCAAAAAGACCAAAAAACAAAAACAAAAAACCAAAAAAAAGGTCTCTCATGCCGGGCGTGGTGTGCACCCCTTTAATCCTAGCACTCAGGAAGCAGAGGCAGGTGGATCTTTGTGAGTTCAAGGCCAGCCTGGTCTGCAGAGTTCCAGGACAGCTGGGCTACAGGGAGACCCTGTCTCCAAAAGACCAAAAAACCCCAACAACAACAAAACAAAAAAAACCAAGATCTTGCAACTAGAAAATAAATCTAAACCTAATAAAAAGCCAGAATGCTAAATTCTAAAGAAATAAGCTAAAAAGTATATGATATTCAAAATGTGATTCTCTATTAAGCAAGACTGTGTTTTGATGAATAGTACCACCCTGAAAATTAGACGTACCTTTAGAGACCGAACTGAATCATCAGCCAGACCAATCACATTAACATAAAGAAGATTGCTGTGCTTCAGGAACAAAACACAGTGATCCTTAAACATGTCCAAGTCTACAACTTTGGTATTTCTCTTCATTGTGAAAAACAAATCCCAATTCATAATAGCAGGGGTATCAGCCGCTGTTCTCATCAGCTGTGAGGAACAAAGTTAGCAGAGATCAAGATGACAAAACAGAATGGCTGTAACATTCAATGAGGAAACCACTGGAGAGAAGACCTTACCAGTTGTCACTCTTAGGAAGAGCTAAGGGATTTAAACTGTAGTAGGGATGAAGCATGAATGGCACCATGTAAGCCCAGGCTGGTATGGTGGGTGGTGGGATAATATGTGCAGTACTTAATGGACAGTCAACCAGTGGATAATGGATGTATCACTTTGTCTGCCGGATACAATCAATCTGCCAAGTTGAGGTTTGCGCTTTTAAGCCAACTAAGTTTGGTTTCTAATATAAGCAGGGTTGAATATACTTCATATATTAACCTTTTAAATACAATAATAATAGGTAAGAGATAGGGAAAAGAAATAGGACTGATAATGTATGGGAAGGTAGCATCAACTGTCACATTTTAACCTACAATTCTCTCTTAGAACAAGGAATGTTGAGGACAAGTAGAATTGAGAATTACCTTGAATTCCGTAGGTTCTCCAACATTAGTGAGAATATATAATTCATCATCTCTATGTTCAACATAGTACAAGACTCCATGTATTCTTTTTTGAATAAGTACTGGTGGGTCCCAAGGGCTCAGACCATCTATCAACCACACCTCAGAAGTTGTTTTGTTCATAATATTTATGGTGAGGAAACGACTATCTTTTGTAAGATAAAGAAAAACAAAGAAGCTAGGGAGAAAAAGAAACATGAGATTTCAGTAAGTTATTATTGTGCTGGCTGCAGACATTAGATTTTGATACCAAATTCCATTTAGACTCTGTAGTATTATTAGATATGTGAGTGGTAAGCCTGAAATCATTTGCATGGATTGCTAATTTCCATAAATATACTTAAGGGGTATATTTAAACACGTAATATAGAGCTGGTACCTAGATATAAATCTTGGAAGATATCTACAATTAATGAAGCCATTTGGAATGAATGTTACTTATCCAATCTTTAATCATTCTTGGTGAAGTATATGATATAGAAGGACTGAACAAGAAAGGTTTTATTCTTGAAAAGAAATGGTTTGTTCAAGATCAATCATACTATGAGTCTATGAAAGAAATTAAGACTCGCCAGACATGGTGGAGCATGCCTTTAATCCTAGCACTCAGGAGGCAGAGGCAGGCAGACCTTTGTGAGTTCAAGGCCAGCCTGGTCTATAGAGCGAGTTCCAGGACAGCTGGGGCTATAGGGAAAAAAAAAAAAAAAAAAAAAAAAGAAATTAGACTAGATTCCCTTGCCAGGCAGCGTAGAAGTCTTTCCTGGTTAATTCTCTTTCTTACTGGAAGATTTAGGTCCAACTATAAAAGTAAAGTGACCGGGCGTGGTGGCGCACGCCTTTAATCCTAGCACTTGGGAGGCAGAGACAGGCGGATCTTTGTGAGTTCAAGGCCAGCCTGGTCTACAAGGTGAGTTCCAGGACAGCTGGGGCTACAGGGAGACCCTGTCTCGAAAAGACCAAAAAAAAAAAAAGTAAAGTGAAGGATGAAGATTTAAAAGGTGCTTATTTTGACATTTACTTGCTATTAAATGTCCATAAACCTTTACCTGTCTGGATATATTAATTTCTAAAACATTACAGATGTACCTGTAAAATTTTGTTGGAACTTTCAAAGTCATCAGGTAACTGGTGTAAGCAGAATACAATTACAGTTACTCTGAGCCTGTGTCACTGGGATCTTTGGGGTTTGAGCCTAAGCGTCTTCAGAAACCAGGCCTCTTTTCTCATTTGTACATGCTTTTCTAATTTTTCCCTGTTCTTGGCTATCAGCATTACTACCAGGGAAAAAACTATACATATAAACCAGGCATGATGACACATGTCTTTATTTCTAGCACTTGGGAGGCAGAGGCAGGTAGAGTAAGTTCAAGGCCAGCCTAATCTATATAGTTCCAGGCCAGCTGTGGCTACAGGGAGACCCTATCTCAAAAAGAAAAAGAGAAAAAAAAAAGTGCACATGGAAGGACAGATTCTGGGATGGTTGTTGACTGTTTGAACTTAAACATCAGATATTTTGAGCTGGGCATAGTGGTGCATGCCTTTAATCCCAGCACTCAGGAGGCAGAGGGAGGTGGATCTCTGTGAGTTCAAGGCCAGCCTGGTTTACATAGTGAGTTCTAGGACAGCTGGAGCTATAGGGAGACCCTATCTCGAAAAGACAAAAACAAACAAACAAACAAAAAAACAGAGAATCAGATATTTTAATTTAGTATACCTTTCCCCTTAGAATCTACGTAAGACTGCTTTCCTTAGAATGTATGAATTTTAAGGCTCTAGAAATATTTGAAAATGAAAAGTCAATATTTAAAATGTGCTGATTTTTAAGAGTATGCTGGGCATGGTGGCATGCACCTTTAATCCCAGCAGCACTCTGCATGCAGAGAGGCAGGCCGATCTCTGTGAGTTCAAGGGCAGCCTGGTCTACATAGTGAGTTGTAGGCCAGCTGCGGCTACAGGGAGACTCTGTCTCAAAAAAAAAAAACAAAAAAAAGGAGCACATTAGTAGTCATTTCCCCTGAATTTAGAGACACTCTACCATTAAAATAAAAATTGCCTTTGAACAGCTAATTCACGAAAGAACTGAGAACAAAGATACTGGGAACCTTGGCTGACAGGAGCTTTTTCTGGCCATATTTCTATAATAACTTTTTTTATAATCAAGCATCCCAGCTGATAGTATTTGGCAATCTCTGTGGATTAGTTCTAAAAGCAAGAGTAGTAATTATTTTCTCTAGTTCTTTTTCTTATAAACTGGGAAATGTACAAGATTTTCTTTAAGGTCTGTCTCAGCTTTGAGCTTTTTCTGCAGGGTTAGTTTTCTTTCTTGTTTTGGGAATCACCTTTACTATAATGGGTTTGGGGTTCAATCCCCTTCCCCACCACTCTAAAATATATTCACATTGACCAAGTTTCACTGATAAATGATGAGATGATAAGACCTTGGTACAAAGAAAAAATTAGTCTTTTGATAAATCTTTTTGAAAAGTATATCTGGGTTAGATTATTCAAGGAATTTTGGCAGATAAATTTAGCTTTCAAGTATGGTTAAGTGGTAATGAGTCCTGGGGATTGCAAGGAAATAGAGAGAATTAGCTTTAAGAAAGAAGTACCAAGGAAATGAACATGATCAAAGAACCTTATTATGCATATGTGAAGATGTCACAATGAAATCCTTTTGTATAACTGCTGTATGCTAATACATGAAAAAAGAATTAGTGATGTCTCAAAACTTTAAAAGACCAATGGACATCAAGGCTAAAATTTTGATAATCTACATGAAACTGATTGTGACTTCTATGGAACTGACACTACAGTGTTCTGGATAAACAGACTTAAAATGGCTGTAGAGCCACCACTATGAACATTGACATATTCCTTACACCACCACGCTTTACAGTCAGCCCAAAGAGAATGTTAGGATTCAGTATCTGCAGTCTAATGATGTTTTTATTCTGGAGTCTTATATTCTGACTCTAACATAAGTAGTAAATAGAGGAATAATCAGCTTAGTCTTTTTATACCTGGTTACAAATAAACCCTTCAAGTAAACCAAGATCAGCAGTTTGAATAATGGGAGAAATATTTTGGAGAAAACAGTTTAATTACATTATTTTAGTACCTTGGGTCTTTTTCTGTGTAAAAACGTTCATTCCGTTTGTTATCACCAAACGTTGCTCGATATACATCCTGACAGCGAAGGTTCTTCTGGAAGGTGTAGAATAAAACATCTTCATCTTCTTCATCCTTTACCCATTCTGAAAGAAAGTAATTGAAGGAATTAGACATTGCCACCTATATATAGTTAAAAGAAGGGCGTAGAATGCTCATAGTCTGAACGCCAAAGTGAAGAAATGTGTAATATTTATATTATAATGTGTAATATTATAATAATAACATAAGCTTGACTGAATCAAACCTGTATTTTATATAAGCCGGAGACTATCCCAGAAAATAAAACAATACTGTATCAGTTCCAAGTTTTCAGTAGTCTTCTCAACTCTCTAAACAATTACGGTTATTCAGCATCAAGGAAAGACTTTGGTGAAGCCACATTTGGTTTCAGGAGATCAACTACTTAATTCTGCTTAACACTGGTCACTTTCTCGAATGCTTCTCTGCTCTTCTGTCTTCTGAGACAGGGTCTTACTATGTAGCCTTGGCAGGGCTGGCACTCACTACATAGACCAGGGGGGCCTCCATCTCTCAGAGATCCACCTGCCTCTGCCTCCCAAGTGCTGGGATTAAATATGTGCACCACAACACTCAGCCCATGCCTCTGTTCTTTTTTTTTAGGCAGGGTCTTCCCTGTAGCACCAGGATGCCTCTGTTCTTAATGCCTGCTTTCAAGAAATAAGATATCTCTGACTATCAAATGGATTTCAACCCTGGTTCTTCATTTCACCAGAACCTGTCAATGGAAACTTGCACACAATTATATCAAGACTGCCACCTGGCTGACGGTGACTGTAAGTCACTACTATAAAATAGGCATTCTGACTTTTTTTAGAGGTTCAAATGTACAAATATCTTTCTTAGACTCCATTAGGTTGGGGCTGGGGAGACAGCTCAGTGGGTAAGAATGTTTTCTCTGCAGGCATGAGGACCTGACCTAGAAAGCTGAGGATGGCTGAGTACGCCTCTGAGTCCAGCACGTGGGGTGGAGACAGATGGAGTGTGAGGGACCTGGCTGGCCAGCCCCGCTGAGCCTAAATGGGGAATTTCCAGCTTAGTGAGAAACCCTGACCTAAAGAATAAGGTGAAAAATAATAGAGGAAAATAACAATGTCTTATTCTGTCATTCACATGTGCATGAATGGGCATACTCACATGCATGTTACATATATACACACACACTGAATACATTAGGTAGAGTGTAATAATGATGTCCTATTCTGCCATTCACATGTGCATGAATGGGCACACTCACATGCATGTTACATACATACACAGTCACAGAAACATTAGGTAGAGTCTAATTTCAATTCAAAAGCATCTAATTAAAAATTGGAAAAATGGCCAGGTGTGGAGCCTTTAATCCTAGCTCTTGGGAGGTAAAGGCAGGTGGATCTCTGTGAGTTCTAGGCCAGCCTAGGTCTATATAGTGAGTTCCAGACAGCTGGAGCTAAAGGGAAGCCCTTCCTCAAAAAAAAGACAAAAAAAAAAAAAAGTCAGTTTCCATTGATAAATGTCAGTTCAACAGGCTCAAGAGTGACTTTGGGAAATCTCCTATAATAAATTTACATGATGTATCAAACACTAACCAAGCTGGGCATGGTGGCGCACGCCTTTAATCCTAGCACTTGGGAGGCAGAGGCAGGTGGATCTCTGTGAGTTCCAGGACAGCTGGGACTAAAGGGAGACCCTGTCTTGAAAAGACAAAAGACTATGGTTCCAAAGGAGCAAGAGTCCACATGGCGGGAAGGCATGGCGATGGAAGCTAAGTGCTCAGGCAGGCACAGGAGGAGTGTGACTGGAAATGCACGCCACCAACTGGGGACAAAAAAAGGGGAAACATTTGGAGCCTATGGGGAACATTTTCATTCAAGCCACCGCACATAATAACATGTAATAAAAAAGTCTACAGGGCTGGAGAGATGGCCTAGCGGTTAAGAGTGCCAACTGCTCTTGCAAAGGACCCGGGTTCGATCCGCAGCACCCACATGGCGGCTGAGAACTGTCTGTAACTCCAATTCCAGGAGAACTCCAGTTCCAGGGGAATCCGACACCCTCTTCTGACCTCTGCGGCATTGCACGACATGGGTGCACAAACCTACATGCAGACAATACATTCATACACAAAATAAATTAAAAAAAAAAGTCTACAAAATAAGCTGGCAAAGAATTACTGTATAATACAACATACACTGTTCTTTGATTATAAATGTCTTAAAAACCTGAGTAGTAGTCTGTTCTTTTTTTCTTTGGTCTTTTTGAGGCAGGGTCTCCCTTTAGTCCCAGCTGGCCTGGAGCTCACTATGTAGATAGACTGGCCTTGACCTCATCACAGGGATCCACCTGCCTCTGCCTCCCAAGTGCTGGGATTAAAGGTGTGCGCCACCATGCCTGGCTGTATTCTGTTCATTTTAAAATTTATTTTATTAATACATGTGTGATGTGTGTGTGAGTCTGGGTGCATGTGTGCCACGGTGCATGCGTGCCATGGTGCATGTGTGGAGGTGAGAAAACAACTTTCAGGAGTTGGTCCTCTCCTCTCATCATGAGTTCTGGGGATTGAACTCAGTTCACCTGGCTTGCATGGCAAGTGCTCCAACTATGCCATCTTGTCAGGCCATGAGCACTACTTTAAAGTGATCCATTTAGACAGACGATTAAAGGAGAGAAGGTTTCATGAATAGGAAGATGTGGAGACCACAGAAAGAAATGGATCAGGCACTCACCACTTACCTGGGCTAAAAAAAGTTTTAGAAGTTATTTAGAAGTCTCTTATTGTTGCCTTTTCAACAGAAACTATTTAGTGGCTTACCAAAACTGGACACATTTGGGAAAGACGCTTCCACTACAGGCTGGTCACTGAGCTTCACAACTATGCAGGTGGATGCTTCTGAGTCCTCGGTCCTTATCTTGGCAGCCACATACTTCTCATCTGGAGCAACTCTGATGCAGTCAATGAAGGGCTGCTCTAGCTTAAGTTCCTCCAAGTTGTATAAAACTTCATAATTCTCATTGTCTGCTGCATAAAGAAAAGTAGGGAAGCAATAACTCCACAACATATATTTTAGAATAATTTTCAACTGTATGTTTATGTTTTGAATGAACATTCCCCTTCTACCAGAGGCCATACTCCACTGTCTACAGTGGATGGTAGCTTGATTTAGACATAAACTGGCACCAGTTATTTTAAAATACTTTATGCTATTCAAAACTATTCTCTGTATTGGATGGGTGTGGTGGCACACACCTGTAATCCCAGAACTTAGGAGGAGGCAGAGACAGATAGATCTCTCTGAGTTTAAGGCCAGCCTGTTCTACATAGCGAGTTCTAGGCTAGCAGGGACTATGGGGAGACCCTGTCCCCCCACCTCAAAAATTCTCTGTATCATTGCATCAGATATTGTTTGACAGTGTTATATCCTAGTCTAGCATTTAAGATCATGTAGAATTTACAATGGCTCATGCTTTTAGTCTCAGCACTGAAGAGGCAGAGGCAGGTGTCTCTCTGTGAGTTTAGACCAACCTGGTCTAAATACTGAATACTAGGCCAGTGAGAACATGCTCATGATGAGAACCTGAGCATGTCCTCAAAAAAAAATTATACAAAAGGAATTCATGCAGAGAATATAAATGTCTTTTTATTTTTTGGTCTTTTTGAGACAGGGTCTCCCTGTAGCCCTGGCTGTCCTGGAATTTGCTCTGTAGACCAGGCTGGCCTTGAACTCACAAAGATCCACCTACCTCTGCCTCCCAAGTGCTAGGATTAAAGGCGTGTGCCACCACGCCTGGCTATAAATGTCATTTAACTATGCATGTAAAGTGCCTAGAACAGTACTGAGATGTAGAACATGCTCAGAAGAATGCTGGATTTCAGCTCCATTTTCCTTATAAAACTTTGGAGTATATTAATCCATGATCTGCAGTAAATCCAGATATTAAAATCCAGTCATTAAAAAATTGTAAAATTAATTAAAAAAAATTTTTATTCTTGTATGTGTATGAATGTACTGTCTACATTGTAGGTTTGTGCACCCGTATCGTGCAATGCCACGGAGGTCAGAAGAGGGTGTCAGATTCCCCTGGAACTGGAGTTAAAGATGGTTCTCGGCTGCCATGTGGGTGCTGGGGATCAAACTCATCAGGTCCTCTGCAAGAGCAGTTGGCGCTCTTAACTGCTAGGCCATCTCTCCAGCCCCGTAAAATGATTTTTTAAATTTATTTTTTATTCTTGTATGTGTATGAATGTACTGTCTGCATGTTGGTGCACCTACTGTAGGTTGGTGCACCCGTGTTATATAATGCCCCAGAGGTCAGAAGAGGGCGTCGGGTTCCCCTGGAACTGGAGTTAAAGACGGTTCTCAGCCGCCATGTGGGTGCTGGGAATTGAACCTGGGTTCTCTGCAAGATCAGTCAGCACTCTTAGCCACTGAGCCATCTCTCCAGCCCCCATAAAATGATTTTTAAATAATCTTTTCTATAGTTCTCAGCAAGTACTATCAAGTTTTCTATTTAAAAATGTGAACTCCAGAGCCAGGCATGGTGGCACATGCCTTTAATTCCAGCACTTGGGAGGGACAGGCAGGTGGATCTCTGTGAGTTTAAGGCCAGCCTGGTCTACATAGTGAGTTCCAGGACAGCCAGAGCTCAAGGGAGACCCTGTCTCAAAAAGACCAAAAAAAAAAAAAAAAGTGAAATCTAAAAAACAAGGGCATCTTAAAAACTGTAGCTTACCCTCTTCATCTTTGGAACGAACTAAGCAGCAACCCTCTTGATAGTAAACGAAACCACCATGTTTAATCTGACAATGAAAAAAACCCATATTATTCAATAATTTAATTACCATTTAAGATGTCATAAACACAGATCTACAGAAGTATATGAATGAACACATATGAAATATAAAATGGGCTATTTTTATAATACTGGTAGCAAGAAAGCTTTCCTACATTCAGAATCATTGGAGGGGTTTCTAATACATACATGCAAGAGGTGTAATATGATCTACAGTTATCCTCATGACTACATAAACTAGTTAGATTTTGGGAACATCTGATGTCTGTATAGTGAGATTCAATTAACAAAGACACGATACAGCTTACCTCAGCATTGATAATTTCATATTCTTCTTGTGGTTGTGTTTCTAATCTTGTTCTCACTTTTTCAAATGCATCCATGTTTTCTGCAAGGGATATTTCGTTTTCTGGGTTAACAGGCAGAAGATCCTAGAAAAAGTTTTGGGAGTAGGGTCAAAATATTTCAAACTGAGGAAAAATAGTTGGTTTTTAGAGAATTCTTACGTTTTTATGCAAAGTTGAACAATGTTAGGTCTTTCTTTATGAAACAGTATGCAAAAAAAAAAAAAAAGAAACAGTACGCGTTTCACAGATCTCAAATTTTCTTTCTTAAACTCATCAAAAGAAAGTACTTTATATTAAATGTGTAAGGCCTTAAGATACAGAAGTACTAAGAAGCTCTATAGAATGTTCCAAAATACTATGGGAAATAGCTATACACAATTTAAGGAGAGAAAATTCTTTTAACTTATACATATTTAATAGGAATGAGAAGTACAATAAAAAGCCTACTGAGTTTCATAAGTATTGACATACATCTTAAGAGGAGGGAAATAAATACCAAACACAACAGATTTGTTTTCTTTTTTTTTTTTTTTGTCTTTTTGAAACAGGGTCTCCCTGTAGTCCCAGCTGTCCTGGAACTCTCTATGTAGACCAGCCTGACCTTGAACTCACAAAGATCCGCCTGCTTCTGCCTCCCAAGTGCTAGGATTAAAGGTGTGTGCCACCACGCCCGGCTTGCGAATACATTTCTTAACCAAGAGATGCTGACAATTTATTCATGGAGCAGTTAAGATCCTTATCCCACTTTACTAATCATATATTTTTTTTTCTGTTATAAGTAATCCCCCAAATATTAATAGAACTGTTCATCAGACTCAAAAGTAAAATATCACCTCATAAGAGAAAGCTTCCTTTTTAGTTTAAGGAAAAATTTACTTCATGAAAAGAAAAACAATGGAAATGAATGAATGTTAATAGAGATATAGATGAAAGCTAAGTAAGTACTGACTGTGTTTCACTGAGAGTAATAAGAGCTCTGGATGACCCTGGTGAGCAAATAAGTATCAGATATATCATTATAATCTGGATAAGGCCAAACTTAAAATTGCCAAAGGACATTCAACAAGGCAACATTCTGCTGGTCTGTCTTGTTTAAGCAAAATAATTCTAGCCAGCATTTTTTTTTTTTTTTTGGACAGGGTCTCCCTTGTCCCAACCTGGTTGGAAGTCACTATGGCTGGCCTCTATAAGGTTGTAGCCCATCTGTCAGGGATTCCAGAAAGCCAACCAAGGCAGAGTTCTGAGAAATAATCACCCTGGACTGTATTCCTGCAATCTGAGAAAAGGTTGCTGCAACGTCCTGTAATCATGCCTCACAGGAGGCAAGAACACAGGCCCTGGTTTCTCTGGAGATGCTCCTTCTGATACCAGCCACAGGCCTACCTACGCCTTATCCCCCAATTTCTTGTGTGCCTGGGTTTAAAACTGCCACCTCAGCTCCATTTTAACATAGCACATCCTGCTCCCGAGTCAGGCAGGCCAGTCACAGGCCCAGTCCCGTGCCCAAAATAAGCCCAAGTCATCTTTATTGGAGCCTTGTATACTTTTGTGCTGGGTTTCCCGTCGATATGAACCTAATAGCCTCATTCTCCCTGCCTCTGTCTCCACAGGGCTGGGATTAAAGGCACGCACCACCATGCCTGGCTTTATTAGCTCTTCAACTCTCTGCCAGAGAGATTTGTGCCCACTCCTCTGGCATGGTGCCTCCTACACGAATTTAGAATTTAGGATTTCTAGCAGGTGATAAATGTTTACTAGATAAGAATGCTCATGTCACTTTATCAACATTGTAGAATGTAAATTATAAATGTAGAAATGTAGTTTATGCCTGGCATGGTGGTACACACCTTTAATTCCAACACTCTGGAGGCAGAGGCAGGCAGATGTCTGTGAGTTCAAGGCCAGCCTGGTTTACACAGTGAGCTCCAGGCCAGCTGGGACTAAAGGGAGACCCTGTCTCAAAAAAACCAAAAAAAAAAAAAAAAGTGAAATCTAAAAAACAAGGGCATCTTAAAAACTGTAGCTTACCCTCTTCATCTTTGGAACGAACTAAGCAGCAACCCTCTTGATAGTAAACGAAACCACCATGTTTAATCTGACAATGAAAAAAACCCATATTATTCAATAATTTAATTACCATTTAAGATGTCATAAACACAGATCTACAGAAGTATATGAATGAACACATATGAAATATAAAATGGGCTATTTTTATAATACTGGTAGCAAGAAAGCTTTCCTACATTCAGAATCATTGGAGGGGTTTCTAATACATACATGCAAGAGGTGTAATATGATCTACAGTTATCCTCATGACTACATAAACTAGTTAGATTTTGGGAACATCTGATGTCTGTATAGTGAGATTCAATTAACAAAGACACGATACAGCTTACCTCAGCATTGATAATTTCATATTCTTCTTGTGGTTGTGTTTCTAATCTTGTTCTCACTTTTTCAAATGCATCCATGTTTTCTGCAAGGGATATTTCGTTTTCTGGGTTAACAGGCAGAAGATCCTAGAAAAAGTTTTGGGAGTAGGGTCAAAATATTTCAAACTGAGGAAAAATAGTTGGTTTTTAGAGAATTCTTACGTTTTTATGCAAAGTTGAACNAAAAAAAAAAAAAAAAAAGGTTATAAGGAGCTTAAAACTGAAAATTAAACACAATAAAATATACCAGTCATCAAAAGAGACTAAATGGGAAAAACTCACTTTCACAAAGTTAATCTTAAATATTTTTGGAATGCTTTAATGATTTGGATTAGAATTAGTGGTAACTGTTGTTATGGTAGTCTTAATCTTCCACCCTCTATTTTCTTTAATAAATACTTATTTACTTACTATTATTTGTATGTGTGTAGGACATGTGGAAGTTAGAGGAAAACTTGGAGGAGTCAGTTCTATCTTTCTGCCATGTGGATCCTGGGCACTGAACTCAGGTTGTCAGGCTTGGTGGCAAGTACCTTTTAAGTGCTGAGCCATCTCACTGGCTGTCTCCATTTTCAATCACATAGTTAATTCTTTGAGTCATTATTTGCAGTCCAAATACTGAAGGCTTGTCCTGCTATTTTTCATTTATTTTAAAGCATTTCTATATCTATGGCTGACATTTAGAGTAAGGTCAAATATATCAATAAACTATAACACCTAAAACATTAAATTATATATCAGAAGATTTAGAGATGTTTTGAAACTTGTATCTTTGCAATATGAGAAACCTTTAAACTGAGCTTGTCTGAATTCATGTAATACTGAGTGCCTTACTAATTGTGTGTGTGTGCGTGCGTGTGCATGCATATGTGTGTATGTGTGTGTGTGTGTGCGTGTGTTTAAGTTTGTGTGGTTTGAGACAGGGTCTTATATATGAGACTGGCTGGGCTTAAACTCCCTATGTATGGAAAGATAACCTTGAAATTCTCTGATTCTTCACTTCTTGAGTGCTGGAATTACAGTGAGTGCCACCACTCCTAGTCTGTGGTGCTGGCAATCTAAACCAGGGCTTCCTATGTACTCTAACAATCGAGTTACATACTGATTCCCAGACCTTACTGAAATCTTAGGAAGGTTACATGTATATTATCACTCCATTAGAAGCAAAAGGAAACACTTTTTTTTTTTGGTCTTTTCGAGTCAGGGTCTCCCTGTAGCCCCAGCTGTCCTGGAACTCACTCTGTAGACCAGGCTGGCCTTGAACTCCCAAAGATCCGCCTGCCTCTGCCTCCCAAGTGGATTAAAGGCGTGCACCACCACGCCTGGCAGGAAACACTCTTACCAGTTTTTGAAGGGCCCAACATAAAAACCACTTTTTAACAGTGCAAACTATTAAGAATGAAATGTTGCCTGGCAGGGTGGCTCAGCACTTGGAGACAGAGACAGGTGGATCTCTGAGTTCCAGGCCAACCTGGTCAACACAGTGACTACCAGGCTAGCTGGTACTAGCACTTCGAAGTTGAGGCAGGTGGATCTTTGTGAGTTCAAGGCTAGCCTGGTCTACATAGCGAGTTCCAGCCTAGCTGAAGACACAGGGAAACCCATGTCTCAAAAAGACCAAAAACAAAACAAAACAATACAAAAAGAATGAAATCTTTAACTTTATTATGACAAAATATTTTTTATTTTGTCATAATAAAGTTAAAGATTTCTTAACTCTTAAAGACAAAAACCAGTAAAAAAAAAAAAAAGAAAAAAGAAAAAAAAGAAAAACCAGTAAAACAGAAAAACACTGGATAGTGTGAATCAAGATGATACCATTAATAAATGGCTATTTCCAAATCAAAATGGGCTTGGAAAATCTTGTACCAGAAAGGATTTGCTCTGAGATTACTTAATAAAGACATATCATAGGACACAAAGGGCAGTGTGAAGGGGCTGCTGCTAGTCACATTTGGGATAATTTGAGAATCAAAAAAGAATACACTGAAAAATTTAAAACCATAACTGAAAAACAAAATCTATTCATCAAACTAAAATCAAAAAGAGGAAAAACAGAACTCAGAAAAAAGCTTTTCTTTCTAGAATAACACCAGCTCATAAGTTTGGAAAGACTAATAGAACTGGACAGTCATCATGTGAGGAGCCCCAGTGACATGATTAAGAGACCAATAGCTGGGACTAAAGGGAGACCCTGCCTTGAAAAGACAAAAAAAAAACAAAAAACAAAAACCATCAACAGTAGTTAAAGTCACTGTTCAGATAGTACTGTGGATACTATTTACAAAATGAATAATGTTCCTTTCTCAGTGGAGAGAACTAGCAGTTATCTTTATCCAAAATTATCATTAACACTGGGAGAAAGAGACATTGTATCTCCTGATATAATATTTCAGTTAAAGAAAACACAGAAAATCTAAAGTAGAAAAGAAATTTTATGTTCAGTAACTGTTTATTAATGGAACTGAAGAGAGAAGAAAATAAAAAAATTCTTCCTCCCTCCCCCAAAACCTACTAAAGAAGGCAAGTCTATGGTAAACCTACCAAGAGCCACACCCTTATTAGAGAAAACTGACTTTCCTTCCTCCAGAAGCTATCAACTGTAGTAACCCCTCAGTCATGGATGGGGCTCATGAAGCCTCCCTCCCTGGTAAAATGTTGACTGGCTTGACTTTGTGCCTGCAACCACAGCTGCTGTGAGTTCCCGAGTGAGCAGTCCTATCATTTCCACAAGATACTGTTTCACTCATCTTTTACTACCTCTGGCTCTTAAAATCTTTCTTCCCCTTCTTTGGCAGTCAATGCCCCCTGATTATTTATTTATTTATTTATTTATTTAGACAAGATCTTCCTGTAGCTCCCAAGCTGGCCTTGAATTATGTAGACCAGGGTGGCCTCCATTTCACAGAGATCAACTGCCTCTGCCTCCTAGTCCTGGGAAAGGGAGTGTGCCATATGCCAGGTGTGTTTCTCCTCTTCTTTCATTAAGTATTCCTGTCAATGTCACTGAATGACCCCTACATTGCTGGGTACAAAAGTTAATTTTCAGTACCGACAATACTTGGCCTATCAGTATAATGACAAGGTTGATACTTCTAAAAAATTCTTTCACTTGGCTTTCAGGCCCCCTCATTCTTTGCTTTCCACCTCCTCCAGTCACTTTAGATGGCCCCCACTCAGCTTCTGATGTCTTAACATTGGTATGCTCTGGGCTCAGTTACAGGATCACTCCCCTTCTTTATAGTGTACAATAATTCCTGTGGTGAGCTTATCCAGTCCTGACCTTCAATGCTATTTATATGCTCAGGACTCCTACATTTATAGCTATAGTCTGAACTCCCGAGAAGTAAGGTGACTTTGCATATATATAACTGACTTTAACATTTCTACTCGGATGCCTAAGTAAAAAATGTCATGGGGCTGGAGAGATGGCTCAGCAGTTAAGAGCACCGACTGCTCTTGCAGAGGACCTGGGTTTGATTCCCAGCACCCACATGGCAGCTAAGAACTGTCTTTAACTCCAGTTCCAGGGGAATCTGACCCCCTCTTCTGACCTCCGAGGCACTGCATGACATGGGTGCACCAACCTACATGCAGACAGTACACTCATACGCATAAAAAAATAATAAAATAAATTTAAAAAATGTCATTATTGTTGGGCGTGGTGGTGCACACCTTTAATTCTAGTACTTGAGAGGCAGAGGCAGGTGGGGATCTCTGTGAGTTCAAGGCCAGCCTGGTCTACACAGCAAGCTCCAGGAAGGCGGGGGATAAGGGGAGACCCGGTCCAAAAAACACAAAAAAAAAAAAAAAAAAAAAAAAAAAAAAAAAAAGCAAAGTATTTTTCACAAATTGAAAATTTTGTCTTTTCTAAATGGCACAACCTAATCTGCCCTGTCTTTCAGGCCATAACTTAAGTGACGGCTTCTATCATTATCGTGAATGGGCTGTCACTCTTCTGGGGGCTCCACGGTCATTTCTTTCTTGGATGACAAGTGTTCTCTGCTTTTGTCCATGCTCACAGTCTGTTATCAATAAAGAAGCAGTGGTTGTAAAGTGAGATTATATCACTTCTCCACTCAAAACCCAGCAGGGAGTTTCCTTTCTCACTCCTTTATAATCGTCTACAAGGTCCTAAGATCATGCTGCTTGTCATCTTTCTAACTTCATGTACTATGGGCTGGGCGTCCCTATCCCAAATGCTTGTGATCAGAAGCTTAGGTTTTGGCAGTTGAACATTCTTAATCTTAAAAGTTCTAGGGGCTGGAGAGAGGCCCAGCAGTTAAGAGTGCCGACTGCTCTTGCAGAGGACCTGGGTTCGAGTACCTCCGCTGCATTGCATGACACTGTCTACATGTAGACAGTACACACACACAAATAAAAAATAATAAATTAAAAAAAAAAAAAAAAGCCAGGTGTGGTGGCGCATGCCTTTAATCCTAGCACTCGGGGGCAGAGACAGGCAGATCTTTGTGAGTTCAAGGCCAGCGTGGTCTACAGAGTGAGTTCCAGGACAGCTGGGGCTACAGGGAGACCCTGTCTTGAAAAGACCAAAAAAAAAAATGTGTAAAAGATTTTGGACCATTGCAAATTTCCAGGTTCGGAACATTCAATCCATACCACAGTTCAATTGCATCTTTGGTCCAACTGAGCCACACAGACTTCCTTGATGTTTCTGGAACACATCAGGTTGCTTCCATGTAGGTTTCTCAGAACTTGCTCGGCCCCATTGCCAAGTACTTCTACTTCGTTCAAACATATTGCTCCAATGTTACTTTCTTAGCTAGCCCTTCCTTAACTATTCTCTCTCTCTCTCCCTTTCTCTCTCTCTCTCTCTCACACACACACACACACACACACACACACACAATGTCCAATCCTCACAATCCTCTTTAATCTCTTTTATTGTTCCTCTCATCCTGCACAAATTTTGTATTTCACTCATATGTGACTTTGTTGTCTCCTTACACCTTTCCTCTAAGCTACAGCTGATGTAGCTCAGTGGTAGAGCACTTTTGCCTAGCATGCTGAGTTTGATCCCCAACATGGTTTAAAAATTCCTAGAGTGAAAAAGACCTAGCACAAATATGATACATACAGCACACATAAAGACAAGGGAAATAAAAAGACTCAAAGACAAATGGCCAATGCATATGACTAAACAGTTCAAGATAAAATCAATATTGTCAAAAAAGCATATGAAAAACGGCAACACTCCTCATTAATGGGGCAATAAAAATAAGATCGACATACTATTTATTTGACAGAAGAGCAAAAAGGTAAAGGTCTGATTATCAGACCTTGTGTGTATGTGATGTGTGAATGTGCATATGACATGGTAAGTATGGAGGTCAAGGGACAGAACTTTGGGTGTTGGTCCCCTTCTATCTTGATTGACACAGGATCTCTTTGCCATTCCTTAAGCCAAGTTAGTTGACCCATGAACTTCTAGAAATTCTCCCATTTCTACTTCCTGTTTCTTGTAGGATTAGATTCTTTAGCTAGTACATTTAGGTTTTATATGGGTTTTAGGGGTCTGAACTCAGGTCATCAGGCTGTGTAGCAAGTGCTTTTATCAACTGATCCACCTCTTTTAGCCTGAGTTTTTTTTTGTTTTTTTTTCCGAGACAGGGTCTCCCTGTAGCCCCGGCTGTCCTGGAACTCGCTCTGTAGACCAGGCTGGCCTTGAACTCACAAAGATCCGCCTGCCTCTGCCTCCCAAGTGCTAGGATTAAAGGCATGCGCCACCACACCTGGCGTTTTTTATTTTTTTATTTTTTGGTCTTTTTGAGACGGGGTCTCCCTGTAGCTCCAGCTGTCCTGGAACTCACTATGTAGACCAGGTTGGCTTTGAATTCACAAAGATCTGCCAGCTTCTGCCTCCCAAGTGCTAGAATTAAAGGCGTGCACCCCCATGCCTGGCAGCCTGAGCTTGTATGTCAAAGTTATTTGGAATGCAGAAATAGAGCTTTCATATAGTCCTAGTTTATGTTAGAGGTACGACTAATTTGGAAATTAATTTAACTAGAAATGTTAAGATGTGTATACAATCAGGAATTCTAGTTTTACATACATAGTCTAGAGACAGAGTTGCCCTTTGACCTGTGGAACGTGCACCCACATATATAAACACATACCATAACAAATGTAATACATCTTAAAAGACTAAAATCCTTCATTTATCACTTCATTTTGTAAATATTAATGGTTTACAACACATTATCATTATGCTATGTCTTACACAAGTTTTGTATCATAGAATTCTTGTGTTTGAGAACTTCCCAATCTAATGAGACAGAAAACAAGCAAAAACTCTTAATGTGATCTAGTAAGTACTACATAGAGGCAAGTATGATGTAACTGGCTCTACAGCGTCAACAGCTACGTATACATACAAAGTCACGTAAACTCTTGAGATTAAAGGCATGCAATCACTTTGTATGACATCAAATATTTTAACTGTATTGAGACTTCTATTTTAGTAGTGAGTTAAATTTATTCCTTTTCCTTTCTTACCCTTAAGATCTGGTAACAATAAGATTATATGACAGTTCAATAAGCCCATCTGAGGGCTGGAGAGATGGCTCAGTGCTAAGAGCACTTGCTGCTTTTGCAGAAGACTGTGGTTTCGTTTCTAGCAACCAAATTGAGGGACGCAACCCTCTGTTACTCAAGTTCCAGGAGATCTAGTACCCTCTTCTGGCCTCCACAGGAACTTGGCATGTATATGGTGCACATACTTTAATGCAGGCAAATACTCACACACATAAAATAAAAATAAATATTAAAAGAAATAAGCCCTTTGGAGGCATAAAACTGATCAATATCTGCTTTAGAATTCTGTGATGTTTGTAGAGTTAATGTGGTACCTACCTTGATTTGTAGGATACCTTTTGTAATCAGATATATTCAGATTTTAGAGTGAACCATCTAGTAAGTGGACTAAATGAAGCTCATGATGGATTTCTGTCAGTTTAGGTCAAGTTTTGTCTCAAAAAACATTTGTTAAGGACATTAGCATTTTACAACCCAAACATAATGGCTATTTCACCCTACACTTGTTATTCTTCTATTAACATGGTATATATAAATTATAATCAATCTGTAATGAAGTTCAACTGATTTTCTTCAAATTTTCCTCCAAATGTTCTACCTCCCTCCTTATGACCTTGGCTTAGCCACTTATTTTCATTCATCTGAGTTGTGGACAAGGCTTCCTAATTCTGATTCTGAGCTTTTACACATGCTGCTTCCTCTGTTCTTCCCTACTCAATGCTACCTTCTAAGAAAGAGCATTCTGACAATGTGAACCAAGTAACTTGGTTCCAAAGATAACATCTGAGAGCTAAAACAAGAGAAGGAACTACTAATGTAGTGGTGAAGAGGATGAGGAAACAGCATGTGAATGTCCCAGGGTAGATGGGAAGAAGAAACAGCATGTGAATGTCCCAGGGTAGATGGAGGAGGAAACAGCATGTGAATGTCCCAGGGTAGATGGAGGAGGAACAGCATGTGAATGTCCCAGGGTAGATGGAGGAGGAAACAGCATGTGAATGTCCCAGGGTAGATGGAGGAGGAAACAGCACGTGAATGTCCCAGGGTAGATGGAGGAGGAAACAGCATGTGAATGTCCCAGGGTAGATGGAAAGAGGAAACAGCATGTGAATGTCCCAGGGTAGATGGGAAGAGGAAACAGCATGTGAATGTCCCAGGGTAGATGGAGGAGGAACAGCATGTGAATGTCCCAGGGTAGATGGGAAGAGGAAACAGCATGTGAATGTCCCAGGGTAGATGGAGGAGGAAACAGCATGTGAATGTCCCAGGGTAGATGGAAGAGGAAACAGCACGTGAATGTCCCAGGGTAGATGGAGGAGGAAACAGCATGTGAATGTTCCAGGGTAGATGGGAAGAGGAAACAGCATGTGAATGTCCCAGGGTAGATGGAGGAGGAAACAGCATGTGAATGTCCCAGGGTAGATGGGAAGAGGAAACAGCATGTGAATGTCCCAGGGTAGATGGAGGAGGAAACAGCATGTGAATGTCCCAGGGTAGATGGAGGAGGAAACAGAATGTGAATGTCCCAGGGTAGATGGAGGAGGAAAAAACACGGTGAATGTCCTAGGGTAGATGGAGGAGGAAACAGCATGTGAATGTCCCAGGGTAGATGGGAAGAGGAAACAGCATGTGAATGTCCCAGGGTAGATGGAGGAGGAACAGCATGTGAATGTCCCAGGGTAGATGGAGGAGGAAACAGCATGTGAATGTCCCAGGGAAGATGGAGGAGGAAACAGCACGTGAATGTCCCAGGGTAGATGGGAAGAGGAAACAGCATGTGAATGTCCTAGGGTAGATGGAGGAGGAAACAGCATGTGAATGTCCCAGGGTAGATGGAGGAGGAAACAGCATGTGAATGTCCCAGGGTAGAAGGAGGAAGTAGGAAACACATGTGAATGTCCCAGAGGTAAGAGGAGGAGGAACAGCATGTGAGTCCCAGGGTAATGGAAGAGAACCAACACTGAATGTCCCAGGGTAGATGGGGAGGAAGGAAACCGCATGTGAATGTCCCAGGGTAGATGGAAGAGGAAACAGCACGTGAATGTCCTAGGGTAGATGGGAGGAGGAAACAGCATGTGAATGTCCCAGGGTAGATGGGAAGAGGAAACAGCACGTGAATGTCCTAGGGTAGATGGAGGAGGAAACAGCATGTGAATGTCCCAGGGTAGATGGGAAGAGGAAACAGCATGTGAATGTCCCAGGGTAGATGGGAAGAGGAAACAGCATGTGAATGTCCCAGGGTAGATGGAAGAGGAAACAGCATGTGAATGTCCCAGGGTAGATGGAGGAGGAAACAGCATGTGAAGTCCCAGGGTAGATGGGAAGAAGAAACAGCATGTTGGAAATGTACCCCAGGGTAGATGGAGGAGGAAACAGCATGTGAATGGTCCCAGGGTAGATGGAGGAGGAAACAGCATGTGAATGTCCCAGGATAGATGGGAAGAGGAAACAGCACAGTGAATGTCCCAGGGTAGATGGAAGAGGAAACAGCCATCGTGAATGTCGCCCAGGGTAGATGGGAAGAAGGGAAACAGCATGTGAATGTCCCGGGGTAGATGGGGGAGGAAACAGCAATGTGAATGTCCCAGGGTAGATGGAAGAAGAAACAGCATGTGAATGTCCAGGGTAGATGGAAGAGGAAACGGAGATGTCCAGATAGATGGAAACATGTGAGTCCCAGGGTAGATGGAGGAGGAAACAGCATGTGAATGTCCAGGGTAGATGGAGGAGGAACAGCATGTGAATGTCCCAGGGTAGATGGAAGAGGAACACACGTGAATGTCCCAGGGTGATGGGGTGAGGAAACAGCATGTGAATGTCCCCAGGGTAGATGGAGAGAACAGCTGTGAAAATGTCCACGGGTAGATGGGGAGAAAGAAGGATTCCCAGGTATGATGAAGAGAACATGTCCAGGGAAGTGGAGGAGGAACAGCATGTGAATGTCCCAGGGTAGATGGAAGGAGGAAACAGCAGGTGAATGTCCCAGGGTAGATGGAGGAGGAACAGCATGTGAATGTCCCAGGATAGATGGAAGAGGAAACAGCATGTGAATGTCCAAGGGTAGATGGAGGAGGAAACAGCAATGTGAATGTCCTCAGGGTAGATGGAGAAGAGGAAACAGCACGTGAATGTCCCAGGGTAGATGGAGGAGGAAACAGCATGTGAATGTCCGTAAGATGGAGAGAGCGCAGGGATGTCAGGGTAGTGGGAGAGGAAACAGCATGTGAATGTCCAGGGTAGAATGGAGGAGGAAACAGCATGTGAATGTCCCAGGGTAGATGGAGGAGGAAACAGCATGTGAATGTCCCAGGGTAGATGGGGAGAGGAAACAGCATGTGAATGTCCCAGGGTAGATGGAGGAGGAACAGCATGTGAATGTCCCAGGGTAGATGGGAAGAGGAAACAGCACGTGAATGTCCCAGGGTAGATGGAGGAGGAAACAGCATGTGAATGTCCCAGGGTAGATGGAAGAGGAAACAGCACGTGAATGTCCTAGGGTAGATGGAGGAGGAAACAGCATGTGAATGTCCCAGGGTAGATGGGAAGAGGAAACAGCACGTGAATGTCCTAGGGTAGATGGAGGAGGAAACAGCATGTGAATGTCCCAGGATAGATGGGGGAGAGAAACAGCATGTGGAATGTCCCAGGGTAGAGGGGAAGAGGAAACAGCATGTGAATGTCCCAGGGTAGATGGAGGAGGCAACAGCATGTGAATGTCCCAGGGTAAGAAGGGGAGGAAACAGCATTGAATGTCCAAGGGTAGAGGGAAGATGAAACGGCATGTGAAAGGTCCCAGGGTAGTATGGAGGAGAACAGCATGTGAATGCCCAGGGTAGAAGAATGAGGAGGAAACAGGATGTGAATGTCCCAGGGTAGAGGGGAAGAGGAAACAGCATGTGAAGGTCCCAGGGTAGATGGAGGAGGAACAGCATGTGAATGTCCCAGGGTAGATGGAAAGAGGAAACAGCAATGTGAATGTCCCCGGGTAGATGGAGGAGGAACAGCATGTGAATGTCCCAGGGTAGATGGGAAGAAGAAACAGCATGTGAATGTCCAAGGGTAGATGGAGGAGGAAAAAGCAGGGAAGTGTCCCCAGGGTAATGGAGGAGGAAACAGCATGTGAATGTCCCAGGGTAGATGGGAAGAGGAAACAGCATGTGAATGTCCCAGGGTAGAGGGAGGAGGAACAGCATGTGAATGTCCCAGGGTAGATGGAGGAGGAAACAGAATGTGAATGTCCCAGGGTAGATGGAAGAGGAAACAGCATGTGAATGTCCCAGGGTAGATGGGAAGAGGAAACAGCATGTGAATGTCCCAGGGTAGATGGAAGAGGAAACAGCATGTGAATGTCCCAGGGTAGATGGGAAGAGGAAACAGCATGTGAATGTCCCAGGGTAGATGGAGGAGGAAACAGCACGTGAATGTCCCAGGGTAGATGGGAAGAGGAAACAGCATGTGAATGTCCCAGGGTAGAGGGAGGAGGAAACAGCATGTGAATGTCCCAGGGTAGATGGAGGAGGAAACAGCATGTGAATGTCCCAGGGTAGATGGAAGAGGAAACAGCATGTGAATGTCCCAGGGTAGATGGAGGAGGAAACGCATGTGAAGTCCCAGGGTAGAGGGAAGAGGAAACAGCACGTGAATGTCCTAGGGTAGATGGAGGAGGAAACAGCATGTGAATGTCCCAGGGTAGATGGAAGAGGAAACAGCACGTGAATGTCCCAGGGTAGATGGAAGAGGAAACAGCATGGGAATGTCCCAGGGTAGAATGGAGGAGGAAACAGCTGTGAATGTCCACAGGGGTAGATGGAGGAGGAAACAGCATGTGAATGTCCCAGGGTAGATGGAGGAGGAAACAGCATGTGAATGTCCCAGGGTAGATGGAAGAGGAAACAGCATGTGAATGTCCCAGGGTAGATGGAAGAGGAAACAGCATGTGAATGTCCCAGGGTAGATGGAGGAGGAAACAGCATGTGAATGTCCCAGGGTAGATGGAGGAGGAAACAGCATGTGATGTCCCCAGTGTAATGGAAGAGGAACAGCAACTTGAATGTCCAGGGTGGATGGAGGAGGAAACAGCATGTGAATGTCCCAGGGTAGATGGGAAGAGGAAACAGCACGTGAATGTCCCAGGGTAGATGGGAAGAGGAAACAGCATGTGAATGTCCCAGGGTAGATGGAGGAGGAAAAAGCATGTGAATGTCCCAGGGTAGATGGAAGAGGAAACAGCAAGTGAATGTCCCAGGAAATGTCCCCAAAGGTAGATGGGAGGAGGAAAACAGCAGTGAATGTCCCAGAGGATGGTTATATGGAGAAGAGAAACAAGCACGAAAACGTGAATGTCCATCCCAGGGTAGATGGAGGAGGAAACAAGCATGTGAAGGTTCACCAACCGGGTAGATGGGTAATAGAAACAGCATGTGAATGTCCTAGGGTAGATGGAGGGGGAAACAGCATGTGAATGTCCCGGGGTAGATGGAGGAGGAAACAGAATGTGAATGTCCCAGGGTAGATGGAGGAGGAAACACCACGTGAATGTCCCAGGGTAGATGGAAGAGGAAAAAGCCATGTTGACATGTCCCAGGGTAGTGTGACAGATGAAACAGTCATGGTGATGAAAAGAATGTCCCAGGGTAAGCTGGGAAGAGGAAACAAGAGCAATGGGTGAATGTCCCAGGATGGAGGGTAAAAGAGGAAAAACAGCAAGCATGTGAATGAAATGTCCCCTTAAGTAAGAAAACGCTGGAGGCTTACCCCCCCGCCCTGGCCGCCGGACCCCAGCTAAGGCGGCGACGCCATCCCGGACGTGTCTCGTTCCTGATTTTTTTGTTCCCCCCTTTTCGCCTGCTTTGAGCTCGTCCCCTCATGTGCCTGCTGTTCCCCCGGGTATATGGGGAAAGAGGAAACAGCACATGAATGTCCCAGGATAGATGGGACCTGATGCACACACCTCAAGAATGTTTGTAACATTTCCCATGTTATCTTTGTGAGTAGGACCCAGCATGATGTGCCGTGTCCCCCTGGTCCGACTGGAGTGCGGCACCAGCCTGGCCTGATCCCCAGGGTACGCTGGACGGAGGAAACAGCACACACGTGGATGTCCCCAGGGGACGTTATCTTGGCGGAGGAAAACAACAGCAAAATGTGTGAATGGTCCCAGGTTAGATGGGGAAGAGGAAAAGCAGTGAATGGTCCCAGGGTAGATTGGGAAGAGGAAACACAGCAAAGAATTTGAATGTCCCAGGATAGATGGGAAGAGGAAACAGCATGGGAATGTCCCAGGGTAGATGGGAAAAGGAAACAGCAAACGGTGAATGTCCCCAGTTAGATGGAGGAGGAAACACAATGTGGAAGGTCCAGGGTAGATGGGAAAGGAAAACACACGACGGTGAATGTCCCGGGGTAGATGGAGGAGGAAACAGAATGTGAATGTCCCAGGGTAGATGGAGGAGGAAACAGCATGTGAATGTCCCAGGGTAGATGGAGGAGGAAACAGCACGTGAATGTCCCAGGGTAGATGGGAGTCCTACTTCTCAGTCTGGAGAGGACCATGGTGTCCTGACCAAAGCTAACAGAGAACAAAGTGGCATTAATGGGAAGGGGTAGAACTTGCATGACTTCTGGCAGAGAATTAGGAACCATTTATTTTTGAGGTAAGTTCTCAGTATGTTGCTGAGGTTGGCTCAAAAGATCTTTCTGCCTCACCCTCAGCAGTAGCTAGAAGGACTATATGCATAAGGTCACATATCTGAGTAGGAATCTGAATTTTATGATAAAATTTTGGAAAGGGGATTAATGTTGTTATAATTTATACTTTAAGGTAATTCTTCTAATTGTATGTAATCACAGAAAAAGAAAAAAAAAAGAAAAAGGGTATAGAATGGAGGGGGGGGGGGGGGGGGGGGGGGGGGGGGGGGGGGGGGGAGAATGAGGATAGACGTCTCGGAGGCTGCCCTGTACGGGATCTAGAAAAAAAACTTCCGATCGTAGCCGCTCGCCTATTAGTGCTGTCTTTCGAGTACTCCGTCCCTGATGGGGGTGGGGTTGGGGGGGGGGTGGGGTGTAGGTGTGGGGGGGTGGTTCTGGTTGTTGTTGGAGGTGCATGTGGGGTGTTGAGTTGTGTGTGTGTGTTTGTGGGGAGGGGGTGTGTAGAGTGGTTGTGTGGGGGGGTGGTGTGGTGGGGTGGGGGTGTGGGGGTGGGGGGGGGGTTTGGTTGGGTGTGGGGGATGGATGGGGTGTGGGGGGTGAGGGGGGT
>VZQC01003792.1:8399-50730 GCA_009823505.1 Rhizomys pruinosus | reverse complement strand
TACAATTTAGAGGTTTAAAAATATTTCTTGGCATGGCACACAGGTCAGGTAAGAGATAACAACCCTGCCACAGCTCCAGACCTGGAGGACTAGGCTCCACAGGAGAGACAGTGCACTGATCACCCACATGAGGGACTCAGCATCCAGGAAATGAGACAGAATCCCAGACACCAAAAAAACACTGATCCAGTGATGTTCCAGATTCCCATCTCTTTAAATAAGGGGCACATCCAGCCACTCTTCTAGCTCCAGTTTAAGCTTTCATGCCCTGGACTCAAATCCAGATGTTTACCCATATCCAGATGCTTATAGCCACCCTAGAGGAACTGTTAGGCTTTCCTCACAGTAGTGTGAGGCTCAACCAGAACCAATTGTAAAGTATCTTGTGCCCCTGGAGAAGATCCATAATAGAAACATGAGGACGACCTGGTCCCCTAGAAAGAAAATAAAAGTAAAAATCTGAAGATTAGACCAGCCAGATACTTATAGCAAATAAGACAATAAATTGATCTGAAGAAAACAAGCAAAGACATTCTTCAAAACTCATCTAACAAACACACAAGTTTTGTAACAGAATATAAACAACAAAATGAATTCACATGCCAAAACCACAACAAAAACAACTTGAGAAACCCCTAAAATAAGTCACTACTAAATACTACCAAGCCTGCAGAAGACTCCTATAATGAATACCCCATAGAATTATTATTGTTATATTTCTGTTTATCTGAAAGCAACTATGTTGTTATAATGTAAATATCTTAACAGGCTAGAATCTATCCACACCACTTCTTTCAGACTCTGTAATTACTGTATATGAGTGGAAAGTATATATTCATATTTTAGAATAATATAAAATTAAAGAAGGAAAATGTGAATTCCTAAACACACACACACAAAAAAAAAAGATTGAAGAAACCTTGAATGAAACCTCTATAACTTTGGATTTAGTCTTTAAAATTTGAAAATATATACGGCTTCTTAATTTGAAAAAAAAAGAAAAAATAAATGATGAAATTCACAGATAAATGGATGGAAATAGAATCATAATATGTTAGGTAAGCCAGAGCCATAAAGTCAAACATCCCATGTTCTCTCTCACAAGTGGATACTAACTTTGAATCTAAAGATAGGTGTGTTTTGGTTGGAAAGTCGATAGCAGTCAGGATAATAATAAGAGGCCAGGGGGTGGGGAAAGTTTATGGGATGGGAAACAGTATCCAGTGATAAAAATGGAGAAAGGGGACTAATGGGCTAGGAAGAGTTAAACAGGATGGGGAATGGGAGGGCAGGACAGAGGAAGGAGCGTGGGAAAGGTTAATAGCACTATAAAGTCTTCTTTTTGAGAAAAATCATATGAAAAGCTACTAATATAGAAGCTTATACATATACATATATCTTATTTTATTTTTATTTTTGTATGTATATGAATGTACTGTCTGCATGTAGGTTTGTACACCTGTGTCATGCAATGCATGGAGATCAGAAGAGGGCATCAGATTACCATGGAACTGGAGTTAAAGATGGTTCTCAGCCACCATATGGGTGCTGGGGATAGAACCCGGGTCCTCTGCAAGAGCAGTCGGCACTCTTGACCACTAGACCATCTCTCCAGCCCCTCATATATATTTACACATACATTAAAATAGCTTAAATGAAGTTACCCTGTAATAGGTGGTTCAAAGGCCTATACATAGGCTAGCAAATAAAAAGTAAAATGTGAGGAATGGAGGCCCTCTTTTAAAGTTGCTGTCAGAGGATACATTCTATAAACCCTCAAACAATATTGGTTATTTCCACTCCTCTTGGTTACCAACCAGAACTTGATGGAAGATGGTATTGCTGAAGACACTACATATGTGAATTTTGGAACCAAAGGGGAGAAATAAATCTGATATTGACCTAAAAATATCCATTTTAATTCTCTGGAACCATAAACTAAATAAACACATCCTTCTTTTTAAAAAAGTAACTCAGGATACAGATCTTAAAAAAATTATCTCAAACATACTGACAGAATTCTGGTAATTTAAAGAACACAGACAAACTAATCAAAGAACTAGAAGGAGAGAATGATAAACATTGGACTGAACTGGAAACACTGAAGATGTCTCAGGCTGAAATGGAAAAGAAAAATCAAACACACATCTAGTCAACTGGAAGACACCAGAGAAAGCCTTGGAAACATAATGAATGAAGCATAAAATAGAATATCATGAATGGAAGATAGGGGTCAGCATTGCCAGATTTTAAATGGAATACTTCTAATTTCTCCCCATTTAGAATAACGTTGGTTGTGATTTTGTTGTATATGTCTTTAATTATTTTAAGGAATGTTCCCTCCAGTCCAATTCACTCTAGCACTTTAAACATGAAGGCAAACTGACTAAATTTTTTTTTCTTTTTTAGCAAATATATACCTGATGTTATTTATCAACTTGGTATATACTGTATGAATGTAAAGTAATATTTTGTCTTTACCTGCATACATCTTCACTGTCAAAATGTGAATCTCTAAACATGATTTGGAATTAACCTATAGTTTATGTTCAGATGTAATAATCTTGGTATATCTGTGATATCTATCTATCTATCTATCTATCTATCTATCTATATATATATATATAGAGAGAGAGTGATTGAAATTGGAAGGAACAACAAAAAAACAACAAAAAAGACTTGGAAAAAGAACTGATTGAAATAGTAAATCTCCATACAAAAGAGTAAATTTCTGCATTGAAAAATGTAAAACAAAGACTGAAAAAAAAGATAAAAGAGATGTATGGCAGAATGCACAACCACTGGTGTTGTTGGGGGCAATAAAGCAGGAGTGGGTCTAAGTTTGATTAAGAAATGTTTTGTGAAATTCACAATACATCAATAAAAAAACAACGGGAAATAACATGGAAGAAGTGGAATGCTCTACCAAAGACTATAAGTTATTTTTTAAAAATCAGATGTGAAATAACCAGACAATTTGGGACACCTTGAAAAGACCAAATCTCCACATTGTAGGTATAAAAGAAGAATCCCAAGATAATGGTATTGACCTCATTGAGAAGCTCCAGGGCAGACACTGCTGTTCTTTACCTCGAGCCAGACAAAGTCCCATACCTACAGCTAGTTCCCATTATTATTAATTAAAATGGAGCAAAGTTGTTACTGTGTACCAGACGATATTTAGGATAATTCAATAGAATTATAGAAGAAAATTTCCCAAAATCATAGAAAGACATACCCATACAAATACAAGAAACACATAGTAAACAAAATAGACAAGAACAGAAAAGAAATTTCTCATGCCATACCATAGTAAAAACACTGGATGCTCAAAAAAAAGTCAGAATACTGAAAGAAACAGGAGAAATACATGTAACACATAAAAGGAAGCCATTCAGAATTACAGCTGACTTTTCAATACAAACAGTGGAAGCCAAAATATCTTGGAACAAAGCATTCCCAGTTCCAAATGACTACAGATGCTAACTCAGAATCCTTTACTGAAGAAACATGTCCAATATAGTCGAAGGAGAAAGAAAAATATTTCATGATGTAAAGAGCTGGAAGAATATACGTCCAGAAAACCAATCCTCCAGAAAATACATGAAGTAATACAAACAGCAGAAGAAAGGAATGACTACACCCAGTGGCAAGAGAAAATAACTAAAGAAGTCCTAACTCTGCAATTACAACATAGACCAAAAATGAAAACAGAAACTAAAGTGATTGGAATCAATATACACCTATCAATAATAACTTTAAATATTAATGGGCTGAATTCCCCAATCAACAGACACAGACTGGGATAATAAATTAAGAAATTGAATCAGGCTTTTTATAAGAAACGTCTCTCAAAAAAGGAAATCTCTCTCTCTCTCTCTCTCTCTCTCTCTCTCTCTCTCTCTCTCTCTCCCTCTTCCTCTCCCTCTCCCTCTCCCTCTCCCTCTCCCGCTCCCTCTCCCTCTCCCTCTCTCTCTCCCTCTCTCTCTCCCTCTCACTCTCCCTCTGTTGTTATTGAGACAGGGTCTCCCTGCAGTACCAGCTCTCCTGGAACTCACTTTGTAGAATATCTGTAGAATAGGTCTGTTTTTCTTGGAACTCACAGAGGTTGACGCCGTCTGCCTTCAGAGTGCTTGGGAAAAAAAATTGGTCAATTGTTCATATATATTATATAGTATATATAGATAAATAGTAAGGTTTATATATATATATAATATATCTATCAAGATATATATATATATATATATCTGTCATATATTTGTCGGTTGGTTTTCTTTGCTCACAAGTGGTCACAATCACATGGTATTCTTCCTTCTAGAACCAGGCTGGAGTTCTACTACAGATAAGGCTTTTGGCTGTTTCCTGCCAGCGGCTAACATCTCTAAGCTGAGCTTTTGGCAAGGTGGGGTAGAGGGACAACAGGAAGTTACCCAGAAGGAATAAGAGAAAGAAACTGACTCAGAGAAAAGGTCGGGAGGAAGACTCCAGTTTTAATGTTGTAATTCAAGGCCTTTTATAACAAACCCTTAGCATGGGCTGGGTCACACACAAACCACACACAATTGGGAGATGGGTAGGCAAGAGGGAGATGGAACAAGGGAACCTCTGGCTATATTCCAGATAAAAGTTCTTTCCTAAGAGATCGAAGACTGTCCAGGCTTCACAGGTCTAAGGGTGAAGGCTTTGGCTGCTTACTAACTGCATTTGAATGTTTTTGCCAAAAGAATGCCAACATCTCCCCATTTTTACTTATTAGAAATAGCTCAGTTGTCACAAACTGTTAATATTTAATCTATTGGGGATACTCTGGAATAGTGAGGCCCAACGAGGCTCCCATGGGACAACAGAACCTGAGTGTGTTTATAGTAGGCATCTGCCTTTTTACCAGGGATTAATAGAGTTCCCGTTTGTGAATACAGTAAACTATATGGTGTGACATCTTTGCTCAATACATCAAAGGAGAAGTTCAGGGTAGGTCTAGAACTTTGTAGAGTGGGCAAAGCAGGAAGTACTGCCTACCCAACCTCATTGAGAAGCTCCGGGGCAGAGCACTGCTGGTTCCTTACCTCAGCCAGACAAAGTACCATTCCTACAGCTAGGTTCCTTTATTATGTTAATTAAAATGGAGTCAAATTTGTCACTGTGTACCAGAGGATATTTACGGATGGCTTGATATTGGAGTAAAGACATTTGACTGTAACCTCAAACTGTCTTTTAACAAACCAGAAAGCAACTTCTCATCGGTGGGAATTGGTTTTATCAAAAAGGATTATCCTGTTGGCTCTAGGGGAAATTAGGTTGTAGATAACAGGGCTTTTGTTAAAAAATAACATATTTTCCTCCCCAAACATAAAGGTATGCAGGCACCCTTTGATCTTCCTCTAAACACAGAGTCAGCAAAAGGCCATAGGCCATGTTGTTAAAAATTTCAAGTTCATTAACACTTATATGTAAAACAGTAAACAGATGGCCATTGCATTGCAAAACCAAACATAAGAGATGCGAAAAGAGACCCACTGAGAATATAACTTCCCCCCTTAAGAGGCTGGAACTCTAAAAGAAAAGCAAAATTAAATACCTTTTCTTCCATTAAAACATACAGGTATGTAGAATGACAGTGCTCTAAAAATAACATTGCTGTCCTACACATATGAACATACAAAGACATGTACCGGTATTGTGAATAACATTGTCTCTAAAATGTACATTGCTTGTCCTACACATAAAACATAAAAGACAATACACGTATGTAAATGACAATTGTCTTAAAAATGAACATGTGCTTTTCCTACACAGAAAGCATGTAAAGACATAACAGATATCACAGATGAATGACAGTCACCTCTAAGAGTAACATTCCTTATTTATAGCATGAAAACATCACAGATATCACCTTGATCTTTTAACATAGATTTTTTTTCTTTCACACCCAATAGTCCCAAGCCTGGCCATGAGAGATCTGTATATGTAACTACATTGATGGAACAAAGTTCAGTCACAATTGTCTCCTGTAGGATTTTCTTTAGCCAGCAGTTTCCAAGCTTTCAGGGGAGGGCAGGTGAGACAAAGGAGTAAACAATTTTTTGTGTGTGAAGTTAACACCAAGGTTGTCTCAGCCTTTTCCCAGCAGGAGGCTGGTAACTCAGTTCTGGCTTTTACTTTCTCTGAAGGTGTAGATTGTGAGGTTGCAGATGGCATACCATTGAGCTGGAGTCTTGGCTGGCAGGGATACCCTTTTGTAGTTTACTGATGAAATATGAATGGTAATAACATAGGCAGTCAATAACCATTCACTCTACTAGATTGTGCTGCTGGCGTAGCAGAGGTGGTTAGAAATACCATGATTTTATATTACTGTTGGTAGAAAATACCTCATTTATCATTCCAGTAGATAAACTGATGAAAGTTTGTTAAAATTATTTTAAGAATAACATAGATTAGCCCTTTAGTTTTAGGTTTGAAAAGCTAAATATATCAGTTTATAACTTGAAGTTATCCATGGCCCTGTTTAGTCCTGGTAGAGTTATTATGACTGATTTTTAGCTTGATAAAGGACAGCTGTAATATTTTTTACTGATGTAATTGGCTGTTGGGAGAAATATCAGCCAGTATAGTACCTGGCCTTGATAGATATTTAGTAGATGTTTTTGAGAGTATAATATCATTCCAAGATATTTTATGTCTTCTAATGTAAGGAAGATGTTAAGCTGTCCTTTGGAGGGCATTACGTTAATTTTACCTTATATTAGGAGGATATATTCTTTCTGAAAACCATAGTACCACATACATACCTATATGGGAACCGATGTCCTAAAGTTCATTGTTGATGAAGAGATGAAATACAGTCTTTTGAACTAAATTATTTGTAGATAAAAGGGGATGTTACAGGTAACATTATAAAAGACATTGGATATACATTAATTTCAAGACTGTTACCTGGAAATTTAGCATGGATTGGAAGTAAAAGTAACATGTACTTTACATACATTTAAGTGTGACCAGTTTTTATTTATGTTGCCAGTATTAGACCAATTTTTAAACAACATAAGTCATTTAATTTACCACTCCAATTGACAGTATTAGACTAATTTTTAAGCAACATAAGTAATTTGGTTTACCACTATCTAATGTGTGAATAAATTTTAAACACGAGTAAAAATAAGCTAGAGGAATGTTGACTAAACATACATTGTGATCTTTAAATTACCTGATCAAGACTGGACCGTGTAGAAATAAGGTTCACATACATATAATTTTTACCCTAAAACAATCAATTTATACAAATAGAAAAATAACACAAATTAATATTTTACCAAAATCTAAAAATGAGAAAGATTTGTTAAAGAACATTAATTATTTTTAATTTTTGTTAGAGCCAAGCTGGCTTGAAAATCTTCATACAAAGATGTCTTTCTAAAATATAATGGTATTATATTTAGACAGACATGAAATAAGATGACTTGTTATCTCTGTTTGTTGGTAGGTTACAAACCACATGTGCCAGTCACCTGTGAATGTTGAAAAAGGTATAAACAAATCTAAAAGGCTCTAAGATAGTTTAGGACCCTTTTTAATTAATTAATTTTAGAATAGTTTAGGATCCTTAATTGATTGATTGACCTTGAAATGAGTAGGGCTTATTAATTTATCAATTGTGCACAACTTGTTTAAAGATGTTTTTGGGTACCCATGAATCAGATCTAGAGAAGCATGCTTGAGGTGGAATTTAACTTAACAGATTTTAAATGACCATATCACATATTATCTCAAGATAAAAATTTATGGGCAAGGAACAGTGAAATTACCTCAATTCTGGACAAGTATAATAAGAAAGAACACAATAAAGTTCAAAGGTATATTTTTTTCTGTATAATTTTTAAAAAACTTGAAATTAAAAAAAAAAAAACTGGAACCAGTTTATGCTCTGTGACAGGCATGAAGCACCCTGGAAAATGGAACTTTTCAGCCTGGAAGGAAAGGAAATGAAAATGGCTGTGATAGGATGTTAACACGGCTGTGGCAGGCCCAAGGAATTCCGGGAAGTGTAGTTTTGTGCTTGAAAGTGGCACAATTTCCTTTCCTTTCTTGAGAAATGATTTTGGTTATAAATTTTTGCAGCTCTGAATTGGTACTACATTAATGGGAAATGCCTACAAACGAAATTCTTGGTTATAACTTATCTGATACTTTTTTTGTGTGGCAGAGAAGGAAGTAGCTAAAGGGCTGGCCCTTTAAGAGAATGTGGCCAGGAGTGAAAGGAGAGGGGTGTTGCTAAGTGGGCAGTGCAGTCGAGCTATGTGGGCTGCAGTGGCAGAGCCTTGGCAGCACAGGGCTAATTGAGGTTCCATGCAGCCGCTGGCTGCACCTGGCTCATCTGCGTCCTCATGCAGCCCACTGGGAGCCCTTCTGGCCCACAGCCCAGTGCTCTGGCCCCTCCTTGCACATGGGGTGTGCTCCTGGCCCACCTTTTTGTGGCTTAGCCTTCTGTACCACACTCTTAACCTCTGGAGTTTCTGGTGTATCTGCTTGTTCCCCATGATTAAGAAAAGCAGGAATAGAATATATAAAATACTCAAAAAGCAAAGCAGAAAGGAAACAAATGACCCACTCAATACATGGAGCAAAGAGCTAAATAGAGACTTCACAAGTGAGGAATTAGAGACGGCTGAGAAACATCTTAAAAAGTGTTCAATGCCACTAATAATTAAGGAAATGCAAATGAAAACCACTTTAAAATATGATCTCACTCCAATAAGACTGGTGAGGATCAATAAAACAAATAATACCAAGCGCTGGAGAGGTTGTGGGGAAAGGGGAACACACATCCACTGCTGGTGGGAATGTAAACTCGTACAGCAACTATGGAAAGCAGTGTGGAGAACTGCTTAGAAGACATGAANCATTGACCCATTTGTTGTTCGGGAGTGTGTTATTCAGTCTCCATTTTTTGTAGATAGTAGTGTTCTATTGGTGTTGCTATTAAGCTTCATTATATTGTGGTCTGATAGAATGGATGGGATTAATTCATTGTTTTTTTTTTGTATTTTTGTGATTTGTTCTTTTTTTCCTGGTATGTGATCAATTTTGGAGACAAGGGGTACTAACTAGAAATAAATTCTTTGGTGTTTGGATGGAATATTCAAGATATCCGATACGTCCATTGGTAATGTATCATTTAGTTCAGATGTCTCTTTTATACTGTCTGTTGATCTGTCAATGGAAAAAGTGGGGTGTTGAAAGTGCCCTACTATTAGTGTGTTGGGGTTAATCTGGGCCTTAAAGTCTTATTTTGTTTAAGATGTTCAGTGCACTGGGAGTTGGTGGATATATATTCAGGTTTGTGAAATCTTCATTGTTAACTTTTCCTTTGATAAGAATATAGTGACGCTCTTTGTCTCTTCTGATTAGTTTTAATTTGAAATCTATTTTGTCTCCTATTAGAATAGCAACTTTGGCTTGCTTATTAAAACCATTTGCTTGGAATACTTTTTTTTCCACTTTTTCTCCTTACAATGTTGTCTGTCTCTGAGGTTGACAAGTAGGTTTCTTAAATCAGGCATGGTGGTGCATGCATTAAATCCCTGTGGGCATTCTTTTGGCAAAAGCACTCAAAAGAGCTTAGCCAGTAGCCCAAGCCTTGATCCCTGCTATTATCCTCACAGACCTGTGAAGCCTGGGCTGTAATTGATCTGTTAGGAAAGAACTTTGATCTGGAATATAGCCAGAGGTTACCTTATTCAATTGCCTGTCCCAGGACTCAACTGTGTGTAGTGTCCCAGCCCATGCTAGGGTTTTTATAAAAGCTTTGAGTTACAACAATAAACTGGAGTCTTCTCTGGGACCTTTTGTCTGAGTCAGTTTCTTTCTCTCATTTCCTTCTGGGTAACTGCTGTGTTCCCTCCCCACTCCTTGCAGAGCTCAGCTAGGAACGTGTTAGCCTGCCAGCAGGAAACACTCCAAAAGCCTGCAGTCTGTAGAACTGCCAGCCTGGTGATATAGTATATATATATAATATATTAAATATTTATCTATATATATATAATTATATATATGTGTGTTCGGACAGAAGTAGTCAGAAAGAGGGACATCCGACAACTTCTGCTATGTGGGCCTTTCCTTTCTACCAGAAGGAAGAAGAAAAAAAGGTATTTCCTCAGGCTGTCTCTCTCAGTTCTCTTTTCCCCCACAAGAGGGAAAAATCTCAGAGAGTTTACCATGAAGGAGGGAAGTACCCCCATGAAGGTAGGATTCAGGGTAGCCACCAGGCATAGGCTTATCTCTTGGAATCTTTTCTTTTCTGAGAGATTAATATTTTAATCTGTCTTTCCTCTTTAGCATTTCTTATCTACATGGCCAGGCTTTGGCACATCTCAGTGGAAAAATTCTCCTTTCCATGGGAGATTAGTCTTTGAGCTGTCCTTTTCCCTAATCACTAGAATTTCCTGATTTTCTTTTTTGTTTGTTTGTTTGTTTGTTTTTATTATTTGTTTATTTTTAAGGGATTCTATAGTATAAGAACAGAGTTGTGTTTCAGATCACATTAACATTGTCTCAGTTTGCCATGCAATATAGTAATTGTGCTAGCATCCACAGATGCTAGCATTCATCATTTGTTTCTCTGGGAATTGTTACTTCACTCAGAGAGATATCTCTAGCTCCAGCCATTTACCTGCAAAGTTCATGATGTCATCTTCTTTACCACTACATAGAACTTCAATGTGTAATAACCACATTATCTCTATCCACTCCCAGTTGGAGGGCACTTGGGTTGGTTTCCAGCTCCCTGACTATTGTGAAGAGAGCTGCAATAATCATATGTGTGTATGTAACTCTGTGGTAAATGGGTCTTTTAGATACATAACCAGGAGTGGTAAGGTTGGGACAGGTGCCAAAATATATATATATATATATATATATATATGTATATATATTGTCGGTTGGTTCTTTGATCACAAGTGGTCACAATACACATGGTATTCTTCCCTTCTAGAACCAGTCTGGAAGTTCTACAGGAATATAGGCTTTGGAGCTGTTTCCTGCCAGCAGGCTAACATCTCCTAAGCTGAGCTTTTGGCAAGGAGGTATGAGGGGACAACAGGAAGTTACCCAGAAGGAATAAGAGAAAGAAACTGACTCAGAGAAAAGATCCAGGAGGAAGATTCCAGTTTAACGTTGTAATTCAAGGCCTTTATACAAACCTTAGCATGGGCTGGGTCACACACAAACACACACACAATTGGGAGATGGGTAGGCAAGAGGGAGATGGAACAAGGGAACCTCTGGCTATATTCCAGATCAAAGTTCTTTCCTAAGAGATCGAAGACTGTCCAGGCTTCACAGGTCTAAGGGTGAAGGCTTTGGCTGCTTACTAACTGCATTTGAATGTTTTTGCCAAAGGATGCCTACATCTCCCCATTTTTACTTATTAGAAATAGCTCAGTTGTCACAAACTGTTAATATTTAATCTATTGGGGATACTCTGGAATAGTGAGGCCCAACGAGGCTCCCACTGGGGACAACAGAACCTGAGTGTGTATATAGTAGGCATCTTGCCTTTTACCAGGGGTAATAGAGTTCCCGTTTGTGAATACAGTAAACTATAGGTGTGACATTTTGCTCAATACATCAAAGGAGAAGTTCAGGGTAGGTCTAGAACTTTGTAGAGATGGGCAAAGCAGGAAGTACTGCCTACCCAAACCTCATTGAGAAGCTCCGGGGCAGACACTGCTGTTCCTTACCTCAAGCCAGACAAAGTCCCATTCCTACAACTGGTTCCTATTATTATTAATTAAGTGGTGCAAAGTTGTCACTGTGTACCAGAGGATATTTACGGATGGCTTGATATTGGAGTAAAGACATTTGATCTGTAACCTCAAACTGTCTTTTAACAAACCAGAAAGCTAACTTCCATCGGTGGGAATTGGTTTTATCAAAAAGGATTATCCTGTTGGCCTAGGGGAAATTAGGTTGCAGGTAATAGGGATTTTGTTAAGAAAATAACATTTTCTCCCAAACATAAAGGTATGCAGGCACCCTTTGATCTTCTTCTAAACACAGAGTCAGCAAAAGGCCATAGGCCAGTTGTTAAAAATTTCAAGTGCATTAACACTTATGATTTAAACAGTGAAACAGATGCCATTGCATTGCAAACCAACCATAAGAGATGCAAAGAGACCCACTGAGAATATAACTTCCCCCTTAAGGGCTGGAACTCTAAAAACGACAAAGCAAAAGTAATACCTTTTCTCCAATTAAAACATACAGGTATGTGAGTGACAGTCTCTAAAAATAACATTGCTTGTCCTACACATAATGACATACAAAGATGTACAGGTATGTGAATAACATTGTCTCTAAAATTAGCATTGCTTGTCCTACACAGAAAGACATACAAAGACATACAGGTATGTGAATGACATTGTCTCTAAAAATGACATTGCTTTTCCTACACAGAAAGACATGTGAATACATACAGTTATCCAAATGACATCACTCCTAAGAGTAACATTCCTTATCTTATACATGAAAACACACAGATATCACTTGATATCTTTTTAACATAGATTTTTTTTCTTTCACACCCAAAGTCCCAAGCCTGGCTGGAGAGATCTGTACATACAACTACATTGATGGAACAAAGTTCAGTCACAATTGTCTCCTGTAGGATTTTCTTTAGCCAGCAGTTTCCAAGCTTTCAGGGGAGGGCAGGTGAGACAAAGGAGTAAACAATTTTTTTTGTGTGTGAAGTTAGCACCAAGGTTGTCTCAGCCTTTTCCCAGCAGGAGGCTGGTGACTCAGTTCTGGCTTTTACTTTCTCTGAAGGTGTAGATTGTGAGGTTGCAGATGGCATACCATTGAGCTGGAGTCTTGGCTGGCAGGGATACCCTTTTGTAGTTTACTGATGAAATATGAATAATAAGAGCATAGACAGTTAAGTAAACATTATTAATTATACTAGATTGTGCTGCTGGCGTAGCAGAGGTGGTTAGAAATACCATGCTTTTATATTACTGTGGGTAAAAAAATACTCCATTTATCATTCCCAGTTAGATAAATGGATGAAGGCTTATTAAAGTTGTTTTTAAGATTAACATAGATTAGCCCTTTAGTTTTAGGTTTGAAAGCTAAATATATCAAGTTTAAACTTGAATTCTCCATGGCCCTGTTTGTAGTCCTGGTAGAGTTCTTATGACTGTTTTTTAGCTTGATAAAGGAAAGCTGTAATATTTTTACTGATGTAAATGGGTGATGGGAGAAATCCCAGACAGTATAGTACCAGGCCTTGATACATATTTCGTAGATTGTTTTGAGGGCGTATAATATCATTCCAAGATTATTTTCTGTTTTTTAATGTAAGGAAGATGTTAAGCTGTCCTTTGGAGGCCATTACATTAATTTTACCTTAATTTAGGAGAATATATTCTTTCTGAAAACCATAGTACCACATACATTACCTATTTTTTTTTATGGGAACCGATTGTCCTAAATTTCATTGTTGATGAGAGATTGAATACAGTCTTTTGAACTAATTATTTGTATATAAACAGGGGATGTTACAGGTAACATTATAAAAGACATTGGATATACATTAATTTCAAGACTGTTACCTGGAAATTTAGCATGGATTGGAAGTAAAAGTAACATGTACTTTACATACATTTAAGTATGACCAAATTTTTATTTATGGTTCCCCGAATTTAGACAATTTTTTTTAACAACCTAATTCATTTAATTTACCCACTCCAATTTCTAGTATTAGACTACTTTAAGCAACATAAGTTAATTTTGGTTTACCACATCTACTGTGTGAATAAATTTAAACCGAGTAAAAATAAGTTAGAGGGAATGTTTTACCCTAAACATACATTGTGATTCTTTAAATTACCCTGATCACGACGGGACCGTTGTGAAATAGGTTCACATACATCTCATTTTTACCCTCAAACAATAATTTATACAAATAGAAAAATAACACAAATTAATATTTTACCAAAATCTAAAAATGAGAAAGCTTTTAAACATTACTTATTTTTCTTTTTGTTAGAGCAAGCTGGCTTGAAAAATCTTCATACAAAGATGTCTTTCTAAAATATAATGGTATTATATTTAGACAGACATGAAATAAGATGACTTGTTATCTCTGTTTGTTGGTAGGTTACAAACCACATGAGCCAGTCACCTGTGAATGTTGAAAAAGGTATAAACAAATCTAAAAGGCTCCAAGATTGTTTAGGACCCTTTTATACTTAATTTTAGAAAGAATAGTTTAGGATCCTTAATTGATTGATTGACCTTGAAATGAGTAGGGCTTATTAATTTATCAATTGTGCACAACTTGTTTAAATATGTTTTTAGGTACCCATGTATCAGATCTAGAGAAGCATGCTTGAGATGTACTTTTAAACTTAACATATTTTAAATGACCATATCACATATTATCTCAAGATAAAAATTTATGGGCAAGGAACAGTGAAATTACCTCAATTCTGGACATGTATCATGAGAAAGAACACAATAACGTTCAAAGGTATATTTTTTCTGTTAATTTTTAAAAAAACTTGAACTAAAAAAAAAAAAACTGGAACCCTTATATGCTCTTGGGACAGGCCTGAAGCACCCTGGTGGAAAATGGAAACTGTTCAGCCTGGAAGGAAAGGAAATGAAAATGGCTGTGATAGGATGTTAACACGGCTGTGGCAGGCCCAAGGAATTCCGGGAAGTGTAGTTTTGTGCTTGAAAGTGGCACAATTTCATTCCTTTCTTGAGAAATGATTTTTGTTATAAATTTTTGCCGCTCTGAGTTGGAGCTACATTCATGGGAACTGCCTACACACGAACTTCTTGGTTATAACTTATCTGATACTTTTTTTGTGTGGCAGAGAAGGAAGTAGCTAAAGGGCTGGCCCTTTAAGAGAGAGGATTGGCCCCGGGAGTGGAAAGGAGAAGGGGTGTTGCTATAGTGGGCCCAGTGCAGTCGAGCTATGTGGGCTGCAGTGGCAGAGCCTTGGCAGCACAGGGCTAATTGAGGTTCCATGCAGCCGCTGGCTGCACCTGGCTCATCTGCGTCCTCATGCAGCCCACTGGGAGCCCTTCTGGCCCACAGCCCAGTGCTCTGGCCCCTCCTTGCACATGGGGTGTGCTCCTGGCCCACCTTTTTGTGGCTTAGCCTTCTGTACCACACTCTTAACCTCTGGAGTTTCTGGTGTATCTGTTGTTCCGCTATGATAGAGAAAAAAGCAGAAATAGAAAATTTATAAAATACTCAAAAGCAAAGCAGAAAGGAAACAAATGACCCAATCAAATACCTGGAGCAAAGAGCTAAATAGAGACTTCACAAGTGAGGAAATAGAAGCGGCTGAGAAACATCTTAAAAAAGTGTTTCACATCCACTAAAAATTAAGGAAATGCACATAAAACCACTTTAAAAATATGATCTCACTCCAAATAAGATGGTGGGATCAATTAAAACAAATTATACCAATTGCTGGAGAGGTGTGGGGAAAAGGGGAACACACATCCACTGCTGGTGGCAATACAAACTCATACAGCAAAACTATGTGAAATCAGTGTGGAGAACTGCTTAGAAGACATGAATTTGGCACCTGTCCCAACCTTACCACTCCTGGTTATGTATCTAAAAGACCCATTTACCACAGAGATACATACCCACAACATATGATTATTTGCAGCTCTCTTCACAATAGTACGGAGCCGGAACACCAACCCAAGTGCCCCTCAACTGGGATGTGGATACAGATAATGTGGTATATTACACATGAAGTTCTATGTAGTGGTAAAAGAAAGATGAACACATTGAACTTTGCAGGTAAATGGCTGGAGAGCATAGGAAGATTTATCATTACTGAGTGAGGTAGCACATTCCCAGAGAAACAAATGATGATGCTCGCATCTGTGGATGCTAGCAACAAATACCTAATTGCATGGCAGACTGAGCAATGTAATTGTGATCTGAAAACAACTTGTTCTTATACTATGAATCCCTTAAAATAAACACTAATAATAAATAAACAAACATAACAAACAAACAAAAAAAAAAGGCAAATCAGGAAATTCTAGTGATTAGGGAAAAGGACAGCTCAAAGACTAATCTCCCATGGAAAGGAGAATTTTTCCACTGAGATGTGCCAAAGCCTGGCCATGTAGATAAGAAATGCTAAAGAGGAAAGACAGATTAAAATATTAATCTCTCATGAAAAAGAAACAGATTCCAAAGAGATAAGGCCATGCCTTGTGGCTACCTGAATCCTCCCTCTTCATGGGGTTTACTTTCCCTCTTTTCATGGTAAAACTCTCTGAGATTTTCCCTCTTGTGGGGGAAAAAAGAGAACTGAGAGAGGTACAGCCTGAGGAAATACCTTTTTTTCTTCTTCCTTCTGGTAGGAAAGGAAAGGCCCACATATTTGTCAGCAGAAAGGTTGTCGGAATTGTCCCTCTTTCTGACTACCTTCTGCGAAAACACACATATATATATATATTATATATATATATATATAATATCTATATGATCTATATATATATATATATCACAGGCTGGCAGTTCTACGGGCCTGCAGGCTTTTAGAGCTGTTTCTTGCTGGCAGGCTAACAGTTCCTAAGCTGAGCTTCTGGCAAGGAGTGGGGAAGGGAACACAGCAAGTTACCCAGAAGGAATAAGAGAAAGAAACTGACTCAGACAAAAGGTCCCAGAGGAAGACTCCAGTTTATTGTTGTAACTCAAAGCTTTTATAAAAACCCTAGCATGGGCTGGGACACGTACACACAGTTGAGTCCTGGGACAGGCAATTGAGATAAGGTAACCTCTGGCTATATTCCAGATCAAAGTTCTTTCCTAACAGATCAATTTAAGCCCAGGTTTCACAGGTCTGTGAGGATAATAGCAGGGATCAAGGCTTGGGCTACTGGCTAAGCTCTTTTGAGTGCTTTTGCCAAAAGAATGCCCACAGGGATTTAATGCATGCACCACCATGCCTGATAAAATTTGAAACCTCAACATGTATTTTTCCTTTTTTAAAATAAAAAAAAAAAAAAACTGTAAAAAAAAGTATTCCAAGAAAGCTGTTTAATAAGCAAGCCAAAGTTGCTATTCTAATAGGAGACAAAATAGGATTTCAAATTAAAACTAATCAGAAGAGACAAACGCGCGTCACTATATTCTTATCAAAGGACAAATTAACAATGAAGATTTCACAAACTGCAATTAATTATCCACCAAACTCCAGTTGCCATGAAACATCTTAAAACAACAATAACGACTTAAGGCCCCAGATTAACCCCCAATCACCACTAATAGTAGGGCACTTTCAACACCCCACTCTTTCCATTAACCATTGCAAACCAGACAAAGAATAAAGAGAAACATCTGAACAATATGATGTACCCAATGGACGTATCGGATATCTACTGAATATTCCATCCAAACACCAGAGGCATCTATTTCTAGTTTAGTACCCCTTGTCTCACAATGATCACATACCAGGAAAAAAGAAAATCATCAACAAATACAAAAAAAGACTTAATCCCATCCATTCTATCAGACCACAATATAATGAAGCTTAATAGCAACACCAATAGAACACTACTATCTACAAAAAATGGAGACTGAATAACACACTCCCGAACAACAAATGGGTCAATGGAGAATTACAGAAAGAAATAGAAGTATATCTGGAATGAAATGAAAAGAATAATATAATACAACAAAACCAATGGGATGCTTTAAAAACTGTCTTAATAGGGGAATTTATAACCCTAACTGTCTATATAATAAAGAATAAATAAATGACCTAATAGTGCAATTAAACACACTTGAGAGATAAAAAATAATGAATCCCAAACCTGGCAGACAAGAAGTACAATAAAAATCAGAGCAGAAAATAATGAAATAGAAAGAAATAAAATAATGCACCTCTTGTGGAAGAATAAAAATAAATGCTCACCTTTCACTCTGAATGATAATCAACTCCAAATGGATTAAAGACCTAACTGTGAAACCTGAAACTGAAAATTATAGAAGAAAACATTGCAGGCTACCTACAAGATATCGGGGTAGGAAAATACTTTCTAAATCAGACAGCAGTTGCAAGGGAAATAAAGTCAAGAATTGACAAATGTGACCTCATTAAACTAAAATGCTTCTGTACAACAAAAGAAATAATTAAATAAGTGAAGATAAAATCCACAGAGTGAGAGGAAATATTCACTAGTGACACACCTGACAGACCTTTAACATCTAAAATATATAAATTGTTCAAAAAACAAAGGATCAAGAAAACAAATAACCCAATCAAAAGATAAAGAGCTGAATAGAGACTTCACAAATGAAGAACTAAAGATGGCTGAGAAACATCTTAAAAAGTGTTCAAGATCACTAGTAATTAAGGAAATGCAAATTAAAACCACTTTAAGATTTCATCTTACTCCACTAAGACTGGGTACGATCAAGAAATCAAATGACATCAAATGCTGGAGAGTATGTAGAGAAAGGGGAACACTTATTCACTGTTGGTGAGAATGTAAAGTCTTGCTCTCCTTATGGAAATCAGTGTGGAGAACTCTTAAAAGACTCAAATTAACCTATCACTTGACCCAGCCATACATATTTGTGGAAATATACCCACAAATGTCATCCTATTGCAGATATAGGTGCACAACCATGTTTATTGGAGAACTGGAAACAACCCGGATGTTCCTCAGTTGATGAGTGGATATTGAAAATGTGGTACATATGCAGAATGGAGTTCTATGCAGCGATAAAGAAAGACCACATCATGATATTTGCAGGCAAATGGATGGAAACAGAAGCTATTACACTAAGCGAAGTAACCCAGAAAATCGGATTATGTACAGTATCCCTCATTTGTGGACCTTAGCAGCAATCACTTATATGTAAGATAAGTTGGGTAATCTTGTAGTTAAAAACAATATCAAATCCTCTGTTGCTACTATGGATATATTTTGAATTTTATGTATCTCTTATACTAAGATCTAAGATTTTTGAGAAAGAATAAATCTCTTCTTTAAACTACATTAAAAGATACTTCAACTTGCTATGTAACTTAAGAGTAGAGTTATATTTCTGTTTCACTGTATGGAATAATACTGTTAAAATGTGTCTTGGAGTAGCATGTACCCCTAAAGAAGACAGGTTAGATAGAGTTGTTAAATATTTTCAGCTTAATTCTGTTCAACGGTTATGTTTCCTGTTATTGAAAAACTACAAACTAGTATATGGGATTTGGGAAAGTAAAGAGAATACTTATGTTTGTAGTAAATTGTTGATATTTAAGACATGCCTAAAATTGTGCAAATCACTCTTATAGGCTTTGCCTGCTTATCTTATGGTGTTAAAATTCTTCCAGTCAATGTTTATGCAAGGCTTCTTAATCTTAGTCTCTTTACTTTCCCGTAAGTATGTTGAAGTATGTGTTAATATAGTTTAAAGAAGAGATTTATAGTTTCTCAAAAATCCTAGATCTTAGTATAATAGATACATAAACTTCAAGGTATATGTAAAGTAGCATCAGAGGATGTGGTCCAAGGCTTCTTAAGCTTTACTTCAGGTTTGTATCTAAATATGATATAGTAATTAAAAGTACTAGATTGATATAAGTTAACATTTTGGATTTTAAATGTGCATACCTAAGGCCCATATAAATTTAGCTAAGGGATTTAATGGATAATTTTGTTCTTCACACTCTGAGGTCAACTAGTCTCAGGGGATTTTGTATGGGGGCATTTCTTAAAACATTATACAATTCTGGGTCAACAGACTTCCAGTGCAGATGTCCAGATTATCATCATTTGATGAGGAGACAGTTTTGTTCAATGTATATTTTGGCATTTTGAAATTTTTTGTGAATTCATACAATAAAGTTTGATGGAATTTAGATCCCTTCCCTATCTGAAAATCCTCCATTGTCTCCCAACCAATCTAATATATATATAATATATATACATAATATAAAATATATATTATTAATAAACATATATATTATAAAACCAACATATATAAACATATATGTGTTTCTGTCCCCAAATATACTCTTTAAAATATCAGATAGCTATTGATGCCTAAGTTTTTAAAGTATATGTCTATCCAAGTATTCAATACACTGACATTTTTGGCTAACATTGAATATTTTAACTTCACATCTGCCATTTCTGCCAATATATCTCTGAATATCTTTGTTGTTGTCACTTTCTATCCTGTGCTTTCATTTACCTTCAACCTGAGTTACTCATCAGAATAAATGTTCTTTTATACATCACCCTGTGTTGTTACTGACATTTTGTATTTAGTGAGTAGCATTTCTTAGGCGATGTAGTGAACTGTCATTATAATAGTCCTGCTCATTTGAGGAGGCACGAGATTAGAATTTCCATGGTAGAAATAGATACTAAGTTTCCTTACTGGGTCAATGATTCACCATGTTATAGAACTTGCATGCCTGAAGAGAAAATATTATAATGCATAAATATAAGATTAATCTACACTAAGCACATTGGTATAATTTAAACATACAATATATTAATAGGTTTAAAATATTAGAGATTTCATCCTGTCCTCAGCATTAAATAATACCATGTGTACTATTAGTGGAGCATTTACAAGTTCCAAGTCATTGACTACATAACCTTAAAGGTGATTTTGTGCTTCATAGTTTTACTATTATTTTCATCTTTACATCCTGGTCATGAGATGAGTACTTTGTTTAACCACAAAATTCCACCATGAAGCACTCTGTGCCACATGCAATTGATACAAAACTCATGCTCAGAAACATTCACAAATCTGAGCCAAACAATCGTTTCCTGTTTTTAAGTTGATTATCTTCTGCATTGTGATGCTATAGCATAATCTTGTAAGCATAAAGTTTAAGAGACTCAAGTAAAAGCTGGTAATTGGCATAGATATTCAGATTTCACTTACATAGGAAATAATAAATAATTATCAAACTAGAAAGTACTTATCCTATATTAATATGTCTGTCAAAGCCCAAGAAAGATCATGCTGACTGCTCCTCTCTGAGCTCTGAATATTTAGTTTAATATTTCTAAACTCATTTTTCTTTAGTATTTTTATTGGGTTTTTGCATATTTTTTTACAATAGTTCTTAATAAATGTAAACCCCTCTCCTATTTATGCCCCCACACCGACTTCCCCAGTGGTCCTCATGCATTCTCTCATATATCCTAAATCCTCTCTGGTAAAGTATTTGCATACACAGGTACTTTGGTGCAGCCTCATGCATTGGAATCTAGTCAGCCTCTCTAGAGATCTTAAGGAAGATGTAATTTCCTAAAGCATATAATTCTTAGTCAAAACAGAGGAAACACTCTGTGCTTCGTTCAAATACAAATGGATTATTTCAAATTTGCATAATATAGTCTGTACTCCATAATAATAGAAAGAGAATTATCTTTCACTAATTTATAGACACTAGTAGTAACATATATTCTCAAAAACATTGAAAGTGAAGCAGTTCTTTCCAAGAAACTTGTATAACAGAAGTTTACATATGGGTTTTAGAGCTATTATTCTGTACTACCATTAGAAAAACAAAAACCAATATTTTACATAAAAAATATTTTATCAAAAAATATTTATCCAAAATTGTTAAGGAAGAAGTTTGAGGTCTTGTCATAAACGAATGTGAAGCTCATTGTCTGCAGTGATATGGAGAGACTGACAGGTGTTATTTGAGTCAGCATAACTCTCACATTGCATGGAAAATGGCTCATCACATAAAAGTGACATTCTGGGAGATTCTTTAAATACAACTACTATAGAATATTGCAGGGAACACGGAGAATGTTTCATGGTGATTTCGTAGTGGTTTTGTGAGGCTGCTCCTCTTCCTACCATGTATAATATTTTTAAATGTCCCCATTTGACTGTATTATATGACATAGTCATGGAACTTTTGTGACCCTTCCATCTCACAACTTAATTCAGATGCTCATCTCTCCCCAGTCCAAGAGCACCATTTTCCCCACTCTCTAGTCAATAACATCCTTCCCACCATTACCCATTTATATGTTTTATTATATCTGTTGACTTTTTCTATAGAACCATCCCTGAACCTCTGGAATAAAACTGAGTTGACCCTGGTGCATGATCTTTGTATTTCTGCCTGTGTGTGGTTTTTGTTTTGTTGAGTATCTGCTTCTATGTTCAGTAAGGAAATGGGCCTAGAGTTTCCTTTTTTGTTGTTGCTGTGTCTTTAAACTTGTTTTGGTATTTGAGTGATCCTAGTTTCAGAGAAGGTGCCTGGAATTTCTCCCTCTCTTTCTACATTTTGGAATAATTTATAAATTATTGGTTGTAGATATTTTAATGTCTGGTAGAATTCTGCTGTGAATCCATCTGGGCCAGGGCTTGTTTTAGTCTGGAGGATCTGTATTACTGTTTGAACTTTCTTTTTTTGTTATGAGCTTATTTAACCAATTGATCTCTTGTTTTTATTTATTTTTCTTGGTTTTAATGAATTTAGAAAGTCATCCATTTCTTTTAGAATTTCAATTTTAATAAGAGTATAGATATTTGAAGTATCTCCTTATAATTATCTGGATATCTTTTGGTTTTTTTAAATATAATTATTTATTATTATTATTATTAGTAGTAGTAGTAGTAGTAATAGTATTTGTATGAGTGTATTGTCTGCATGTGGGTTGGTGCACCCATGTTGTGCAATGTCGCAGAGGTCAGAAGAGGGCGACAGATTCCCCTGGAATTGGAGTTAAAGATGGTTCTTTGCCACCTTATAGGTGCTGGGAATCGAACCCAGTTCCTCTACAAGAGCAGTTGGTACTCTTATCTGCTGAGCCATCTCTCCAGCCCCTATTTTTGGTTCTTTTTTGATGTTTCCAATTATGTCAATTATTTCATTAATTTTGATTTACTCTTTCATTAATTTTTTTAACTGGGTTAAGGGTCTGTCTGTCTTGTTTATATTTTCCAAGAAACAGCTCTTAGATTCATTGACTCCTTGCATTCTTTCTTTGTTTCTATCTCATTAATTCTCATCTGATTGCTGTTATTTCTTCTTGTCTATTAGTTTGGGCTTTGGTTTCTTTTTACCTTTCCAGGTATTTAGTTGTATTCTTAAGTTATTTATATATCATCTTTCTGACTTTCAATGTAAGCTCATAGAACCATAAACTTCTCTCTTAGCACTATTTTCAAACTGTCCCAGAGGTTTTGATGTGGTAGTTTAACATTTTCATTCACGTCCAAGGATCCTTTGGTTTCTTTCTTAATTTCTTTGACTCATTCATTATTCAAGTGCCACGGGTCGACCCAGTCGGGGTCCTTAGACCGCGGGGAATCAGGGTCTTGGTATACAGCAGGGCACAGGTTCGGCGATGACAAACAGACATGACACCAAAATGGTTTTGAATCTGCTGCGTTTTACTAAGAGCAAGCTACTGATTATATAGTACAGAACAGGAAAAACAGGTCAGGATTGGCACGTCTCCAGGAACAATAAGCCCATTACTAAGGAATTTGAATTCACACCTGGGTTGACACAACTCCAAGGACAACAAGTCAATTAAATTTACACATCAATCAGAAGCACTTATATATGTTACATTGCTCACGCTGGGGAGATTGAAAAGAAACAACCAGTGGTCATAAAACCATAGACCATGGATAATTTATTTGTGAAATGTGAGACATTGTTTCCCTTTGAAGTTTCAATTTGGTTTCTTTGAAGTTTCAATTTGGTTTCTTCCCGTCTTTCCAAGGCCATTTGTTATTTTTAGGCTGCAATTTGAGCCATGGCCTGGGAGAGCCTTTTTGGTTGGTTTTGTTTTTTTCTTTACTATATTTTCCTAAAGAAGGAGCCCACCATCTACGTCTAATTAAGTAATGTTTTCTGCCATGTATGACTGTAACTGGAATTCCTATTTTACTAATTTTGTCAGGTGCAGCCCCTTGTTTAAGGGACTGAACTTTTACACTTTCATGGTTAAGTCTGGAAAAACACTTTTGTTGTTGATCTAATTGGTCTATGATATCATCCAATGTAATGTTTTCTTTCCATTTCACTTTTGTAAGGGCTTTCAGGAAGGGAGTGTCTTCTTGAGAAATGTTTCAAAGTTTCACTTTGTTTGAGTTCCTAGGAAGTGCATCTGGATCAGATGGAGTGACACCAGTGGGCCGAGCATCCAGGCTTTCTGGTTTATCTCCCAGAAGATCTAACTGTCCCTTGTCTAGAAATAGCTTGATTTGTTGTCCCAGAGATTTTATACTTTCTTTTTTTAATATAATGATTTTATTGATGTTTGGTACAACTCCACAATGGAATCCTATTCAGAGATAAAGAAAGAGGACATCATGAACTTTGCAGGTAAATGGATGGAACTCACAGCCATTATGTTAAGTGAAGTAACACAGTCCCAGTGATTTTCTACTGCTACAACTTCATTTGGCTTTGAGTTTATGCCTTACTGCATAAAATTGCAACACCTACTTGGTTCTTGTTGCCTCTTGGTCAGAAGGTAGTCTCTAACATTGAAGATGAGAAAAGTTTCTTAAGGATAGCAAAAAGACAGATGTTCTTCCTTAATCCAGTTTCCTTGCTTGTATCTTTTGAGTGTGGAGTTGACACCATTGATATTTACAGTTATTTTTGAAAATTATGTACTGGTTACTGTCATTCATATTGTTTAGTGTTCATGGTACTATTTTGCATTTCCATAATTACCCCTTCCTTTGCTTTCTTTCTGTCACCTCTTGGATATTCTCATTCCTATCTTCAGTCCTCTGTATTGCTTTGAGTATTCTCTATACTGACGGTTTGTTGTACATGATTTTTTTCAGCCCCATTGTGTCACAGAAAAGTTTCCATTCCTCTTTGACTATAGTAGTTTTGCTGGGTAAAGTATTCAGTTTTGGCATCCACAGTCATTTAAAACTATGAATACTTTGTCCGTTTTCTTTTGTCTTTCATAATTTGCACTGAAAAATGTCCTGTATTTTTATCGGTTACCCTTTATATGTAATTTGCTGTTTTCCTCTAGTAGTTTCAGTATATACTCTTTGTACATACATTTGGTGTTTTAGCTATGATATGCCTTGGGAAGTTTCTTTTCTGGCCTTGTATAATTGGTGTCTTATATGGTGCTTGAATCTGTGTATGTCTTTCCTTAATTTAGGGAAATTTTCTTCTATATTCTTGTTGAATATCTGTTCAATGGCATTGTTCTGATACTCTTCCTGTAAGACTATGATGTATAGATTTGGTCTTTACATGTTCTCCTGCACAGTTAGCTTATATTCCTTCCCTGTACTTTTAACAGTCTTTTCATATTCTTTGCATGTGGTTCTTCAACTACATTGACAAGAAATATAGATTGTGTTCAATTTCATTCAGTCTACATTTTAGGTTTTCTTGTATTGTTTCCAGTTTGGGTCTGCTTCAATATTTCTATCACTTCTGTTAATTCATTTTTCATGTCCTGAATTGCTTTTGTTATTTCTTTCAGCTGAATATTTGTATTTTGGTGTGCATTTTCCATCACAAGTTCATGCATACCCTCTTTGAGTTTGGAGATTTTTGTCTCTGTTTTCTTTAAATGTTTTTTTACCATGCTTATGATTTTTTCAATTCTGCTTCATGGGCCACTTCCTAGTGATTTTCTCATTATAGATCACATTTGTATACTGGTAAATTTTGTTGCTGGCATATTCTCTTGACTTTTCATGTTACATATCATTTTTGCATTGTAGTTTGTGCATACTGATGTATCTCTTTGGTGTGTGTCTCATAGGAAATTTTATTTTTCCTCTGTTTATATGAATTTTGGTTCTGTTTATATTGTCGATGTAGTTTAATTGTTTTATGCTCAGGTGGGAAAGATTAGAGGATATGTTCTTCAGGTTCTTTCAAGAATGAGACGTGTGTACATACTAGGCAGGTAGGGTAGACGGCTGTTCTCAGGAATCCAAGCCAAATAGTGGCAAAGACATCCCATGGAGGGTCTATGAAACTAGGAAGAGAAGAAGGCTATTCTCAGGAATATCAGGCTCTGTGGATCTTGGGAAGCCATGGTAGAAGGCTGGTCTTGGGAATCCAAAGGAAAGATAGGATGGTGATAGCCTGCAAAGGGTCTAACAAACTAGATTGGAAAATTGAGCTGATTTGTGTGCAGAGGATCAGTACACAGTAGACACTTCTGGACCAAGAGAGTAATCTAGAGATCTGGGTCACAAAGGGAAAATCAAAACAAAACAAACAAACAAAAAACCCAGACTAATGCCTAAGGCTCGAAGGAGAAAATGTTGTGGTCACAGATATTTTGGAGTGTCTCAGACTGCAGGAGACTCAAGACACTGTGGGCTGGTTCATTGATTTACCAGGATAACAGTCACTGGGTAGTTCTGGACTAAGAGGGTAGTCCAGAGATCTGGGGCACAAAGAAGCTTGAACCTTAATGTGACAATAAGTTTATTAATGCATTTTTTAAAAAATTGTAAATTGATATTTGGCTTAATCTTTTCTTTACTTAACATTTGTATATATGTGTCTTCACCCAGAAAGCAATGTAATACTTTGAATTCAATTGCAGGTAAGTGCGAGAAAGATGTGAACTTCCACCAGTAATATACATTTTTGTCACAATTTATTTAAGTTTTATGTCATCTTAAAAAAAACATAGATATCAGTTATTAGACATACCCTTTTAAATAATTAATACACCCAACCACCAAAATACAGTTATGCTTAGAATTTTTTTAAGAATGATGAATGCTAATACAAAATTTTTCACATGAGTTGTTCACTGAGACAGGCAAATATGCATACATTACTCCAGATCAATCTCAAGAGCAGGTGAAGCACCTCACACTAGCTGCTTCTTTACACCCTTATACTGATGTGTTTGGGCCTCTAATAGTATTAAGGCTTTCACCTCTTATTGTAGTTCCATGTACTCAAAACACGATACCTATGCTTCACTGCCCACTTATTTATCATTCACCTAGTTCTACTAAATATTCTACTGGTACATTATTGATGCTCCAGACCTCATATCTACTCTGCTTAGTTAGATAGACCTGTCTTGATCTGGCCTTGGACCTAGACTCCCTCTTGCTCCTCGTCCAGATACATTATGACTAAACTGGTAATTCAGATCCCACCCACTGCTCCAGAACCAGCTGAATTCTCAGTGAAACAGAGCTCACATGTATTCTGCTTATCTAGTTATACCTTCCCCATGGCTGCCCCTAACTCAACACTAACCCATCTTGGCACAAGACCCATCTTGATTATTCCCACTGAGAGATCCAGACATATCTGAAGGACTGTGGACACTAGAATCCCAGTCTCAGATTGCTACAAGGTTCAACTAGAGAGCTCTTGACTAGGTAGCTTGGAATGAACCAGAACTGAATTGTCCAAGAAATCATAGTAAAACAATAAATATACTGAAAGCAGTAAGAGAAAAACAAGTAAAACACAAATGAACAGAAATTGTAGGTGGATTTTCAATGCAAACTACAAAAGCCAGATGCCAGTAGCAAAGTAGTACAAGTTCTAAACCACAATAGAAGCCAACTCAGGATACTTTACATAGTAAAACTTCCCATCATTTTCAAAAGGAAAATAAAAATCTTCCATGATACAGATTGGCCGAAAGAATTCATGGCCACCAAATAAGCCCTATAGACGACACTGGAAGTAATACAAAGCATTGACAACAGACATGACTATACTCAATAGATGACAGAAAGAAAACAAAGAAGGTATAAAGTACAGAATAATGAAATAAGACTAAGAACATAAACAAATAAATTGACAGTAAACAACATACATCTTTCATGAATGACTGTAAATATCAATAGTCAAAGATGCCTAGTAAAACACATAGGCTGGTTGAATGGAGTAAGACACAAAATCCAGGGACTGGAGAGATGTCTCAGGGATTAATAGCACTGACTGCTCTTACAGAGACCAGGTTCTATTACAAGGACCAGCATTCTTGCTAACAACCATCCATAGTTCCAATTGCAGAGGTCCAACTACCTTTTTCTGATATCCATGGGAATTCCAGAACATGGGTGTACCTACATACATGCAAAACAAAGAAAGAATATCGAAAGCTGCTAGAGAAAAATAACAACTTACATAGAAAGGAAAACCCTCAGAATTACAGCAGACATTCGGTGCAATCTATGAAAACCAGAAGATCTGGGGCCAAAGTGTTCCCAGTTTATTACTGGGAATATTACTTGTTTATTACAAGCCACATCTGGATACTTTATCCAGAAAAACTATCATTATTGAAAAAGGATGAAATACTTTTCATGACACAGAGAACACTAAAACGATGCAAATGACCACACATAGGAATGAGTATACCTTAGAAGGACAAAAGGAGACAAATAAAGTTATAATAATCAGAACACAAAATAAGGCCACAAATAAAAGAAAGACAAACAGTAACTTAGTATGACAAGATGGATAAAATATGCTTAAAAATGGTTCCAAGAAGCAAGAAGGTGTTATAATTGTATCATCTTACAAAATAAACTTCAAATTAAATCAAATAAGAATAGATTAAGAGGGAGATGCCAAGGGGGCCTGCACACACCAGGTGGGCCGGGAAGACACATGCAAGGGGCCAACACCAGCGTCCTCGGGCTCAGGAACCAGGTGGGACACGATGGCCCTCCTCTCTCCCATAATGTCAACATGGATGGAGTCACCCATCCACCCTCAGGGAGAATCCTAAGAGGCCAGCACACATCAGTGGTGCAGAAGATCCAGTAAGTAGGTGGGGCTGCAGCACAGTGTTAGTGATTTTAGACTGCATAAGACAATGTAGAGGAACTAACTGGCAGGAAGCAGAGTGAGTGACCATCTAGTGCTCCATATTAACATTTGAGATTAGCAACAAAATCCCAACAAGATACAAATCCACATGATAAAAACACAATAAAAAACAGGAGTGTGGGAAAGCTCATAATAAATCCACAGCAAATGCTACCAGTTATATAGAAGATCCTTACAATGAGATCTCCCTGGAAGGAAACCAATACATGAACCTTAGAACAGTCATAGGCATATTCAAAGAAATCAAAGAATAAAAGGAACAAATCACAGAACTAAGGGAAGAGAAGGAAAACCTAAGGAAGGATCTAGAAGGAAAGAATGATAAACTCTGGAAAGAACTAGAGGGAAAGAATGACAAACTTTGAAAAAAACTGGAGGAAGAGAAACACAAACTCTGAAAAGAACTAGAAGGGGAGAATGACAGACTCCGGAAAGAAGTGGAAACACTGAAAATATCCCAGGCTGAAATTAAAAAAGAAACTGACCAAGGAGACAAAGAGCTACAAGTAGAGAATGACAAGCTCCAAAAGGAAGTGGACATACTAAAAAAATTACAGAAAGAAGTGAAAAAGGAAACGGAACACTCATCCAATCAACAGAAATGGATTGGAGAAAGCCTCAGCAGCAGAATAAATGAAGCAGAAAATAGAATATCAGGCCTGAAAGATAATACTGAACAACCAAAATGCTCAAGTAAAGATTATGAAAAATTAAAGAATAACACAACAGTGGAACAATTGGAAAATGTGGGATGCTATGAAATTACCATATCTCCACATCATAGGAAAAACAGAAAGAGAAGAATCCCAAGACAATGGAATTGAACAGATCTTCAATGGGAAAATAGAAGAAAATTTCACCACACTGAAAAAAGACAAACCCATACAAATACAAGAAGTACATAGAATGCCAAATAGACAAGATAAGAGAAAAAATTTCCCACGCAATATCATAGTTAAAATGCTAGAAACTCAAAACAAAGACAAAATACTGAAAGCTACAAGAGAAAATCAACAAGTTAAATATATGGGAAAACACATCAGATTTACAGCTCACTTCTCAGTGCAAACTATGAATAACAGAAGAACATGGAACAAAGTATTCCCAGAGCTAAACGACTTTAGACACCAACCCAGATTACTATACCCAGCAAAAATGTCAATTATAGTTGAAGGAGAACGAAAAAAATATTTCATGACATAAAATGAAAGAATACATGTCAAAAAAACCAACACTTCAGAAAATACTCGGAGCAATTCAAAGAAAAGTGTAAAGGAGCATCTATCCCCAAACAGCTAGAGAGAGAAATTACTAAAATCATAATAGTGTACATACAAAACTAAACCAAGAATGCAAACAAAAATAAGTTGAAAGGAAGCAACGTGCATCTCTCAATAATATCCTTAAATATTAATGGTCTACCCAACACTATTTGCTGAAGATGCTACGTTTCCTCCATTGAGTCTTCTTGGCCCCTTTGTCAAATATGAGGTGGCTGAAATTGGATGTACTCAGGTTCAGATCCTCAATTTTGTTTCATTGATCTACAGGCATGTTTTTGTGCCAATACAAGGCTGTTTTTATGATTACACCCCTGTAATATAGTAAAAGACTTTCTTTTTTTAATTTTATTTATTTCTGTATGTGTATGAATGTACTGTCTGCATGCAAGTCTGTGTACCCGTGTTGTGCAATGCCGCGGAGGTCAGAAGAGGGTCTCGGATTCCCCTGGAACTGGAGTTCTCCTGGAATTGGAGTCCCAGACGGTTCTCAGCCGCCATGTGGGTGCTGGGAATCGAACCCGGGTCCTCTGTAAGAGAGGTCGGCACTCCTAACCACTAGGCCATCTCTCCAGCCCCGTAAAAGACTTTCTAAACCAGACAGCAGCTGTGCAAAAAATAAGGTCAACAATTGACAAATGGCACCTTATTCAATACAAGAGCTTCTGTACAACAAAAGAACCAATCAATGTAGTGAGGAGACAACCCATAGAGTGGGAGGAAACCTTCACCAGTGGTACATCTGATAGACCATTAACATACAAAGTATATAAACTACTCAAATACAAAGGAGGAAGTAAACAAATGACCGACTCAAAAGATGTAGTATAGAGCTGAACAGATACTTCATAAATGAAAAATATGGCTGAGAAGCATCTTAAAAAGTGTTCAACGTCACTAATAATAAAGGAAATGCAAATTCAAACCACATTAAGATTTAATCTTACTCCAGGAAGACTGGCTATTATCCAGAAAACAAAGGATACCAAAGGGGAAAGAAGAACACTCATCCATTGCTGGTGGGAATGCAAACTCCTACAATCCCTATGGGAAGCAGTGCAGAGAACTCTCAGGAAACTGAAAATGAGCCTACCACCTGACCCAGTCATACCACTCCTGGGAATATACCAAAAAGACCCATCCTATCACAGAGAAACATGCACATCTATATTTATTGCAGCTCTCTTCACAATAGCAAAGATCTGGAAGCAACATAAGTGTCCCTTAACTGATGAGTGGGTGAAAAATCATCGTACATCTACACAATGGAATACTTTTCAGTGGTAAAGAAAGATGACATCATGAACTTTGCAGGTAAATGGATGGAACTCAAAGCCATTATGCTAAGTGAAGTAACACAGTTCCAGAAAAACAAGCGTTTAATGGTCTCCCTCATTTGTGGATGCTAGAACTAAACCACTAGTTGAAAAGCAAGCTGAGAAAAGTTAATGTTATATTTCTTTTTATCTGAAGGCAACTATGTTGTTATAATGTGAATTCCTTAATGGGCTATAGTATTAACTGAACACCTATTTTCAATCTTTGTAATTGTGGTGTATGTATGGAAGGTATGTATTCATATATTAGAGTAATATCAAATTGAAGGGAAAAGTGAACTCCTAAACATATTTTGGAATTAGCATACAGTTTATTTTCAAAGGTCATAATTTTGGTATATATGTGAAGTATATATTGGCATACTTTGTAGCAATACAAATGGAAAGGAACGACAACCACAAAAAGACTGGAAAAGGGAGTGTGAACTGAGTAATGATATATGAAATACATAAAATGGCAATAAAATACTTTATTTAAAATTATTAATGGTTTAAACTGCCCAGTCAACAGAAATAGACTGGGAGAAAATATTAGGAAACACAATCCATCTATATGTTTTCTACAAGAAACCCACCTCACCCTCAAGGACAAACAGCAACTTAATGTCAAAGGATGGAAAAAATATTCCAAGAAAATGGTACCAAAAGCAAGCAGGAGTTGATATTCTAATATCAGACAAAATAGATTTCAGAGTAAAGTAGATAAGAGATAAAGAGGGCCATTACATCCGTATAAACGGAACAATTAACTAGGAAGACTTCACAATGCTAAATGTTTATGCACCAAACTCGAGTGCACCAACTGCATAAATACAACAAATGGGACTCACAGACATCTAAAGAATATTGAACCCAAACACCAGAGAATATACTTTCTACTCAGCACCCCATGGGAACAGTCTCCAAAATCAACCACATCTGGGACACAAAAGAACCTCAACAAATAAAAATGATTGAAATTATTTCATGCATTCTATTAGACCACAGTGCCATAAAGCTCAGTATGAATGCCAGAATAAGCAAAATTAGCTACAAGAACACATAGAGCTTAAGCAACACAATCCTGAATAATGAATTGGTCAGAGATGAAATAAAGAATGAAATAAAATTATTCATGCAACTAAATGAAAAAGCCAATACAATGCAATGAAACCTGTGGGATACTTTAAAAGCAGTCCTAATAGGGAAATTTATAGCCCTTAATGCCCAGATTAAAACAAAAAACAAAACAAAAAAAAAAAAAACAGAAAGAGAACAAATAAAGGACCTAACAGTGCAGTTAAAAACACTTGATAGACACCAACAAATGGACCCTACATCCAATAAACAGGAAGAAATAACAAAAATCAATGAAATCATAATGAAGAAAAGAATTCAAAAATCAATGAATCCAAAAGCTGGTTCTTTGAAAAGATAAACCGGATAGACAGACTTCTAGCCCAGTTAACCAAAAGAAATAAAGATTAACTCCAAATTATAGTATTTGTGATGAAAAGGGAAACATCACAAGAGAAAATGAAAAGATCCAGAAAATCATAAAATACTTCAAAACCTATACTCTACTAAGTTTGAAAACCTAAGAGAAACGAATGAATATCTGAAATCCTGGGAATCAAGGAAGCTTAACCAAGAAGAGATTGACAGTTTAAACAGACCAATAGCATATGAGGAAAATGAAGACGTAGTAAAACATCTCCCAAATAAAAAAGGGCCCACGCACAGAAGATTTCACATCAGAATACTATAAGACATTTAAAGAGGTTTTACAACCTTTACTACTCAAACTTTTCTGAAGGATACAGAGGGAAATCTCCCAAATTCCTTCTATGAAGCCAGATCCCTCTATCACCAAAAGCAGACAAGGACACAGCCAAAAAAGAAAACTCTAGACCCAAGTCATTAATGAACACAGATTCAAAAATTCTCAATAAAATACTTGCAAATCCCATACAGACCCAAATCAAAAATATCATCCATCATGATCAAGTTGGATTCATACCAGAGATGAAGGGATAGTTTAACATATGTAAATGAATAAATATCATTAAATTCATAAATGGTCTGAAAGACAAAAATCACATGATCATCTCAATTGATGCTGAAAAAGACTTTGACAAGTTCCATTATCCCTTCATGTTTTAAGTTCTAGAGGGAATAGGACTGAAGGGAGCATTCCTCAATATAACCAAAGCCATATACAACAAACGCACATCCAACATCATTCTAAATGGAGAAAAAATTAGAAGCATTCCCCTTAAAGGCAGAAACTCCTTTTCAATATAGTGTTTGAAATGCTTGCTAGGGAAGTAAGGCAAGAAAGGGAAATTAAAGGACTACTAATTGGAAAAGCAGAAGTCAAACTCTAACTTTTTGTGATGATATGATAGTTTACATGAAGGATGCTAAAAACTCGAACAGCAAGCTCCTAGAAATGATGAAGAGTTTCAGCAAAGTGACAGGATACAACATTAACCTAAAAAATTAGTAGCCTTTCTTAACACCAACAATAAGCAACTGTAGAAGGAATATAAGGAGACTTTTCCACTCACAATAGCCTCAAAAAATTACCTGTGAACAAACTAACCAAAATCACTAAAGGTCACTACAACAAAAAGTTTAAACCCCTAAAGGAGATTGAGGATGACATCAAAGGTTGGACAAACCTCTCATGCTCATGGACTGGAAAAATTAATATAGTAAAAATGTCCATTCAACTCAAATTAATATCCAGATTCAATGCAATCCAATTAAAATCCCCATGGGTTTCTTTACAGACTTGGAAAAAAAGAATCCTTAACTTCATATTGAAAATCAAAGGACCCTGAATAGCTAAAGAAATCCTGGGCAAAAATGCAATACAGCGGGCATTGCTTTACCAGACTTCAGGCTATATTACAGGGATATAGTCATAAAGACAGCCTGGTACTGGCACAAAAACAGACCTGTTGACCAATGGAACAAAATTGAGGATCCAAACTTGAGCTCATACAATTTCAGCCACCTCATATTCAATAAAGGGGCTCATGTGATGAAAGATAGCATCTTTAGAAAATAGTGCTGGCAAAACTGGATCACCATTTTTAGGAAAACAAAATTAAACCCCTACCTCTCACCCTATACAAAAATCAACTCCAAGAGTATCAAAGACCTCAACTTGAAACCCAAAACTCTGAAAGTGATAGAAGAAAAAGTTGGCAGCAATCTACAAGAAATAGGAGTAGGCAAAGACTTTCTTTTTTTAAACTTTAAAAAATGTATTTGTGTTTTTTTTATGTGTATTAGTGTATTGTCTGCATGTAGGTTTGTGCACCCATGTCATAAAATGCCACAGAGGTCAGAACAGGGCATCGGATTCCCCCAGAACTGGAGTTAAAGAGAGTTCTTAGCCACCATGTGGGTGTTGGAATTCAAACCCGGGTACTCCTCTTGGGCAGTCTGTGCTCTCAACTGCTCAGCCATCACTTCAGACCCGGGAAAGAATTTCTAAGTTCAAAGAGTAGCTGCATAGAAAATAAGGTCAATAGTGAACAAGTAGGACCTCATCAAACTCAAAAGCTTTTTTATTAAATTTTATTTATTTTTGCATGTGTATGAATGTACTGTCTGCATGTAGGTTTGTGCACCCATGCCATGGATGTCAGAAGAGGGTCTCGGATTACCCTGGAACTAGAGTTCTCCTGGAATTGGAGTTACAGATGGCTCTTAGCCGCCATATGGGTGCTGGGGATCAAACTCTGATCCTCTGCAAGAGTAGTCGGTGCTCTTAACTGCTAGGCTATCTCTCCAGCCCCGTCAAACACAAAAGCTTTTGTATAGTAAAATAAGCAATCAAGGAAGTGAAGAAAAAATCCAGAGTGGGAGGGAAACTTCTTTAGTGATACATCTGACAGAACATTAAAATCCAGAGTATATAAACTATTCAAAAAACAAAGAAAACAAATGAGTCACTCAAAAGATGGAGTAAATAGCTAAACAGAGACTTCACTGGCAAGGAAGAAAAGATCGCTGAGAAAAATTCTAAAAAGTGTTCAACATCGTTAAATATTAAGGAAACACAAATTAAAACCACTCTAAGATATGATATCATTCTGATAAAACTGAACAAAAAACCCAAATACTGGAGAGGTTGTGTGGAGAGGGGAACCCTCATCCACTGCTGGTGGGAATGTAAACTTATACAATCTCTGTGGATAGCAGTGTGGAGAACCCTTAAAAGACTCAAAATGAGCCTACCACCTGACTCAGTCATACCACTCCTGGGTATGTACCCACAATATTCATCTTACTGCAAAGCTACATGTACATCTATCTATATTGCAGTGTTCTTCACAATAATGAAAAGCTGGAACAAACACAAATGCCCTTCAACAGAGGAGCAGATAACAAAAAGTTGGTAAATCTACACAATAGAATTTTATGCAGTGTTAAAGAAAGATGACATCATGAATTTTGCAGGTAAATGGATGGAACTCAAGCCATTATGCTAAGTGAAGTGTCTCAGCACCCCCCCCCCATGTGGAATGGTTTCCTTCATTTGTGTATGCTAGCACAAAATTCCCAGTTGAAAGGCAAGCTCTGCAATATTATTGTTATATTTATTTCTATCTGAAAGCAACTTAGCTGTTATAATGTTAACCTATTAATGGGCCATAGAATTAACTTCCCACTTATTTTCAGACATGGAAATTAAAGTCTATGGTTGGAAGGTATGTATTCATAATTTAGAGTAATATGAAATTAAAGGGAAACAAAGCTGCTAATGGGAATGAAGAAGGCCAGGATCCATCCCAGGCTGGCAGTAGAACTTCCGTGTTGCTCACATGGTGCTCCAATTATAGGAACGAGAGGTATAAGAATAAAGGGATCATTATTTCTTCCGTAACAGTTTCAGAGAGTGTACAGTGTACACTGCACACTGAGGCCAGTCAGTGTACATTGGGGGCATTTCTCCATAACGAAGCCCCTGACAGGCCATTGAATATAGCTGTGATGGTGAAGCCTGGTTGGCAGTGGAGACCCCAAGAAACTGGAAATTATAGAGTCATGAGAAATCTGAAAAAAGAGCTGACACAGCGAATGGCACCAGCCCAAGAGGGACATGTATATTTTACATGGCAAATCTGTGTGGGCTGAACCATCTATCCATAGCAGTAAGTCCCGGAATTTGGTCTTGGAGCTACTGAATTTGGTGTTTTTCCTGATGGCTTTTATTTTATTTTGGTATTGTGTTTCTGACTACCGGAATGAATATTAGATTTCATTGTATGTTTGAAGTATGTAATTTGGCTTTTGACTTTACAAGGGTTTGCACTTAAAAGATTGCCTTGAGTCTCAGAAGAGATTGTGGACTCTAGACTTTTGAATAGTATTAAGACTGGTGAAGACTATGTGGAATTTGATGGTGGACTAAACACATAGTACATTTTATATAGCCATGATCTTATGTGGGCAAGGAAGTGGAATGTGGTGCTTTCAATGTGAATGTCTGTCATAGACTAAAAGTATTTGGACATTTTCCCCACAGTTTCTGGATATATTTTCAGAAGTTTTAAAAGGAGCTGCATTTCTATAGGAAGCACATGGCAGGGGGTGAGTTTTGAGAGTTCTTAGAGTTTCCAGATTTCCAGGTGCTATCTTATTCCTGCTGGAAGATGTGATCTTTCAGCATTCTGCTTTGGCCACCTCTGTTACCATGCTTCCTCTGCCATTATGGACACTAACAATCTGATACTGTAAACTCAAATAAACTGCTCCTTCTTAAAAAAAAAGAATAGATTAAGAGGTTAACCTCATTCGAATCAAAGGAACAACCAATCAAGAGGAACATATATACAACAAATTCTGGTGCACCCAATTTCATAAAAACAGTACTCAGAAGTATAAAACACAGATTAATCCAAGAGAGATGGCCTAGCGGTTAAAAGCATCGACCGCTCTTACAGAGGACCTGGGTTCGATCCCCAGCACCCACATGGTGGCCGAGAGCCGTCTGAAACTCCAATTCCAGGAGAACTCCAGTTCCAGGGGAATCCGAGACCCTCTTCTGACCTCCGCGGCATGCACGACACGGGTGCACAAACCTGCATGCAGACAGTACATTGATACACATACCAAACTCAGTAATAGTAGATATCTTTCAATGCTTCACTATCGTTAATAGACAGGTCTATTGGACAAATAATAAACAGAGACATCAGAATCAAAATACATCTTACATCAAATAGAACTAAAAAAAATAAACACTACAGAATAATCCCCTAAAGTGCCAAACACTAAATTTTCTAATCAACAGGGCATGCAAGTTTCTCTAAAATTGACCAGATTCTGGGATACAAGACAAATATCAACAAATCTAAAGTAATTGAAATATTACCATAAATTCTATTGGACCACAGTCACATAAAGTTTATAATCAACAACAACGGAAGCTCTAGTAAACACAAACTCATGGAAACGAAACAATAAACTCCTGAATGATGGATAGGTCTTATATAAATTAATAATTAAAAGCATTTATGGAATTAAATAAAAAAAGAAAATACAAGAAAAATTCTGGAATAATTTAAAGCCGTCCTAAGAGGGAAATTTATATCTTTTAGTGCCTACATTTAAAGTCAGAAAGAGCCCATATACTTATCAGTACAACTCAAGAATCAATAAAGACAAGAAGAAAACAATCTCAAACCTAGTGGAAGAGAAAAAATATTGAAAATCAAGGGAGAAATGAATGAAATACAATCAATAAAATCAATACCCCAAATCCAATGAATCTAAGAGCTGGTTCTCAGAAACACTCAACAAGATTGACAGTACCTTAGGCCACAAATAAAAAGTAGCAAATACAGTTTAACCAAATCATAGATGAAAATGAAACATCCGAAGAGACACTGAAACATCCAGACCATTTTGTAAGCAAATATATTTAAGATCAGTTCTTGACTAAATTCAAAAATCTAAAAGAAATAGATGAATTTTCAAGTCACAGACACCACCAAACATACAGCAAGAACAGATCAATAGTCTAAACATACTGATAACAAATAAGATAATTGCAACAGTAATATAAAATCTCCCAAATTAAATAAAATGTGAAACCCCAGATAAATTCACAATGGAATTTAACCAGAAATTCAAAGAAGATCTACAACAAATCTGCATAAATTATTTAAAACATAGAAACAGAAGGATAATCCAAAATCTACTTCTATGAAGCCAGTGTCAATGTAATAGCAATACCAGGGAAACATACCCGAAAACTGAAATCTATGAGCCCATATCACCAATGAATTTAGATGAAAAGATAGTAAACAACACATCCCAAACTTCATACAGATACCTATCGAAAATATCATCCTCCATGATCAAGTTGCCTTTCGTTCAGGAATGAAGGAATGGTTCAATATATGTACGTCAATAATTTAATAAGTCATATAGGACTTAATGACAAAAATCACATGGTCATCTGAAAAAATGCAGAAAAGCTCTGACAAAATCCAACATGCATCCAGGTTAAAATTCCTGAAAGAAATTGGTCTGGAGGGAACATACCTCAATATAATTAAAGCTATATACATCAAACCCATTGCCAGCATCATTCTATATAGAGAAAACCTAGAAGCATTTTTATTAAAATGAGGAGCCATACAGGGATACCCAACTATTTCCACTGGTTTTCAATATAGTGTTTGAATCTCTTGCAAGAGCAATCAGATAAAATAAGGAATTTAACGGAGTTCTAATGGGAAAAAAAAAGAAGGCAAACTGTCACTATTTGTTGATGATATGATAAAGTATCTCAAGAATTCCATCAGATATCTTAGAAATGATTAATCCTTTGAGTAATGTGGCAGGTTACAAAATCAACTTTAAAAATTAGAACACCTTCTATGCACCAATAATAAGCCATCAGGAAAAGCATTCAAGGAAACCTTCCCATTAACAATAACCTCAAAAATAAAATATTATGAATAAGCCTAACCAAAGACATCAAATATATCTGCAATAAAATTATCAAATCTTAAATAAAGAGTTAGAGGAAGAAACTAGGAGTAGGAAAGTCATACTCTGCTCATGAATTGGCAAAAACAATATTGTGAAACTGACCATCTGATCAATAGAGGCAATAGAGGCAATCTATGGATTCAATGCAATACCAATCCAAATACCCATGTCATTCTTCACAGAGATAGAAAAAAAATGTAACCCTAAAGTTCATATGAAATCACAAAAGATCCCAGATAGATAAGAAATCCTGGACAAAAAGAACAGATTTTATGTTCATTTCACCATATTTCTGATTATTTTAAAGAGCTGTAATCATAAATACAGTATGGTGTTTGCACAAAAAGTAGACACGTTGTTCACTGAAAAACAATAGATGACCCAAACATAAGTTCATGCAATTTCAGCCACTGGATATTTGACAAAAGTCCCAAGAACACACAATAGAGGAATTGCACCATCTTCAACAAATGATGTTGGCAAAACTAGAAATAATGAAATTGGACTCTTGTTTTTCAACCTGCAGAAACATCAACTCCAAATTAATCAATGATCTCAATATAAAACCTGAAAGTCAGAAAACATTAATAGAAAACATAAAGAGTTCTCGCTAAGATATAGGCAAAGAAAAGGCTATTCTAAATAGGACCTCAGCAGCTCAGACATTAATAGGTGGGACCTCATCAGTGTACAAAGCTTCTGTAAAGTAATAGAAACAACCCAGGAATGGAAGAGGATGTCCACTGAATGGAAGAAAATTTTCCAGCTACACATTCAACAGAGGATTAATATCCAGAATATATAAGGAATTCAAAAAACAAAACTAAACATAAGTGTAAACAAGCCAGGAAAAATAGGGATAATATTGAATAGAGAGTTCTCACAGTAAGACATAAAATGGCTTAGAATTGCCTTAAGTAATTCTCAACATCCTTAGTGTTTATATAAATGCAAACAAAATCTGCTTTAAGATTCTATCTTTCACTGGTAAAATAGGGGAAGATAAAGTGAATGAAAGACACCATATGGTGGAGAGGACATGGAGAAAGGGGCCACTATTTTTTTTCCTGATGGCAAAGCAAACTTGGGCAACTCTATAAAACACACAGTATGGAGAACTCTAAAAATAAAAATAAATCTCCCACATGATCTGGTTATCCTAATATAGACATACTTGTATATATCAATGCTTGCTTGTAGCTCTCTTTACAATATCTAATATATGAATAGAACCTAAATGTCTCTCTACTGATGACTAGATAATGAAAATTGGTACATTTACACAATGGAGTTCCACTCAGCAATAAGAAGACACAATTTGTAGGTAAATGGATGGTACTAGAGAGTATTATACTAAGTAATACGAATCAAGAAAAGCAAACAATGCATGTTTTCTCTTCTCTGTGGATTATTGCATCAATACATTGTATGTAAGTACATATCTTGATGTAACACCACGACCCTGGAAAACGGAACGGATAAACAGTGGTAAAGGAAAATAAAGATCCCAGAAGAGTGGGACAATAGGAAACACATGTTACCATGGGGCAGTAGGGAAAGTGGGAGTGTTCAGCTGGGAAGGGAGAAGGGAGGAAAATGCAGGGAGCCAGAGTTGGTAGGGAAGTATACAAAGGAGAGGGGTGATGGTGGAATGTGAGTGTTATAGGGGAAGGGTGGGGAAAATGAGGGTGCTGGGACTAGGGAGGCAGGTCAGATTGGAGGAAGAAAGAGTAGAGATGAATGGACCTTGGGGGTATAGGGAACCTAGAGGGAAAAGTGCCCTGAAATCCCCAGAGAAAGGCACACAGTGTGTCTAAACGTTAGTGCTGAACATTACCTGGAGACTGTGTGGAAAGCAACAGAGTGCCAGATAGGAGAAACCTCCTTTTGGGTGGTTGGTGAGAGTGCTCAAGAGACTTCCAAAATAACAAAGGCTATTGCCAAAGTTCTTGGTTATCAGCCAGAACTAGAAGATAAGACTTTACTGCTGAATATAAGACATGCTTTGGATACAGGACATGGAGCAATGGAGCTGAAATTGTCCTGGAAGAATTCTATCTGAAGTTTAGTTCTTATAATGCTAGATGAATTAATGGTGTAATCCAGCCCTAAACCCTAATAACCATAAGTATTTGCACAATAAAATACCTCAATTGGTGCATTAGTGGCACTTTTACATGGGGGTAATCACAGCTACCTAATTAGACTTAAAGCCCTCTGAGTGGGACTGAACACATGGGTGGCACAGTAAACTCAGCCAAGTACACATGCCTGAAGAGGTCATATATCCTTGAGGATATCTATTTCTCTTGTATCTCTAGACAAATGAAATTTCTGATCATATCCAATGTATGGATCCTTATATTTACAGACAAGTTTATTGAACACCACTTATCTAAGAAGCTTATCTTTGCAAGTTTGAGGCTATTACAGATTCCCACATCTACTCAGACATAGCAGATATATGTGTGAGAGATGCCCCGGCCTAGGTGACACATCTACATTTGAATCTCTACACCTGAGCTCATGTACCATAGTGGAACAGGTGGTAGATATAAAACTAGTGCATTCCTCAACTCTCATTAGAGAAGCTTCCTTATACACAGAATGAAATGCACGCAGAAGTTCACTACTTGCCAAGTTTCAAAGGATAAGAAACTTCACAGTGTTTATGGCTGGATAGGACTCCTATGTAAAACCTCAGCTACCCATGGCTCAGTGATCACTGCAGAAGAGAGGGTGGAAAGTTTCTAAGAGCCAGGGCTGGTTCATACACACAGGGAAGCAGAAGTTTCAGGTCACTGGAGACTTGGAATGTGAAATTGTGGCAATGATTGCACGGAGCTCAGGA
>VZQC01003788.1:290806-322109 GCA_009823505.1 Rhizomys pruinosus | reverse complement strand
GCACCCAGTGGACAATCTGATCCATCATCTCCACGGCTTCATTCTGTGGGGAGGCCAGGCAGATGCCACATGCACTGTCTCACCTGTCCCCCAAGCAGGACTCAGGTCACAGCCTGAAGTGGGAGTGTTGTGTCCACTCGGCATGCCAGGGACACCTGCTCCTCCTCCTGCTCTCTAGGGCAAGCCCGACAGGTGAGCATTGGAGGCCAAACCAATCCGACCTACCCTGCTTGGGGAGCTCTGGGGTGCAGGCTACCCTCAAGCAGAGGGGTGTGGGCCTGGCAGCAAAAAGGGCCCCAGGAAGGAGGGAAAGGTCCCCTTCCAGCTGGGCACAGGGCTGGATCTTTCCTGCTCTGTAGGGCAAGCCCTACACTTGAACAGAAGAGGCCAAGCAGATCCAGCCCACCCTGCCTGGGATCTGGCAAGACAAAGGGCCCAAGAAGGAGGGTACCTGGGCACAGGACACTGATAGTGGTATGGGAAGTGAGGATGGGGTGAAGGTAGGGAATAATAGAAGTCTGATGAGAATACAGTATAGTAAAAGGAAGCGTGGCCAGAAGCCTTTGGATTGCAGGGCCCAGAGGTAGGAGCTCAGGATTCTGCAGAATTTATAATAGCAAAGAAAGAACTTGAACTTTGGGGTAAAATTGGCTTGTGTAAGGAGGTAGGGCAGAGGACAGGGATCGATAGAGAATTGGGACCATAGCTCCCAAACATGTAGCTGAGCCTGTGTCCCAGCTTAGAGAATACTGGCGTGATGACCTTTTAGTAAACAGCTCCTTGGAGTACAGGGTGCCCTGCTGATCAGTGAGTAGCTCTGGGACTCAGGTAGGGACCAGCTTGTTGGGGTTGTATCTGGCTTTGGACTTCCACAGCTGATAGAAAGCGTGTTCCTACTGCAGGTGGGGCATGGTGTGGGACAGGCAAAGGCAGAAGCAGGGATGCAGAGGTGCCTGCGAGAGTAGCTGGATCACATCTGAACCCTGTTTGCATTTGAAGGGGTAAGGAAACTTAGGGGCTTGTCATCCTTTCTGAAGCAATGTCTGCCAGAGAGATGGCCAGACAGGGGTATGAAAAGGATCAATCACCCACTACCACCCATTCTTGGCCTGGAGAGCTGGGCATATTCTTAATATCAGAAGCCACTTGTTCTCCTTCTGCCATCCCTAAGTGAGCAAGTCGAAGTCTCGGTGTGTCTGACACTTTCATCTGGGATTTGAACCCGGGGAGCCTGAGCTCAAGTGGAAGAATAGTGCTGAAGGAAAGGCTGCTTTCCCCAAGAGTCAATTTGAGGCTGTAGGCAAACTTCCTTCCCCACTGCCGTGGCCAGGTGTCTGGTAAGTGCTGACAGCACCAATCCCAGCAGGGAGAAAGCTAGCAGTTGAACTATATACCAGGAGAGTAGTTCTCCACATGGACCATCCCATGGTGTAGAGAAGGGGAAGAAGCAATTCATGAAGCTTGGAAGAAATGAGTCAGGAAAGACCAATGCCATTTAACATCTATTTATTGAAATCTACTAGATGCAAGGCACTGTGCTAGATTTGGTGGGGGATTAGACATGAAGGGCCACCCCTGTCTTCTAAGAGCTCACAATCTAATAAGTGGGGGAGGACTTGGAAAAGGGAGGGGGGAGAAGCCAAGTCCACAAATAGCTCTAGTGCAAGGCTGATTAAGTGAGTGCCATAAAACAGACAAAGTAATGAGTCTGGGGAGGGACAAGAGTGCCCAAAACTGAATACAAACTGGGGCAGGACACAGCTACTATTCTCAGAGCTATGCAAGTAGCACTGAGGGTCAAGGTCAAAGACACCATTTCAGTTTTTGAAAGTAAACACCCAAAGCAAGGCAACGAGAACTACAGAATGGAAACAGACTAAGGAACAAGACATCACCAGTCCACTAATGTGGCAGGTTTGGGGAAATAGTAAAACAAGTTCCAGAGGAGAGCAGAATGGGCTGTGCTGAGTTCATTTTACTACGAGCCAAATGGCTCTCAGAAAAAGAACAACACTGAGCAAGAAGATCATAGATTAAACCCACTGCAACTAGAAGGCATACATGATTTTCGCCATCTTAGCCAACAGAATACAGGACCACATTTGAAGTAAGGTGTTCACATCAATCAGCTGGGATGTAGGCCAGGAATCCTGGGTGGGTCAAACTTAAGGAAAGCCAGCAATTAGATTGTTCTCAGGGAGCAGCCCAATTGTCAAATGCAATTGGTTTTCGACAAACTGAAAAAGGCAGAGACCCACCCAAGCTGGCTAAGTTAAAGGGAAAGGAGCCCAAGCTGGGGGCAGACTGGGAAGGATGGATGGGCACAGCTGCCAACCACCTGTGAACATAAAAGATCCAGGCCTTCCTCAGGGTGTTGGGGTCCCAGTAGTGGTGGGCAGCCCATGAGGAGCACAGAGCCCTCCAACTTGGTTCCACCTACAGGGGCAGCTGCTCAAAAGACCTGGGGATCCTCTCTACGGTCTAACACCAAGCAGAAGCTTCAGTTTCCCCTTTCACATCCCATACAGCTACAATCGTAGTGGGTCTTCTCCAAACATGTCTGACCACTGGTTGCTGACTCTGAGTCAGATTCTGGATTTGGTTGAATTAATGTGGGCTAGATGTGGCAGGTCACGTGGCACACAGGCGTCATAGCCAAGAGCTGTAGGGAGGGCAGGCGCCATACCACTTCAAGAACAAAATCAAGCACACAGAATCCAATACCATGGGGGAGTGGTGGCCACTGATCCAGTGGGATTATTCTGGAAATTGAACAGTACGTACGATACAACTAATGGATATAGTTAACAGCAATAAGCAGCAAAAATGGTAAACAGTTGCTATTTGGGGAAAATTTCAGTAAGGATCCCAAATCAATAAAAGCCACAGAAGGTTCCTTTCTTAATGTGGTAAAGGGATGTATTTCTACAGATGGCCAGAATTCTATGTAATCCAGTTGCTCTCCCTTTCCCTTGCAAGAAGAATACATATTGGTTAGAAAGAACAATGCAATGAGGTAGATACACAAATGCATAGACAAGCACGCAATGTAGGAAGCTTGCCTGAACTAGCAGTATACCTCAAGGATCCAAGGAAGTCCACATCCATGGTACCCGAGGTGAAGGATGAATTCGGTGAAACTATGGGACACACGTTAAAGCCACAGACAGTGTTCGGAGAGTGGGGATTTCACAGCCAACACCATTTAAAAGCGGATCTGATACAGTGAACAGAAAAGAGGATCTGATAACAATATGAACTCCAAGAAAGTATTTGATAAAAGTTAGAGAACTCAAACTAGAAAAAAAAGTAGAGGTCAGGAGGGGATGTGAAGCAATGCCATGCCCTGGGTGGGCACAGTGACCATTCTGCTACCTTTTGAGTTAGTGTTAATCTAGACTTCATGGGATGTTTTGTCAGTCTTGACAAATGAGTGAATGAGCAAGACCTGGCAGGCCTTCCAGGCGAAGGGGCCAGCTTTGCCCCTTGTGGGTACCAACATTCTTTATCCAATGATAGCTGTACAAACCATGTCCTAACAGCTCAAAATGAGAAAACTAATCAGAGAAGGAAGTGGTTTCAGACAGTTTCACAAGAAACTGCGAGAAGTGAGCCCACAGAGCAAAAGGAATTGCTAGGTAACAGCTGCTGGAGGTCAGGATGGAGAAACCCTGCAGGGCCATTGTGGTGGCCTGCGGGCATTCAAAAGGCCTTTCTGGCGAAGGGCATGGAAGTTACTGCAAGATCTTGCTTTCCAGGATGGAATAGGAGCCCTTGTTGGGCTGTGCCTCCCAGAAAGTCCCACCTACCTCGCTAGGCTGCCATAAGGGCACTCCTTTTGTGTAGGCCCTCCAGCACCCCTCTGGGCACAACTGGAAACTCAGGCCAAGGCCCTGGTATGGCCAGCTTCTCTGCCAGCCCTCACTGTTTCTCCTGAGGGAGGCTGCCTAAAGCAACAGCCCAACCACAGGGCGATTATCTACTTCTGTGCCACAACATGGGCCATCAGAACAATCTCTTGCTCTTCAAACCCTTGCTTTTGTGGTCCTCTTGGATATAGCTGCTCCCAGTCCTGGAACAGACCTGATGCAACCAGCTTCTATGGCATGGTATGGAAGCCACTGGATGAACACAGTTCTTCTCCAGGCCTGTGCTCTTTGGTGTGGCTGCAAGAAGTGATGACAGAACCTGTGGACAAATTTCTTTCTCTAGTTGACCAAAGTAGAAGCCATCAAACGGATCTCTCTTATTCTAGTCACCTGCTGGGAGGAAGATGTAGGCCACATGACAATGGTCAGGTGAGTCTTCTGTCTGGGACATTTTTTAGGTGGATCTGCCTCTCAGTCACTGAATCCATTGCCCCACACTGCCAAGGCTCCTGGGCTGCCACACCACTTTTGGACTGCTCCGTTGGTCCAGGCAAAGCTCAGCCCTGTTGCTGGTGGCTGGGGCTATGCTGATAAAGCAGTCACAGAGTTCTTTGGGCAATGTGTGATGGACGTCTCTAGTGTGTCTCAGTGGTCAGGTTGTATAGTCAAGTCCTGCCCGCAGATATATATGGAGTCTGCATCTTGGATGAAGAATGAGCCTGCTTCTCTGGCCCATTCCCATCTGGCCTGCCCACCTGTCATGTTCACTTTCTTGGTGGGCAGGCGATTCAACTTTTCTTTTGTAAGCAAATTCTAGAAGAAAATGTCATTATATCTACGTAGTAAAGCATTGAAAGTCAAGAGTAACAAACAGAAGAATTCAATGACATGTAAAAATCAGAAGTCTGTACAACAAAATGTAGTAAAAGTGCTAAAAAAAACAATAAAATTTGAAAAGGACATCACAATTGATATAGAAAGAACTGGTATATAAAGTCTGTATATCCAAAGGTAACTCGATAACTAGTCAAAGGAGATGTATGTACAATTTGCATGCAAAAAGAGTCATATTGAAGTCACTGCATAAAAGATACACAAGACTAGTAGTCAGGAGGCCTGATGGGGAGGGGAGATCATCCCCAGTTCTGGTACTAAGGAGCTATCGGATGACAGCAAGTGTCCTTCACGAAGTGCACCTCCATACCAGGCAGTGTTCTCACAGGCAAGGCACAGTCCTCTTTAGAACCTCAGGATGTAGGTACTGTAATTGCTGCCCACTTCACAGCTATAAACGGGGGGTTGGATAGGTGGACACATTTTAGTCCCGAAACCAGAATAGGCTCTCCCAACTAGGCAGTGTTAGTTCGTTAGGTCCTGGAGATGGCCGTCTCATTTAAGGTTTCTCTGTTACTTTATTTTTTAACAAAATGATGCTGTGTGAGAACAAACCCTAACATGTTTGTTTTGAGTGTGCAAGGGGTCACTAGAGTGACTTGCCTTAAGAAATACAGAGACAAGAAAGTGTTTATCCCCAATCCACTGTTTTACTAATATGTGACACCTAAGAGTGATGTTTGAATTCTTTAAAAAAGCCTTTTTAAAGGCCATGTGAAAAAGCACCACTTTTAGTGGCTATGCTGTAGCTACAGTACTAATTTAAAAACACACACAATAGTTGTTCTAATGTTAGGTGAATGTGTTCTTATGGCTTGGGAGGAAATTTCTTGTCAGAGCCTCATGCAGGGATTGTCACAGTGCTACCAAACATAGCTCAGATCCAAGTATCTGGTGTCACAGTGCTACCAAACATAGCTCAGATCCAAGTATCTGGATGTGCTGTAAAAGTTGCTGATGATCTAAACAGGTCCAGATGTTGGTGAAGATGGTGAAGTCAAAAATAAACGTGGAGAGAGGCAAACAAATGGAGTATTCTCTAAGTTCATATGTTATTCTATACAATATGTGATTTACCATATGCATGTATAGCTCAATTAATAAATTAAATATTATAATACAAATATCTGAGCGTTTTATTTATATCCTAAAAATTTATAAATTCAAGTAGGCCAAACACCTCGGGGCAATCTTTCTAGAAACGTGGTATTGCATCGTACTGATGCCACTGAACATTTCTGCATTTCATCAGGGGTAGAGCTTGGAGATAACCTCAGCCCCCTTTAGGGCCCCGACATCCAGATTTCTCTCCTCATTCCGGATGTGAAGATTTAAATACCTCAATAGTACTTTCTGCCAGGCAAACTAGCCAAGGTATGTTAAAATGAGTGTAACGGGAAACCATGGATACTTATAAATTGCTGGTGGCAGTAGAAATAGGCTCACTGATTCACAATTCAAGATAAAATAGATAAGCACTACAAAACCATTCATCTCCTTTGACCTGGACGCTGCCTCTGTGGATTCCTGGTACCGCGCCCCTAGCGCCTGCCCAGATGCCTACTCCTGGTGGGATGGCTGGTGCTTCTGCAGCGCAGAGCGCTTCTTGAACACGCGGCCGCACTTGTTGCATTCACAGCGCCCGGCCCCACCATGGGCCCCGCCGTGGATGCGCCTGTGGCGACTCAAGCCAGAGCTTCTCCGGAAGGCCTTGCCGCACTTCTCGCACTCGTAGGGTTTCAGCCCGCTGTGGATGCGCCGGTGCTTGATGAGGTCGGAGGGCCCGCGGAATGCCTTGCCGCAGTCGCCGCAGGCATATGGCCGCTCGCCGCTGTGGATGCGCGCGTGCTCCAGCAGGCTGGAGCTCTGGCGGAAGGCCTTGCCGCACTGGGTGCACTCGTAGGGCTTCTCGCCTGTGTGGATCCGCCGGTGTTTGGTGAGCTCCGAGCTCCTTCGGAAGAGCTTGCCGCAGTGGGGACAGCCGAATGGCTTGGTGCCGCTGTGGATGCGCTGGTGCTCAGCTAGGCCGCTCACTCCACGGAAGGACTTGCCGCAGTCGTCGCAGTCGAAGGGCAGGTGGCCTGTGTGCATCCTCTGGTGCTTGAGCAGTTCCTGGCGATCCAGAAAATCCTTACCACAAACCGTGCACGCAAAGGGCATTTCCAAAGTGTGGAGCTTCTGATGTCGAAAGAGGTGGGTGTTGGCTGTGAAGGACTGCCCGCATTCCTCACAATCAAAGGGCTTCTCTCTGCTGTGCACCCTCAGGTGCTGACTAAGACCTGCGTTCTTCTTAAACCTTTTCCCGCACTCCTCACACTCAAAAGGCTTCTCCTCCTTCTCCATTTGCTCCCTCTCTTCCACAGCATCTTCCAGGGCCCAACTGGGGCCAGGCCGGGGTTCAGCAGCCACAGCTCCATGGCTCTGCCTGTGCTCATTAAGCTCTGACACCCCCCTGAAGACCCTCCTGCAATCTCCACACTCCCAGCCCTTCTCACTGTGAATGCTCTGGTGTTGAACAAGGAGCACTTTAAGCCGGAAGGTGTCTCCACACTCTTTACATGCAAAATGGTGTTCTATGGGTACATTTTGTGGGCTCCCTCCCTTTCCCTCAGAGTCCCCATTCTGTTTGACCTCAGGGATGGGGTCACTGGGCCTCTGGGAGCTGGTGAAGGCCATCTCTTGTGGTTGGGCTTCTTCACTCATCTTCTGGTGGTAGGTGACAGAGGCGCTTTCTGCAACAATAAACAGAAGACAGAGGACCCACAAAGGAGCTTACTGGATTTTGTCAATAATCCTCGACCGGTCCCTTCCCTTTTCCTAGCTGTGAATACTGGAAAGAAAAGCACCAGACAGAAGGTTGGGAAAGGTCCCGGAAGAAGGCACCTACACCCCTTCCCAAAGCCTCAGCTGGGCTCTGAACCCTAATCCTAGACTCCACAAACTTAGCTGATCTTCCTAACACTAACCTCAATGCCAAGAGTTCAGCACTCCCTATATAACCTTAGCCTGGGGCCCTCCCCGCAATTTCCTCATGCTTCTTTAGATTGTATTCATGCTTACCAGGGTACTTAATGTGATCCGTCCTGAGGGCTGGGTCTGGTATCAGTAGCACTTGTCCTTGGGTCAAGTGAGAGACTAAAGCAGGACTCACAACAGGAACTCCTGTTCCTGGAAAAGAAAATGGGTTACAGAGGCAGCAGCTGATGAAGTAAGAACGGTGGAACAGGGAAAAAGCCTTCAAAAGGGATCCTCTCCAAATCTCCTAGCTGTCTGTGACATTAGTCATCTATGCACTTCCCAATGGGCAGCTCCTTCTGGGACCATAGGAAGACAGGCTCTGAGTGGAGGCTCCACGGTCTACTAGGTGGTATCTTGCCCAGCTGAGAGTACCATGTTATCCACACCCAGTACCCCTCCACTGAACCTCATGGTCTTCCCAAACCCAGCAATCTCTATAACTCTGAAACCAAACTCCCAACAGTCTTTGCTCCTAAAGAATCATCCCTCCTCACACGTGCAAACACCTGAGGGATGAACAAGAGCTCAATTGTGCCTACTCCTCCCATCATCGAATCCCCATCAGACGGCAGGTGAATTTGATATAACTTGTAGCTTAGCCTTATGGGTAACATCAAACGTAGTATCAGTTCTTATCAGTTTAATATCTGATACAGTCTCTATCTGAAGATAATATTTAAAAAGTGTTCTAAATTATCATGATAGTCTCTATTTTTACATTTATGTATTTATTTATTTAGTATACCATTGCCTGCTCTTGGAGGTCAGAGGCCAACTTGCATGAGTCACTTCTCTCCTTCCACTATCTAGGGTCTGGAGGTTGATCATAGGTCTTCAGGCTTGGTGGCAAGTGCCTTTCCTTGCTCAGTCACCCCACTGGCTCCTGTTCTAATTTCTTTCCAATGAAAGATGGGGGAGAAGATGTTTCTGTGCCATGAGGAATCGGGGGAGTAGGTATTGCATGTTCTCAACAACCAAAGGGCGAAGTGAGGTTGTGGGGGGTGGCTATTCCACTCCTGTAGATGGTCTGAGACATGCTGGGGGCACTCTTACCAATGGGGGTCACAGTTCTGGGATATGCCAGTGTCTGCTGCTGCGGGCTCAGACTCAGCCACTCCCTTTTTGTGAGGTGCCACGGTACGATATCAAAGGGCATCCAATCCTGAAAGAAATCCCAGTAATAATCAGTCCTTTAATCTGCAGTGAGACAAGTGTGGTACTAATAATGCCAGGGGCAAGAGGTTAGAACCCAAAGCATGTGTATTTGTGTATACTGCCAATGTAGAGATCCAACTGCAATTCCCAAGGAGTCCTGGAAAAAGAACAATAGCAAACAAAAGGAGACCTGGGCTGCCTGGCCCGGGGTCTCCCATCATCTTCCCAAAGGACATAAACTCAGCTCTCCCATGTGTACAATGGGAATTACAAGCACAATGGATGCCCATTCCTTGGCAGCCTGTGGGAGAGAAGCAGAGGGCAGAAAGGAAGGCAGCAGTCAGGGCTCATACCCTGCTGCACATCATGCTGGGCAAGAGGCAGAGGCGGAGGCCAATATCAGGGAGCAGTGACAAGATCTCAAGCAAGGCCAAGAGGGGTACACAGCTCACCTGGGCCTCCGGCATCTCAAGAGGGACTGTCAAGACCTGGTTTCCTGGGGCTCCGTCTTGGGGAAGGGCAAGACCCTGGGGAGCAGGTGGAGCTAAGGAAAGTGAAAAAAGTTGTGAGTGACAACAGGCCCATTTTTTATTCCCCTGGGATGAGATTGGTGGCAGTGCCCTATTCCCTAGTTTTGAACGTTACACACAGCGACGAGAGCCAGTGGGCAGTGAGACCAGCTTCCAGAGACTGGCTCACCTCAGGGCTCCCTTTCAGCAAGCTTGGATGAGGTCAGTGCTCACGCTGCACAGGTTAGAAGCACACTAAAGAGAGTACCAGAAGAAGTGACTCCCAGCTGAGGGGGCCTTCTGACTTCATGAATTCATGAAAGTGAAGAGGTTGCTGAAAGCAAGAGAGGCAACAAAGAACAGGAGCCTGCGCTTCTTACCAGACATGAGGTCTTTTCAAACATGCCATACTATAACAGTTCAGCAGGTGGCTCAGCTGCAAATGACAGCCCCCCTTTAGATTATTCAACAAAATAGAAAGTTGAACAAACAGCAGGAGAAAATGTCTCTAAGAAAGGATCTTCAAACGTCATGTTGCTAAATTAAAGATTTGAATAATATGCACAAGTAATGTTTTTCTTCCATATTGTGAAATAAGTGAGATATTGCAAGAACTTACCATATGTGTCTATGCATGAGACATCTGTCTGTGTACTCCCACTTTGGTAAGTTCAAGGAAATATCTACATAGTTCATGTTCTGATATCAACTCAAATTTAACCCATAAATAAGTGAAAAGGAAGCATTTTGGCAGTAACTCAGAGACTACAAGACCCGGAAACTCCAGAAACACTTAAATATAGTATGTTAGAAGAGATGGGATGGATGAAAACTTCCATGTATGGTATGGCCATGATGGGGTAACTGGGAACAATGTTAGATCCTGCTACAAACAAATTGAAAACTTATGTAGAACAAAGTTTTTAGATACTGGGACAGTAGGAACTACAGACAGGATCACATCCCCTGAGAGAAATGAACAAAGTGAGTCCTGGCAGTGTTCCAGCTCTCTGTATGGAGGCAATGTCCAGACTGAGAGCACAGGGAGGGTGAAAGCAAACAAACAGAGCTTATCAGCCTCACTGTCTGCTCAACAGACCACAATTCAGCATGAAGAAGATGGAGGTTGCAGAGCAGAGCTCAGAAAGCACTGCACTATGTAGGAAAAATGAGAACGAAATGTGCATAAAGCTTCCCTTGAGTCTTTTCTGACTATAAGCATAGAATGAAACATGCTAGGTCTGTAGACAGAACATTTCCCAGGACACACAAAGGTAGGGACATGTTCAAGGTCTGATCATTCACTAATAGTGAATACAGAAGAACTGTGCCTCAGTGGTAAGATTGGATTTAGAGACAGAGTTACAACAGATATGTCCTACAAAAGCTAAAATAGAGGCCTTAAAGGCAACAAGCAACTGATCTACACATAATTACTCAGAACTCCCAAAGTTCAGACATTCAACAAAACAATGTCCAATATCCAATAACAATTATTGAATTGCTAAGAAACACAAAAAAAACATGACCTATGGCAAGGAGAAGAATCAGTCAATAGAAGCATTGAGAAATGACTAATAGAACTCACACAAAAAGAAAAAAGATAATTCAATATTGTTCCAGTATTGAAAGAAAACAGGAGCACAAAGAAGTAGAAGATATAAAAAGAACCAAATTCAGTTTTTGTAGATAGACATATTCAAATTCCATTGGGTTTGATTAGCAGATTAGATACTACAAAAATAGTGGAAAAGTTGAAGACGGCAATAGAAGTTATCTAAAATGAAGCCCAGAGAGAAAGATACTATAATTACATTTCTGAAACCCAATGACAAGATGAAAACTCTCAAAAGCAGCTGGAGAAAAGAAACGATGGAGGGAACAGAGAAACCAAGGGAAGAAGCCAGGGACTTGTGGTAAAACGGGTAAGCCACAAAACAGTTGACTGATACTTTTAAGTACTGAAAGAACAACAACAAAAAGCCTGTCAAATAAGAATTCTATATTCAGGGAAAATATTGTTGAAAAGTAAAGGAGAGAGAATGTTTTAGACAAAAGCTAAACCAATTTGTCATCAGCAGATCTGTCCCATAAGAAAACCAAAGGGAGTTTCTCAGGTAGGAGGAAAATGAAACCAGATGGAAACTTGGATTTACACAAAGGCATAAAGACTACCAGGAATCCAAAGGCATGGGAAAATAGAAGACTTCTGCCTTTTGCATTTTAAAATCTTTAAAATTTAACTGGCCATTGCAAGGAAAAAATAGTAATAAGGTATTGTGGAATTTTTTTTAACATGCAGAAGCCAAACATATGAACATGTGTTTTACCAAGTTCTCCAAGACTTTCGTGCATGCTAGTATTCCAAAAGAAAGGGGGGGAGGTCGGGTATGGCACCACACGGCTTTAATCCAAACACTGAAGAGGCAGAGGCAGGCAGATCTCTGTGAGTTCCAGGCCAGCCTGGTCTACAAGCGAGTTCCAGGCCAGCTGAGGCTACAGGGAGACACTGTCTCACCACCCCACCCCAAACACACGAAAGGAAAAAAATCTTAATAAATAGGACAAACATAAATAAGTAGGAGGAAGGTAAACTAAAATTCTGATATGAATAATTAAATAGATAAATAAATAATTAAATAAATAAATAAATAGACTAAACACTTCAATCAGAAGGCAGAAATTGTTAGACTGTATTAAACAAGATGACTATGTACTGTCTACAGTAAGCTTTAAGGACACAGATGTTAAAAGTAAAAGCATAGAAAATACTATTTTGTAACCAATAGGAAGAATCTAATCCCAATGTCCTAAAAACTGTCTGTAGGGAGAGGATGCATGTCTAAGGTAGCTCAGGATTCTGAACATTCTTGTGAAAAGTCCTAGAACTCAGAGCAGGAGGCAAATGTGTAGGTTTCAGTGTAAGAGCAACAGGTGGCCAGTGTAAGATGAACTCTAGGCAATTTAAAAATGAGGATTCTTTATGGAAGATATGTGTAAAGATACATTTTGATTGAAAACCCAAAGAGGAAAAAGGAAGGGGAGAAGACAAAAAGCATATACTCTCATTTTCCAAAGGAGAACACTGAGAGGGATCTGTAGCGAGAACAAGCACACTACTCCAGTGTTTGTGTAGCCACACAGGGAGAATCAAGATCTAGAAAGATGGGTTTTCTGGTTAACGTGTAAATTTTTAGACACCGAGCTGAATTTCATTGGTATCAGAAAAGAATAATTTTCAATGACTTTGGTAGACTTGGGATAAGATAGACACTCAGTATGCAAGGGGACAGGGCTGAGATCAAGGAGACAACAGTAGAAGCTTCATCCTGACGTGAAGGTAGAACAGCACTTCGTGGGATAGCCATGTGTGCAAAGCAGGCGCAGGGGAGAAGGACTGGTGGAAATCCATGGCAAATCTATGAAGGGGGCGGTGGGTTTAGACCAGAAAGTCTAAACACAGATCTCTTGGGCTCCTCTCCTCAAACTATCAGCTATGGAAAGGTATGGGCAGAAGACCTAGTGTGACCACAAAGTCTTTGAGAGCCTCCCTTCCCATTGTTAGCTGACTGGACGGTACAAGTACTTCCCCCAATGTGTGAGTTTGTCCCCAGGTATTCACTGGGCGAGCCCTCTCTGAGTCCCAGTGTCACCAAAGTAGGGGTCCTCTGGCCTGATGGAGTCTTTGGTATACATTTACATGTAGTTTGATTTTTGTCTTCTTCTACAAAGCTTGACCTCCCACGCACAATGAGATGGTCATAAATTTCTTATATGATTCTTAAAAAAACCAGTTTACTTCTAATTGACACTGATGTGTGGTTGCCAAATGAAATGGAGATGGGGACGTCATGTCATATATGTGCCTCTGGAAAAAGATGACGTGTTATGAACCTTTTCTAGTGGTCTTCAAGCCAGCAACAAGCCCTGGCCTACCATCCAATTGCATATCGTGTCCCACACCCTCATCAAAATCACCCCGAAATCACGCCAGCTTTCATGCAGACATAGACATGCCATGCCATGGCCCTCAAAGCCTGTAAACCTGCCAAGAACACCATCTCTTACCACAGGAGGCTCCATCTAATAATTCAGGTCTTAACCCAAATGTCATTTCCTTAAAGCCTCTTTATAAATAAACCCTAGCACAGTGTCCTCCAAATTTTCACTACTACTACTACTACTACTACTACTACTATTACTAATACTAATACTATTAATAATAAAACTCCTAGGAAGTGGCTGGTTTTTCTCCATAAAAATAATCTGCCCCAGAACCTTTTTTCTGTTGGTGACTTCCAAATGCCCTGTATGTGCAACAGCTCCCAGCACCAAGTAGGACATGACACATTGTGGAACAACTGAATCAGCGTGAGCCGCGGTGGTGTATGCAGTGGAGTGAACTTCCACTTCTTGAGCATGCAGATTTGGAGCTCTGTATGCCTCCTGGCCCAGAATCTCATTATCACAACCTAGAATCACTTATCATTGCCATTTTCCAGAGAAGAGAATCATGTGTCCTCAAGGTTAAATGACTTGCTGAAAGTCCAGCTCCCCAAACTGGAGAGTTTTCCAGTTACACTAGAAAAGAGCATAGCTAGAAGATCTGTTGATAGTGAGCTCTGTGGGAGGCTCATGGTATGGACTGCTATTTGGGAGCTACCTTTCAGTCTTCCCATCAACCTTGCAGAGCCTCACTGCATAAATACACACATTCTTTTTCTAGCTGTTTTGCGCAAGCAAACACACACACACATGTGCGTGCTCACTGGAGCAGACTTCTTCCAAACCATCCGCCTTTAATTGAGCAAATCCTTCTAGAGTGTTTTTAGTTAATTTGCATGATTAACTGTTAAAGTCCTGAAGCTACAACCCCCCAAAGAATTGTTAATTATCCTTTCCTTGATAGCAATAGGAGCGATCTTTTCTGTACCAGCTCACCCTGGGGGTTTGGCTTGAGAGCACTTCAGCTCCCACTGGCTGTGTAATGGCCACCCACAGTGACAGTGCACTTGGACACACAGAGTTAATTTAGAAGGGAAGATGTTCATAAAAATGAGTGGGAAAAAGTGGGCCCTACTTTCATAAAAGGAAGCTAAACTATGCATAATTAGCTATGTGTATCAGGTAAAAGACCTTCAGAAGTAAAAGAAAATTGCTATAAAAAGATAACACACAGCAATCTGTACTGCAGTTAAAAATAAAATGACCATCAATCCTGAAGACAACTGGATCACTGAGTGTCCATGTTGCACAACTGTTCTACTTGAAACTGCTGTAACTAATCTGGAAAAGAAGCTGGATGCTGTGACAAAAATGGCAATCGCAGGTGTCCACCACCTTATGAAATGGATCTTTGGAGATCAAGGTCAAAGCAATTCCAGACAGAATATGAAAATCATTGTAGTGCACCCAATGGATACAGAGTGTAATGATGACCTTGAACAGAAAGCACTTTCATTGAGGGCAGAAAACATCCTGAAGAATCTCAAGACAGTACACTTGTACTTACAACTGTGAAAGCAAGTTCAGAAAACCACTACGAGAAAACGAATTTCTGTCTTTTAAAAGGCAAACAACAGTCTTTCTAAGTGAGAGACATAAAGGAAGCAAGACTATCCATGCCCAGAGCACAAAGCCTTTGTCAAGGTTAACTGCAAATTCCATATCAGGCCTAGCCAAGTCCATGTATGCTGCAGCTGTTTAATATACATCTGCTGCTAGAACATACAGACAGCAATGGTGTCAGTGTCAACTGCACTGGTGGGCAATTGTGCATTCTAAAACACCAGAACTCATGTGTAAAATGTGTAAAAATTATTGGCATGTAGTCAGCGTTATTCCTACATATGTTTACTGCAGTACTATTCAGAATAGCCAAGGTGCACAATCAATGTGGGTATCCATCAACAGATGAAGAAATATAGGAAGTAGGATATATAGACAGATTAGTTTTCTTCAGTCACAATATTAAGCTTTAGCCAACCAACTGATTTGAATTTATGACATGAATTACAAACACTAAAGGACTGTAAAAATAGCAATTTCATTTTTACCTGAAAGAACAGAAACTGGTAATTGAACTCAACAGACCATAATGCAGCCCACATAAAATCTAGTGAATAATTTGGTGTCTTTTGTTCTCCTTTGAGCATGGGATGTCCTGAGGATGTTTGGCCATCCTCACAAAAGGTAATATCTGAGTCCCAAAGACCAGTCTTCACCTGATACTACTGCAGACAGAAATAGCCAAGCGCCCTCCCTGGACAGATACTATCTGTCTCTGAAAGCAGGGCAAGGGAGACACAAACAGGACGCCTAAAAAAGACCCACCTGGAAGCTTCTAAATGTGCCCCAAACATCTAGAGTTCCTCAAGTATCTAAATACAACCCGCAATCTACTCAGAGGACAACAGGTGGCTTGTGCTGTTCATTCCACTTCCTGGCTGGTGAAACTATGTCCCAAAGGTTGTGAGTACTCGAAAGAGATCTGGTCCCACGGGATGTCTTCAGCCCTGTTTCCCCACCCAGCGATGTCCTTGACTCCCCATTCCCCTATGCCAGGCATCTTATCTGCTTGCAACTGTGTGTCTAAGATTGCTAGAACTTTCTGGAAAGGCAGTTCTGCAAAACTAGCACATGAGATTGCAGAACTCTAACCTTTCTTTGTTATTTTATATCCCCCTCATGGGCCTTCTAACAGCAGAGATTGCTTGAAGGCCATCAGACAGAATTTGAGAACATCCAGACTTACCCAAAAGAGATAAACAGGGACGACTCATCTTGTCTCACAATACTTCCAACTGATTAGTTCTATGCGGAAGGTCCCACCTGTTGGATTGAAATAACCCGAGTGAACAGAAGCTGGTTCATATGTGTTACCTTCCGGGAACCTCTCCTCTTGGTAGTTAAGTGCTGAATGCAAGGATAAGCTTTGTGACTGAACTCGTGCTGTCAATGTCTGAATGTCTCCCATTTAAGAGCAGGGTGTAAGTACTGAGTGGGCCCCAGGGCTGCAGCTGATCCTGGCCTTTGTGTTCCCTGAATGAACCTGGCAGGCCAGGAGGTGGACATGGAGGCCTGTTTTGGATCCATCCTGTACTGCGAAATCTGGCTGCTCCTCAAAAGTAGCAGAATCCTAAAGGGCCAAAAGAGATGGTTGTCACACCAGGAAAGTCTGTTTCTCTTGGTATATTTGTGTCTGTTTGTGTGTCTTTTTCTGTATGTGTGGGTGGGGAGGCATCTGTTTCCTCTCTCACTTTCCCCAGGCACCTGTCTCTCTCTCTCTCTGTTTAGGTTTCTATCTCCTTTCTCATCTATAAAAAGCCAGAAGGTAGAGCAGAAGGGGATTTTGTAGTGTTTGTTGTACTTAACTGAAGAAAGGTTTATGTTCCCATTTCTCTAAGAGGACACGTGACATCTTACTAAATATTAAAATAAATTGTAAGTATAGACTCATTGAGATAATACTCCCTAGATATGAAAGATTCTGAACTGGGGGTGTAGTGGGATGTTATCCAGGTGCCCCGGGCCACCCAAAGAACCCAGGAAGTTTTGGAAGGGCTAAATCACTTGGTTAGAAACTTGGTTTTTGAGTTTACTGAAAATAAGCAGGGCAGCAGGTGTGGCTGGCTGTCAAGGAATCTGCAGTTTTTAGCATGTAGACATTGGGCCTGTCTACAGTCTGGGGGCACACATCATTTTTTATCAGACAGGGTTCTAGCCCAGGGGTGAACTTCCTGAAATGGCAGTCCACTGAAGGTATACTGGTGGTCAGACTTTTGGCAAGAGAATTCACAAATTTTAGCAGATTTCCCAAGGGGTGTCTTATCTCCAGAAGGCTAGAAATCACTATTCCATGGGATTCCTAATTCGGATCCAGGACCGTTTGGGGGGAATGCACCAGATTGTGCCAAACACGGTGCATGCTGCTTTTAAGGCAAGGACAAGTGAGAAGAAAGGGGAGGCAAGCAACAGTCCTTCCTAGGGAGGTGGGGTTCCCCTCATCCCATCCGAAATCTTCTAAAGGAAAATGTAGGGGCAGAGGTTGAAGAGGAAATCTTCCATTGATCAAGGGACTGCCTGCCCGGCAAGGCCAATGCTGGCTAGAGGGTGTCAGTTGGCACAGGGTAAGCCCTCTGGGAAGAGAACCAGGAAGAGGGGTGAAGGAGTGAAACGTGGGCTTTGGGCAGCTGGTGAGTGGGAGTATGCGGGTATGTAAAAAGACATGTGATTAATCACCAAACATCGTCTAGAGGAACCAGCAAAGGAGTCTAGTAGGAGGGGGCCACTGAGTGGTACCCAACACTGTGTACCCCTGGAGGGCAAGAGAAACAGCTCTGCTCAGACCTAGTGCTCAAGCTTTCTTCATCCAGTAAGAAGTCGTAGTCTATATACTGGGTCCCATTCTTCCCACGTGACCCTCGTCCAAACGGAAAGGAAGGTCTCCTCTGTAGGAAGTCTCCAGGGCCTCAAAGGCTCAACCTCTCCCCCCATAGTGGGGAAAAGTCCTTTCAGCCCTTCCCCTCCACGCTCCTCCCCAAGGCCTCCATGTCGCTTGGGGCTGTTTGTGTCCTCTTTCAGCTCCCGACCAGCTCCCATCCCTTAGCATCTTCCAAAGAGCAGCACAGTCCTCCAAACCTCCACAATTCCCGCCTTAACTGCCGCCCTACTACCCTCCAGGAGAAGGCCTTGGGGCCTCCTCGTACCCGCCATCAGGGACCTGTCCCCTGCGGCCTCTGGTTTCCCCCAAGACCAAGCACACTTCCCAGGCGCCTAGATGCCCCCTCCACCTTGTACTTTTCTGCGGTTCATACACTTACTCGGGCCCCCAGGACGTCCTTCCGCGGCTGGACACGCTCACTCAGGCCCGCACATCCTTCTGTGTCCCTCGCGATCTCTCGAGGTACTCGTCCCTCCGGAGGTCCCTAAGCTCCTCCAGCACGGGTGACAGCAGATGCTCGCGGAGCTGGCGCGGTGTACGGAGGCCTGGCCCGGCGTGGCAGGAAACGCCACGGAGCCTCGGAGCCTGCCTAAGCCCAGCAGCCCGACGGAGCGTTTCCGGAGCCGGGGGCGCCGCCAGGGGTACGGAGGGAGCGAGGCCCCGCCCCAGCCTCAGCCCCGCCTAGCATGTCAGCTACGATTGGCCTGAATCGGGGGCGGGGAGGAAGGGGGCGGGTCTGGGGAGGATCTGGGGGCGGGTCGAGGAGAGGAGGTGGTGCAGGTGAAACCTAGCAGGGAGCCTAAAGCCAGTACAAGATGGGGTAATGAAGAAATAAGCCTGGAATGAATGTAAAGGTGAACGATGAATGAATGGACGAATGAATGGACTGGCAAATGACGAAGATAATGAAGGATTTGACAAGATTCCTTCCTCCACAAGGGCCTTCTGGTTGATGGTAAGGCTAGGACGGTGGAATCAAAAACAGTGCAGGAGCCTGACATTGCAGGGGTGGAAAGTCCTCATAAAGTTCTGTGTGAGCCCTTGCTGTGCCACACCCGAAGTATACAACTGTGAACAAAATAGACCCTCATCTCTGTCCTAAAGGTCACATATTCAGCACGCCGCAGCTCCTATTTAAGCGTTAATGGTACAGCCAATAAGTAAATACTAGTCTGAATTTGACAAGAGCAGGTCATACTGTGATTCCCCCAAACAAGGTCTTTCATTCACACGTGTTGTAAGCACTTGTCAGGTCAACCTTGTACAACCTGTTACTGCTCTATGCTGTGTGTCCTTGGGGACACAAGTTACTGCTTTCTTAAAGACACTGCTTTCCCAAGGGGGCCACTAATAAACAAAGATCAACACAAAATCTGTTAGAAGAGTAATAAGAACTTCAAAGAACATCCATCACAGTGATGTTCTGAGTGACCTGGAGAGAGCTGTGTGTATGTATATATCCAGGACACTGGAGCATTGGCAGATAAAAGCACAGCAAATGCAAAAACACCCTGTCATGCACACGACCTTGGACTATTCCAACACAAAAGTTAAAATGAGGTACCACAGACATAGCGCAGCTGGTAGAGTGCTTGTCTTGCAGGCAGGAGGACCTGAGTTTGAGCCCCCAAACCCACGTAAAAAGTTGGTTGTGCTGGCTTCCACATGTACTCCAGGACTGGGGGAAGTGAAGACAGGTGCACCCCAGACCTACTTGGTGAACACTGGACGTGAGACAGGCCCTCTGTCAAGAAATGAACACACACACACACACACACACACACACATGCACACACACACACACCTACAAACATGAACAGATACACACATATAAACACAAAGGAAAATGCAGTGAGAATGAAGGTAACAAGGAAAAAGAGGGGTTACACAGGTGAAGCCTGACACCGAGTGTATTTTAAGGGGCATGTTCTACCTTTCCCTCTATTTCATTTTATTAATAAGTGTTTAAAGCATGTTAGCAAGAATGATCATAACCTACTTTCTATTCTTGTAATAATTTATCATTTAGAAAATATTTTTCTTATTTTATCTACTATTTATCTTATTTTATTGTGAAAACTTTGCAGTATACTTAACAGTAGAAAGTGTTCTGCCTATAATTAGCATGTTTCCTTGACTCTATATGGCTGTCTTTGTTTTACATATGCATTTCAAAATAAGTTGTAATTGGCACACTTCTCCACTGAGTACTTCAGCAAGCCTGGCATTAGCTAGACATCAATATTTATTTGCTGTTTTTTATTTTATTTTATGTGTATAAATGCTTTGCCTTCATGTATGTGCAATGTGAATGTGTGTGTGTGTGTGTGTGTGTGTGTGTGTCTGTGTGTGTGTCTGTGTGTGTGTCTGTGTGTGTGTACTGTCTGTAGAGGGCAGAAGAAGGTGATGGATCTGCCATGTGGGTGCTGGGAACTGAACTCCAGTCCTTTACTAGAGTAACAAGTGCTCTTAACTGCTGAGCCATCTCCGAAGAATTTACATTCACTGAAATGGACAAATCCCAAATTCCCTCCACAGTGAGTTTTGACAAATACCTTTCCTAAACCCCTAACCAGATTCAGAGCATTATGAAAACTCTGGAAGTTTCTCCTGCATTGCACTCCAATCCATTTCTTCCACAATCCCACAGGAACAACCACTATACTAAAAATTTTCACCATAGATAACTTTTACCTATTTGAGCAATTACTACTCCATATGAATGGAACTGCATAGTCTATGCTATTTTGAGTCTGAATTCTTTCATTTACTATGATGTTTTGAGATTCATCTGTATTGTTGAAATAGTTCATTGCTGAGTAATTTTTCATTGTATGGCTATATCGGAGCTAGTCAATTCATGCAACACTTATGATGGGCTGTTTCCAATTTGGGGTGTTATTCACTATATGAATAAATGTATATGGTTTTATGTGAACATACGCTTTCATTGGGGGAGGGGGTAGATACCTGGGGAGAAAACGCACACATCCTTGGGTCATTGTATGTTTTATTAATAATTTCCAGAATGTGGGCTGGAGAGATGGCCTAGTGGTTAAGAGCGCCGACCGCTCTTGCAGAGGACCCGGGTTCAATCCCCAGCACCCACATGGCGGCTGAGAACTGTCTGAAACTCCAATTCCAGGAGAACTCCAGTTCCAGGGGAATCCAACACCCTCTTCTGACCTCCGCGGCATTGCACAACACGGGTGCACAGACCTGCATGCAGACAGTACATTGATACACATACAGAAATAAATAAAAAAAATAAAAATTAAGGGGGCTGGAGAGATGGCCTAGCGGTTAAGAGCGCCGACCGCTCTTGCAGAGGACCCGGGTTCGATCCCCAGCACCCACATGGCGGCCGAGAACTGTCTGAAACTCCAATTCCAGGAGAACTCCAGTTCCAGGGGAATCCGAAACCCTCTTCTGACCTCCGCGGCATTGCACAACACGGGTGCACAGACCTGCATGCAGACAGTACATTGATACACATACAGAAATAAATAAAATTAAAAAAAAATTTCCAGAATGCTTTTTAAACCATTTATACAACTTACATTCCTACTAAAAATGTGTGAGAGTTCATTTTCTTTCCCATCATCAACATTTGGGTTGTCAGCCTTTATTTTTATCCATTCAAGTGGGTGTGAAGTAGTATCTCACCGTGATTTCACTTTTTTCTTTGATGACTAATCATATTATGTTTTTATGTTTGAAGTACCTATTTCTGTACCTTCTTTCATAAAGTGCCTGCTCAAATATTTTGCCCATTTCTATGTAGTTGTTTGTCCTGCTCCTCCTTTTCCTTCTTCTACTTCTGGATCTTTTTTTTAAATTTTATTTATTTCTTTATGTGTATGAATGTACTGTCTGCATGCAGGTTTGTGCACCCGTGTCGTGCAATGCCGCGGAGGTCAGAAGAGGGTGTTGGATTCCCCTGGAACTGGAGTTCTCCTGGAATTGAAGTTTCAGACGGTTCTCGGCCGCCATGTGGGTGCTGGGGATCGAACCCGGGTCCTCTGTAAGAGCGGTCGGTGCTCTTAACCGCTAGGCCATCTCTCAAGCCCATACTTCTGGATCTTTTTGAGACAGGGTCTTCCCGTAGCTCCAGGTGGCCTGGAACTTACTATGTAGATCAGACTGGCCTTGAACTCACAGAAATCTGTCTGCCTCTGTGTCCCAAGTGCTGGGTTGAAAGGTGTGTGCCACCATGTCCAGCTATCATTTTTTTATTATACCACTTTTTAAATTGATGTTTTGTGTATTTCATACATCATTTTTCTAAAGGAGCTGGGGAGATGGTTCAGTGGGTAAAACCACTTGGTGCCCAAGTATGAGGATCTGAGTGTGAATCCCAGCACCCTCATAAATCCCAGAAATCTTAATGGGGAGATAGGAGGCACAGATAGGAGAATTGCTGGAAGCTTCTGGAGCACTTAGACTGGCCATCTTGTATGGTCTAGAGAATTATCGATGATCACTATGCTTTCAATTTTGAATGACTGTATTTATTAAGTATATAGCAAGAAAGAGTAAAAGAATAATTAGGTACTAGGAGATAAAGAACTAGCAGATAGACAGCAGAACATCATCAAATTGGATACTCAAAACACCCAGCAGAGAGGACTGGAGTAGCCTAATTGAGAGAGCAAACAAAAAAGTAACACCAGGGGCTGGAGAGATGGCCTAGCGGTTAAGAGCACCGATCACTTTTGCAGAGGACCTGGGTTCGATCCCCAGCACCCACATGGCAGCTGAGAACCATCTGTAACTCCAATTCCAGGAGAACTCCAGTTCCAGAGGAATCCGACACCCTCTTCTGACCTCCATGGCATTGCACGACACGGGTGCACAAACCTACATGCAGACAATACATTCATACACATACAAAAAAAAAAACTTGTAAAAAAAAAGTAACACCATCAAATCTGGGGCTTACAACCATCCAACTGGGGAAATCCTGTTGAGGTAGCCCTGTTGAGGTAGCCAGCTGGAGCTCCCACTCAAGTGTTCCAGGCAGAGCAGAATGCCCTCTTGGGTGAGGCTTCCAACTAGAACCAATAGCAGCAGCAGAGAGAGCATCGTCAAATCAAGCACTTAAAGACATCCAGCAGAAATGGACTGGAGAAGCTGATATAGCCAGCTGGAGTTCCCATTGAGATGGTCCTGGTGTAAGGTCCTTTCCTTTCTGTCTTCTCCATGGATGAGCTTCCAACTTCCCATCCCCACTGCAGGCATTTTTACATTATGAAGTAAACAATAATAACTTCAGTTGGAAATAGCTAACCTTCTCACTGTGCTCAAGGATATAATGTTTTTTAATGTCCTTAATTACTTACTGTTTTCCTTTCTCCTTATTACAGAGTAATGTGAGTAACTTGTCCCTGAACAGAGAATTTTGGGGGAGACAAGGGAGGGACCCCTCATTCCCAGAGTCCACTTTCTATAAGCATAAACAGTACATGCCAATTTACCAGCATAATGCCCTGGCACACATAGCAGAAAAACAACAGAGAGACCCTGTTTGAAACAAGGAGGAGGGCCAGGACTGATACTGAGGTTGTCCTCTGAACTCCACATGTTCTCTGAGGTCCATGCCCATAGATATCCACACACATGAACATGCATATACACATATACACACATGAACATGCATATACACATATACACACATGTATACACACATTTTAAAAAAATTAAAAAAGAAAATTTCCTAAAAACAAATAAAAATTGAGGCCCATATATATTCATTGTATGAGTCTAAGACATAGTACTAAATTGTGATAAGAGTATACATTTAGAAATTATAGAAAAAATATCTCCCATGAGCAGTGTGGTAAGAATTCAAACAATTAACTAATCAAATGTAGTAATGTAAAAAGGGAGTGTTTTTTGATTGTCCATTTACAGAGGAAGCTATTAGATGACTTAGCTTTGCCTGACTCAAAGGCCACAGCTTTTCTTGTGATGCAGTGAATGCTTACGTGATTACAGACTATTGTGTTGTATAAAGATCTGTGATGAGGAACACAGCTAGTTTGTCTGTTGTGGTGATTCCACTTGTAATGAAGACAGGCTGTGAGTGCACGTGGTGCCGAGGACCTGGCCTTCTGTTCTCTCGCCTGGTTGTTTGCCATAATTATGACACTATTCTGTTGGTGGATGGAGGCCAATGAACATTATTGTTGCTCCTGCAGGCTCCAATTCTTGCCATGTCAAGCCCTTACTATGACGAGCCTGTCCCTATGGCAACAGTGACACCTTTTCCTGCGTAGCCCTTTGCTCTGCACAGAAGTACTAATATGTTCACCATTATCTACCTGCTACTTATAAGCCAGAAGTTCATTTGGCTTCAGCTTGGGAGGGTCTGAGAGACTCCTGTAGTATGGTGGCACTCTGAAGTCTTCTGCTCTAGAGCTTTGAGGGCCTACAGGAGATCTTCTACGGGGCCACTACACCATCCTCAGAGTAAGAGAAAGAGCAGATAGCTGGGGGTGTTGCTTATGTGGGACTATAACTGGAGGCATGCTGGGAACAGCATGAGATCACAGTAGGGAGGGTCCCAGTCTAAGCAGGGGGTTTGTGGAAAAGGGAGGCAGAGGCACCAGCTGCAGGGATTTGGGTGTGGTGCTCTGGATGCGGAGATGCTCTGGATGTGGAGATGCTCTGGATGTGGAGATGCTCTGGATGTGGAGATGCTCTGGATTCGGAGATGCTCTGGATTCGGAGATGCTCTGGATGTGCAGATCCTCGGGATGTGCAGATCCTCTGGATGCGCAGATACTCTGGATGCACAGATGCTCTGGATGCAGAGATACTTTGGATGCGGAGATGCTCTGGATGCACAGATGATCTGGATACACAGATGCTGATGCTCATCTTGGGCATCTCTAATGACTGTGAGGAAGAAAATTCCAGAAAGTAGTACAGACTTCCTTCAGACTTCTGGGTAGATATCAAGTGCTCGGCAAGGTCTTCAGAAAGACATCAGAGTGAAGATTGTTTTGATTGATTTCACTGATCAATTTAAATCAAAGTTTGTTCCCTCAACAAATACCAAATGATAAGGGGTCCTGTGATGTGATCTTTCTTCGTCAGGTCCCTGAGGCTGACTTTCAGGGTAGATCCAGGTTGCTTGCACCACCTCTGAGCAAGGGTTGCAAGTGGGGAAAGGGCTGCAGGTGGGACAGGGTCTGCAAGAGGGGTAGGGGAAGGGCAAGAAGGTTAGGGGCTATAAGTGTTACAGAGGCTGTAGCTGAAAGAGGAGATAGGATAGGAGCAGCAGGCAAGGAAGGAGTTACAATTCAGGGAGCCACAAGTGAGGAAGGAACTTTAGGCAAGGAAGGAATAGCAATTGAAGAAGAAGGAACAGGTAAGGAGGAAGAAATAGGAGAGAAAGGAGAAACGAGTGAAGAAGGAGGAACTGGTGAGGAAGGGGAAAGAGGCAAGGAAGGAGAAAAAGGTGAGGAAGGAGAAGCAAGTGAGGACGGAGAAGCAGATGAGGAAGGAGAAGCAGACGAGGAAGGAGAAGCAGGTGAGGAAGGAGAAGCAGGTGAGGAAGGAGAAGCAGGTGAGGAAGGAGAAGCAGACGAGGAAGGAGAAGCAGGTGAGGAAGGAGAAGCAGGTGAGGAAGGAGAAGCAGGTGAGGAAGGAGAAGCAGGTGAGGAAGGAGTAGCTGTGGAGGACAACCATTTGAGAGCTGGATGAATTACGCCAAGGACATGGTGTACCAGTGGCTACAGGCATCAGGAAATGAGGGCAAGGCATGAGAGGTGAGTTCTCTGAAGTCTTCTGGGAAAACAGGCTCAGAAGGCACATTGGCTCCTTCTCTCAGTGGCAGAACCATGAGTCCCATGGAGAATGAGAGGAGGTGAGTGCTGGGGCATTGTCTCAATGTGCAGAGAAACCTAGGCCCAGAAAATGTTTTTTCCAGCAGCCAGGCTCTGCTGGCTGGTCTCCCCCTCAGTGTTATGAGATCTTTGTCTGCTTTCTCATTGTATACTTAGGCCAGTCACAGGCCTGCCACCAATTCTCGTGCTGATGTATATGGTCAAACCTGAGCAGGTCCTGCTGAGAGATGTTGAGGCCAGCTTTGAGAGCCAGAGGAAAGAAAAAAAGGATGAGAGATCATTTGATGCTCATCTCATGACTGTGCCTTTGACCTGCGGTAGTATGATAGTCATTATTGCCAGCTTGAAAGGATTGACCATCTCATAGGAGACAAAGCTCTGGGCATGTTAGATTGGACTGATTGGGGAGGGAAGATGCATCTCAAATGTGGGTGTTATCATGTCATGTACTGGGATCCTGGGCTAAATGTAAAGAAGAAAGCTGAGCACCAGTACTCATTACTTTCTGTATTCTGACTGTAGGTGCAAAGTGAACAGCTGCCACAGTGATCCTGGCACAGTGACTTTCCCACCATCATGGAATGTACCTTCAGACTCTGAGCCACAATAGACTCTTACTTAAGTTACTTTAGTCAGGCATTTTATCACACCAATGAGAAAAGTAAATAATAGGGCTGGAGAGATGGCCTAGCGGTTAAGAGCGCCGACCGCTCTTACAGAGGACCTGGGTTCGATCCCCAGCGCCCACATGGCGGCCGAGAGCCGTCTNGCCTGGTGACTCCAACCCTGCCAAGGCCAAGACCGGCCCCAAACCTGCAGCCTCGGGAGGGTGGCCTGGAAGCGATGCTGAGGTGCCATTCTGTCTGCCACCCACAACGGAAAGGTGGACTTCGCAGGAGCAGAGGCCATCTTAAGACTCCTGCTGACTGTCTGGCTCTCTGGACACAAACAGCCCTCCCCTGCCTCCGTCCTGTTTGCCATCTGAGGCAGGCTGCCCCCTGCCCTGGAAACCCCTTACCTGTCAAGTGCATAGTGACCCAGCTGTCCAGTGAGTGCATGCTCCCACACTGACTCCCAACCCATCGCTCCTGTCCCAAGCAGTGAACTGTGTTAACTTGAGCAGGTGGAGCCCCTGACTAGTCAGTCAGCCACCGCCACACCCTGGCACGTGTAGTGAGCTTTCGTGCCATGCAATGCTGTGATCAATTCTTTTCCATCCAGTGTTGTGAGCTCCTCTTCTTTGTCAATACACACCTAAGCCAGCCCCCTGAGAGATTAAGTCAACCCGGACTGGGTGGGGGTAGGACGATCTGTACTGTGAGTGTCTTGTGTGTGTTATAAGTGAGAGCCACACTATAGTGGGCAATCCCTCAAGCGCCTTCCTTAAAGCAACTGGGTGTTGCCAGACCTCACCATCTTGGCAAGAGGCAGGTTCTCAGGATGGAAGGTCATGGCGGAAGACTCCAGTGTGGTAGACAGAGTCCTGGGAGTGGGGTAGGGCAGGATGTGGTCTCTAGTGAGCATGAGAAGTTTTGTGTTATTCCTTTTGAGTGGTTTTACTATGTTTCTGTTCAATAAATTTCACAAATGTTCTATCTGCATCCGCCTCTGCTGGGAGTGGGGTGTGGAGCAACAGTACTGGCTAGGTTAACATGGCCATGTGTGCAGGTCAAGGCCGAGGTGGGGCTCTTGTGGGGTCTCCTGTGTGGGCAGGAGCTAGGCTACTGGATGCTGGATGGGCACGGAGTGTGGTCTGTCTTCCCAGGGCACTTACCAGGAGCAGGAGTGGAATGCCTATGTAGAACATATGCAGGGTGCAGGACAGCAGTCCGGCCCAGGATTCCCAGCGGTGTAGTGTGTGTTGGGACACAGGGCATCCACACAGCAAACGTGGTGAGGAAGGGACCCAAGGAGGACCAGGACATGAGGCGGAACACCCCTGCCCAAGCTGTGCGAGACTCAGAGGGGGTGTTTGTCCACCCGCCCTGTTTCAGGCGACCCCTGCTAGCAGATGGGGCCAGGTCCAGCCTCCAAGAAGGGGACTGGGTGGACAGAGTGTTGGCCATGGGACAGAGGATGAGGCAGCTGGTCCGTTTGCAGGAGCCCCTGTAGAACTGGGTAGCATCAAAGAAAAGGGAAAGGAGGCTCATCCAAACAGCCGGTCACAGGTATGGCTGTGAGGGAGTGTGCGAGTGAGTGTGTGTGTGTGTGCGTGTGTGTGCGCGTGTGCGTGTGCGTGTGTGCGCGCGTGTGTGTGTCTGTGTGTGCGCGTGTGTGTGTGTGTGTGTGTGTGTGTGTGTGTCTGTGTGTGTGTGTGTGTGTGTGTGCATGTGTGGTGTGCCTGTAGGTGTTAGTGTGCATTTCTGAGAGTGAATACTGCAGGACTGATGGCCGCTGAGTAGGGGGCTGCTCAACATGGAATGTGTGAATGACTGTGGTTTTCAATGTTGGGAGCATGTGTGTCTGTGTCAGAATAATCTCATGGTATTCATGTGTCACTGTGAGAGTGTAAGCAGGTATTGTTGAATGCATGTGAGAATGGGTGTGTCTGAGCAACAATCAGTGAGGATGTGTCTTGACTGTGCATGTGCCATTTTGTGCTGGTATTCTTGAATACAAAACAGTGTGTCACTGAATGAGTGTGTTGTGTCAGTGCATGTGCGATGTGGTGTTCTGTAAGGTTGACGGGTTCTGACTTCTTGATGAAACATGGAGTGGAAGAAAGGCACCAGGAGGCAGAGCCCACTCCCCCCACAGCTCTGAACAGTGGGACCTTTGGAGTCCCCAGCAAACCGACCTTCCAGTGGGGCCCTCTGTCCCCTCCACCCCTGCCTGGCCTTGGCACAATCCAGTTTTCAGAGCTCCTTCCTTTCTTGAGTTTGGCTTAATGCTGTCAGCAGCCATCCTGAAGCAGGCTTCCCCTGCCCCGGGAGACCTATGAGCTGTGCTTGATGGACAGCAAGGACCAAGGCCTGGCTGGGGATCAGACCGTGCCCTCCTAGTCAGCCCCAGCTCTGGGAGCAGCTTCCTTTACTCCTAGCCCTTGACTGCTTCTTTTTGGGCTGCAGTCTTGGAGTCTGTAGGAAGGTTTACTTGCCTCAAAGAAGGAAATGGCTCTGTGAGTGTCACTTTCTTGGCCCCCATGGATGGAGGGACAGGATGAGGGCCACACCCAGGCGACTTTGTTCTCCCAGGAGCCCCTGAGAGTCATCGGGCGTCTGGTGGCCACAGAATTCCAGGTGCTCAGTCCTTTCCTAGAGAGTGGATAGTGCAGAAAGATGGGTGGCTTGTCTTTCTTCCCTTGCCCTTGGGCTGTTCGTGGAGGACCACCCACACACCCTTGGGTCCTTTGGCTCTAAGTGGGATGGGCTAGGACAGATGCCCAGGAACCTGCTACCATTTTTCTGCATGTAAAGATTGGGCTGAGGTCCCCGATCCATTCTCCCCTAGAGTCTCTTTGGCTGTACTTCAGGTTGTGTGCCACTGTATGAGTGTTTCCTCATATGAAGCCCTCTTCATCTAGAGTGAAGTTCCTCTCAAGGACACTATCATCTTCCAGACCCTGTCCTTTCATCATGGACCCTGACGTGGTGTCTTTATTCTATGCATCCTGTCCCTGCACACACAAAAAAGTCCTAAGAGGACTTTTGGCTTCCTGCTCTGGGCTCCTGATGCTACCTCGGCTAAAATTCCCAGCTTACGTTCTTCCTGCGGAAAGTCATATGTATTTCCATCCAAGCTCCTCCTTGCCCACTGTGGCCTTCAGGCAGAGGGGAGAGCAAGCCCTAGGGAGACCACTTTCCTGGTGATTGGTGCAAGTTGGTGGATTGCTCTGCAGCAAGCCTGGTGCTCAGCCCAGAGTCCCACTGACTACCCTAGGCACCTGTGCTCCCACTCTAGGGCACGTTGTGATGTCTGAGACTGGGCCCTGAGCATCTCAGGGTCCCAGATCCAGGTGTCCTAGCACCCCCCCCCCCCGGCTCTGCGTAGGCTGACTGCCATGCTGCTGGCTCTCCACCCCATGCCTTCCATGGCATTACCCATGGCGTTGCACTTCATGGCACACCACATCTTGATTTCAGCCCCCTGTGTCAGTGTGAAAGCATGATTCCTGGCCAAAAAATTGACAGCAGATTTCTGGTTATGATGGACCCACCAGTATCTGCTGCAAACACACAGAAAGAACCTAGGAGTAGTAAGACTCCACCTCAAATCTTCCACATCTGAACAACACTGATTCAGGGGAGACAGAGGGCTTGTGCCAGGTTGGGTTAAGTAGGTAGCATGGTCTTCCCCTGTAAGTGAGGCCTCTTTGATGCCTGTAATCTTTCCCATCACTGCTGAGGCTATGAGGTGTTGAACTCGATGTCCCTCAGTTGATCCATTTCTAACAGGGTTCCTTGCTGAGCTTTCTAACTTGGTTGCAATACTATAATTCTAACAGTGTTTTCTGCCTTGCTTTGTCCTGTTCTTTTTCTCTAAATTTATCAACCAAAGTCATTTGTTCCTAGCAACATTTGTCATCACTGCAAGGTAGAGTTGTACATGGTTTTAGTGCTTCTAAGTCCTCCTCCCAACATTTCCCCTTTTCCTTTGCTTCAAGGATCTTTGAACTGATTCTAAAAATCTTAGGTCCAGATCATTTTCTTCACCTTGTGTTCTCTGAGCAGAGTCATCTGAAAAGAACATGAAGATCTTGCTCAGCCTCAAGCTGAGCATGCAGCTTCATAGACAAGACCCACTTCCCCAAATGCTCCCATGTATTGGCTGACAAAACCCCACATAATAAGGGCTTGTAAGGTTTTCCATGAAAATCTACTCTATTTTTTCACTACCATGGATAGAAATGTGAAATAGGCTTCCATGATGTGATGGTTAATCCTGGGTGTCTGACTGGACTAAGGAACAAATAAGAGAAAAAGGATCTTCGGATTGGACTGCCTCAACCCAAATGGCCTACCCCAAATGTGGGCATTACCTTCTGCTGGCAGGCAGTATTAAAGGCCACGGCAGAGGGATCTGGTCCCTTTTTTCCTGCAGCTTGCCTCCCTCTCACTGGTGAGTTTGTCTTGCTGCTGTGATCAACCCTTTGGATCCCAGCGTGTACTGAGACCGGCAGATCTCCTGGAATCCACCAGGCTTTCAGCACCAGATTGGGACTACTGAGACATCCAGCCTTGCAGACTGAGCAGTTCCCTGGATTCTCAGCCTCTCCAGTGCAGCACAGCTACTGTGGGACAACTTGAACTCTGTCACGTGAGCAAATCAATAAATTGTATATAGCTATATATTCGTCCTGTTGCTTCTGTTTCTTTCTTTTTTTTTAATTTTATTTATTTCCGTATGTGTACGAATGTATTGTCTGCATGCAAGTCTGTGCACCCATGACGTGCAACGCCACGGAGGTCAGAAGAGGGTGTCGGACTCCCCTGGAACTGGAGTTCTCCTGGAATTGGAGTTTCAGACGGCTCTCGGCCGCCATGTGGGTGCTGGGGATCGAACCCGGGTCCTCTGCAAGAGCGGTCGGCGCTCTTAACCGCTAGGCCATCTCTCCAGCCCCTT
>VZQC01003788.1:277045-287854 GCA_009823505.1 Rhizomys pruinosus | reverse complement strand
GATGACTCGTTCTGTGGATTGTCAGCCTCTTTCTCCAGCTATCCCTGTTGTTGCTCAATGGGCCCATGAACAAAGTGGTCATGGTGGCAGAGATGGAGGTTATGCATGGGCTCAACAGCATGGACTCCCACTCACTAAGGCTGATCTGGCTACAGCTGCTGCCGAGTGCCAGATTTGCCAACAGCAGAGACCAACATTGAGCCCCCGATATGGTGCTATTCCCCGGGGTGACCAGCCAGCAACCTGGTGGCAGGTTGACTACATTGGACCACTTCCATCATGGAGGGGACAGCGTTTTGTTCTTACAGGAATAGATACTTATTCTGGTTATGGATTTGCCTTTCCTGCACGTAATGCTTCTGCCAAAACTACCATCCAGGGACTTACGGAATGCCTTATCCACCGTCATGGTATTCCTCACAGCATTGCTTCTGACCAAGGAACTCACTTCACAGCCAAAGAAGTGCGACTGTGGGCCCATGGTCATGGTATCCACTGGTCTTACCATGTTCCCCACCACCCAGAAGCAGCTGGCTTGATAGAACGATGGAATGGCCTCTTGAAGACACAGTTACAGCGCCAATTAGGTAGCAATACCCTGGAGGGCTGGGGCAAGGTTCTCCAGCAAGCAGTATATGCTTTGAATCAGCGTCCACTATATGGTACTGTTTCTCCTATAGCCAGAATTCATGGGTCCAGGAACCAAGGGGTGGAAGTGGGAATGATTCCACTCACTATCACCCCTAGTGACCCAGTAGGAAAATTTTTGCTTCCTGTACCCACGACCTTGCGTTCTGCTGGTCTAGACGTTTTGGCTCCAATGGGGGGAGTGCTTTTGCCAGGAGATACAGCAAACGTTCCATTGAACTGGAAGCTAAGACTTCCCCCTGGCCACTTTGGGCTTCTACTGCCTTTAAGCCAACAGGCTAAGGAAGGAATAACAGTAGTAGGAGGAGTGATTGATCCAGACTACCATGGGGAAATTGGACTTTTTCTCCACAATGGGGGCAAGGAAGATTATGTCTGGAAGGCAGGAGATGCTGTAGGGCGCCTTCTGGTGCTACCATGTCCTATGATTAAGGTCAATGGGAAACTCCAACAACCCAAACCAGACAGGACAATAAATGGCCCAGACCCTTCAGGGATGAAGGTATGGGTCACTCCTCCAAGAAAAGAGCGAAGACCTGCAGAGGTGCTTGCTGATGGTGGAGGAAATACAGAATGGGTAGTAGAAGAAGGTAGTCATAAATATCAGCTGCGGCCACAGGACCAGTTGCAGAAACGTGGATTATAATAGATATTAACTTTTGTCCTATTTGCTTAAGAATGTGCTTGTTCATCTATCTATCTATCTATCTATCTATCTGCATATTAAGCAGATACTTGTGTTTTTCCCTTTTGAATGTGCAACTGAGATAAGTGTTAAGTGTTGTCATATTTAGGTTATTAGATACTGAAGGACTAAGTGTTCCTCAAGGACATTATCACCTACTCTAAGATATAATGCTTTGCTATTGCACATGAGACACTTATAACATGTTAGGTGGAATTATGACCTTGCCATTGTTTGCAATTGACATTTAAGCATAACATAAGGAGAGGCTATTTATTGGGTGTCAAGTTGACAAGGGGTGGACTTGTGATGGTTAATCCTGGGTGTCAACTTAATTGGACTAAGGAACAAATAAGAGAAAAAGGATCTTCGGATTGGACTGTCTCAATCCGGATGGCCCAGCCCAAATGTGGGCGTTACCTTCTGCCGACAGGCAGTATTAAAGGCCACGAAGGAGGGATCTGGTCTCTTTTTTCCTGCAGCTTGCCTCCCTCTCACTGGTGAGTTTGTCTTGCTGCTGTGATCAACCCTTTGGATCCCAGCGTGTACTGAGACCGGCAGATCTCCTGGAATCCACCGGGGTTTTAGCACCAGATTGGGACTACTGAGACATCCAGCCTTGCAGACTGAGCAGTTCCCTTGATTCTCAGCCTCTCCAGTGTGGCGCAGCTACTGTTGGACTACTTGAACTCTGTCATGTGAGCAAATCAATAAATTGTATATAGCTATATATTCGTCCTGTTGCTTCTGTTTCTTTAGAGAACCCTGACTAATACACATGATTTGAGCCCATAATCTTCTCCCCTTCTTTCTCTTTTACAAGTTTTCTAAGTTGTATCATTGCCCTTCGTTATGATTTGAGTTGGATCTTCCCTAAAAATATGTTGGAATCAGAACCCTGGGTACCTCAGAGTGTAACGTTTCCAGATCCAGTCATTAAGGTGGTCTCCAATCTAATATGATTGGTGTCCTTGTGATAAGATGAAATTTGGGACAAAATATATATAGAGAAAATATCAAGTAAATATTGGAGTTATGCTGCCACAAGCCATGCAGCTATCAGATTTTTGGAAAAGCCCTAGACAGATCCTCTCACAAGGACACCTCAGAGGTAGCTTGGCCCTACCAACACCGGTGTGGACCATCAAATTAAAGAATAATGACCTTTTTTTTTGTCTTTTCAAAGCAAGATCTCCCTTTAGTCCCAGCTAGCCTGGAGCTCACTCTGTAGGCCAGGCTGGCCTTGAACTCAGGGATCCACCTACCTCTGCTTCCCGAGTTCTGGGATTAAAGGCATGTGCCACCACGCCCAGCTAATAACTTATCAATTCTCCAAACCAGCAGGTCTCAAAAACTTTTGGTCTCAAGACTCCTTTACACTCTCATAGATTATTGAAAACCCCAAATAATTCTTGTTTATGTTGGCTATGTATGCATATGCATAGTAATATAGTATAAAATTTCCTCTAGTAAAATAAATGTAAGGAATTTAAAAATATTCATTTAAAGATGACATTAATAAAACACGTTAACACAACATTTCATGAAGAAACTACATAAAAGAAAATTTAGTAGTAAGAAGATCCTTTTACATTTTTGCCTGTGTATGTGTGTGGTGTGTGCTTTAGTGTGTGCATGCATGTTAATGTGTGAGGGCACACCCATGTGTGTGGTTCATGTGCACATATGTGCGGAGGCCTGAGGTTGACATTTGAACTCTTCTTTGATTGCTCTTCACCTTATTGGTTGAAGCAAGCCCTGTCCATTGAACCCAGATCTTGCTGTGAAGCACTTTAGCAGCTGAGGTAGCACCCCAGCCTGCTTCTGCATTACATGACTCTCTTTGATGTCTGAGGAGACTGGTGGATGTTTATTACCATTTCTGACTTCAGTCTTCCATGATATGACACTTGGATAGCCTCCAGAAAACTCCATTCCCTTGGAAAGAGACAGTAAAAGGCAAAAGCATGTTAACCTCATTATGAGGTCATTGATCTTGTAGACCATGCTTCAAAGGGTCATAGGGACTGCTCAAGGCTCTCCAAACCCCTTGAGAATTGTAGCCATTCTATACTTAGGTTTTGTGGTTTGCATTTGTGACTGCTCATTGCCCCACATGTCCAATGGGATGCTACCGCTTCACAGAGAATAGACAGGAGCATGAGTAAGTGAACAGAATGTTGCAGTCTCAGAGTGAAACAATGGCTTAGTCCAGGAGTATGGGGGGAACATTGGTATTAGGTGATCTGAAGTCTTGCATCCGTTAAACATTTTTACAAGCCTCTATTTGCTATTGGGCAGAAAAAGAGAAATAATTCAAAATAATTTCCCATGGAAAAGTTAGAATCCAACACAAAGAACAGATAAAGACAAAACCAAATATGCAGGGAAAACTGGAGACCATTGTCATGTGGCAACAGAATGTCAGTGTTCCCAAGGAGGATAGAACACAGAGAAACTATCTTCTATAGTAATATGTGGAGGATGTCCCTTGGGTGACTAGGGAGGAGGACATTCCAGATAGGGCAAAAGTCCCAAAACACACAGGCAAGGACTGGCCTTCGGTTTCGGAGCCTTCTACAGCAGTTAGGCAGTGTGACACGTAGAGCTTCGGCTAGCAGCCTCTGGCACTCCTTTAAACTTTCAGAAGTGCAGAGTCTTTCCAAGTTGTTGTGGTATTGAGGAAAGTTTTAGAGTTGGTGCAGCCCAGCCAGAGTGCAGGGCTTGGTGGGCCAGTGTGGATTCCCAAACCCTCTGCCCCACCCCTGCTTGTTAACATTGAGACCCTGAGCAAGTGCTTTTTAATTAACCCTTTTTTTGGTCTTTTTGAGACAGGGTTTCCCTTTAGTCCCAGCTGGCCTGGAGCTCGCTTTGTAGACCAGGCTGGCCTTGAACTCACAGAGATCCTCCTGCTTCTCCTTCCTGAGTGCTGGGATTAAAGGCGTGCACCACCATGCCTGGCTAATTAACCCTTACCCCTTTAAAAGTTCAGTTTCCCTGTTTATAGAAGGAACACAATAAAGACTTCTGGTGGGTATGCAGGGACTGGTAGTAGGGACGCGAATGCATCACACTCGCTACTCTTCACATAGCCCTTCATGGCATTCCTTGGTTACTTTGGTGAGCACTGCCCTCGGCCCCATGTGGTTGCTCTTGATATGGAATTGGGAGGTCTCTGGTAGCCCCAATTGCTCATCTTTTTTCAGTTTATTTGCTTTTGAGTCACTGTGTGTTTTTCCTCAGTAAACGCCACTCTGCCTCTTCTTAGAGCCCCACTTTCTGCATCTGTAAGATGAAGATTCTAGAATGTGCTCCTAGGTGTTAAGGAGATGGCTCAGTGGCTAAAGTGCTTGTTGTGCAGGTGTGAGGATGAGGGTTTGGATCCCTAGAACCTGTGGGATGCTGCTTGGTAGCATGCATGATACTAGTAGCACTAATACTAGCACTCCTATAGCAAGGCGGAGACAGATATAGGAGAATCTCTGGAAGTTCACAGAGCAGCAGATCTGGAGTATGGAGTGGTGAATAAGAGACCCTGTCTCAAACAAGGACTGATACCTGATGGAGTCTTCTCACCTCCATACACATGCCTGGGAGGGCCTGCACTCATGTATACAACATATATATAGTAGATAGAAAATGCAGTAGAATACTGAGTTATGGAAGTGTGTGACAAAATCTGAAAATTCAGAGACTGCTTTTCCCTGCTTGTAATAAAACTATCCTGTTTACCCTTCTGAAATCTGATCTAGAGACTCCTCCAAGAGGCAGAGGTGAACTCTCTTCAAAATAGGACAACTGTTTGAAGCCAGGAAGATTATGACCGAGCTGATTAAGACAGTTTATCTTTTAGCAAAACAGAGAAAGTGTATTATTTGAACACTGTGACAACCAAATCTGTGCTCCCAGCATGCAGCCTGGAGGTGTCCCATTTAACAACATTGTCTCAGTAGTGTTCAGTGACCCAGAGGTTGCCAAGGATAGTTAATCTTAACTGTCAACCTGAGAAGATTGAGAAATGCCTAGCGGATTGGTAAAGCACGCCTTTGGATGTGTCTGTCAGTGTTTCCAGAGACAATTAGATCTTGTGGGTTCTGAGAACAGGTGCCTTAATCCATTGATGGGTTCATAACGGAATGCCACAGGGTGAGGAGTAGGAGGCAGGGCCTAGCTGCAAGGTAACTGAGGACTTGTCCTTGGAGTTAAGATCTTACCCCCGCTTCTTCTTGTATTATCTTTGTCTGATTCTTGTTCAGCATGGTATAAACTGCTCTACCAAGTCCTCCCGTCCATGATAAACTATTACCTCTGAACCAATAAGCTAAAGCAAATCCCTCCTCTAAGTTGTATCCAGCAGCCATTTAATCACAGTTACACAAAACTTACTAGTACATTGGTGTAGCAGTTCACATTCTGATAAGTATTAAAATGGGATATTTATAAAATTGATGAACATTTGGTGGTCCATTTGAGAAGGGATTGACAGATACTACTGTAGCAATTTAGCCTTATTCAAAGAACTGACTGAAATGGTGAACTTCTGCTCAAAACAGAAAACTTCTGAATCGAGAATTTTGAGAGAGACTGAGAAAAAGATGAAAAACATGTTTGGCAGAATGCATGACCTCTGGTGGGGTGGGGGGCAGGGAGGGGGCACAGGTCTAGATTTGATTTGAAGTTTTGTATGAAATGCGCAAAGCTTCAATAAAAATTGGCTTTGGAAAAAAAAAAGAAATTTAGCCTATGGAAAAGTATTGTAGATCCTTACTTATGATAACACCCAAACTCTTATAGTATACTGGCATGGTGGCTTATACGTGTAATCCCAGGACTCAGAAGACTGAGAAAGTAGGATCAACATATTTAAGGGATATCCTGGGTTATGTAGTGAGTTCCAGGCCAGCCTGGGCTACATAAGAAGATTATGATTCAAAGAAAAACCTACTTTATAATTTATTTAGGCCTATAAAATCTGCCTGACATTTCCCTAGTATAGAAAAGAACACAAAAGCCTCTTCTCTTTTTTCCTTCTCCCTCTTCTCTGTCTCTGTGAATTAGACACACCTCAGCATCTTCTGAACACATGCATGGATGGATTGAAATAGTGAGGCAGCACACACACAGTCTTTCAAAGGAATTAAAATTACTTATCTCAGCTGGGCATGGTGGCACACGCCTGTAATCCCAGCACTTGGGAGGCAGAGGCAGGCAGATTTCTGTGAGTTCAAGGGCAGCCTGGTCTACATAGTGAGCTCCAGGCCAGCTGGGACCAAAAAGGGAGATCCTGTACCAAAAAGACCAAAAAAATTACTTCTCTTCTTATAAGATCTGAAAATGAAGCCATCCAAATAAGGGATCAAACATGCTTTTCATTAAAGAGAAGACAGCACAGATTGTCAGTCATAATCATTCAATTCTACCATGTGGCTTGCAAGCAGCTATTGACAATATGTTAGTTTTCCAGAAGTATCTGAAACCATAAACAGAAGTTAATAAATGTAAACAATTTCTGGGTATTTCTTCATCCCACTAGGGATGGCCTCCTTTTGAACTAATTAACCACATTGGTGGACAATTGCCAAGTCTCTTTTTGTGTAACATCTGTTCCTGTATATCTCTCATCCAATCTTAGAAATAAAATCAAGTGTCTTCAAAAGCGTTCCAAAGATCCTTTCCTCAAACTTCTGTTTTGTGAATTCAATCTAGAGAGGCTGAGGACATGGATGGATGGCTTGAAATAATGAGGCAGCACACACATGCACACAATCTTTGAAAGTGTTTAAAATTACTTCACTATTTGATAAGATGAATTAATTACTTCACTATTTGATAAGAGAATTCCGAGCGGTCTCCCTGCCTTCCTGACTGGGTTGTATCTGATGTTAAACCCTCTCCTCACCCACATCTGGCCCATATGTTTCTGTTGATCTGAGTGAGAGTCCATCTTTTTTGGAACAGCATGATGCTGCAGATTTTAAAAAATAATTATTTTTATTTTATGTGTATGAGTATATTGCCTGGATATATGTAAGTGCACCTGTGTCATGCAATACGCATGGAGGTCAGAAAACAGAGTTAGATTCCCCTGGAAACTGGAGTTATAGACACTTGTTAGGCACCATGTGGGTGCTGGGAACTGAACCTGGGTCCTCTGCAAGGTCCCCTGAGAAAGCATCCAATGCTCTTAACTGCTGAGCCATCTCTCTCCAGCCCCCAATTTGTGGTTGTGGATTTTATCAATGTTGCTCCATGATGTTCCTCTTCCTGAAATCTGGAAAGTGCTGGTCTCCTTTGTGGAATGGTGGACAATCCTATTCTTGGTTTCTGGGTTTGAATGGCCATACAGGAGGTTATGGATAAAGCACAGGAAAAGATGGTGGTAGGACAGCACTGTCCTCCTGGTTTGCTTCTGATATGCTTCCTGAGATGAGTGGATGTTGAGCAGGCTCATAAACCTTCCCTTTAGTCCTTCCAGATGAATCCATGGGTTTGGCATTGATGTCCTACTGACTGAAACTTTAAGTCTCATGTATACACTCTTTTTCATTTCTCTTAGGTCCTTTACATTTCCATATAAATATTAGAATTAATCTGGTAATGTCTTGAGAATTTTAGTGCCTGGGATTGCATTGAATCTATAAATCATTTATTAGAAGGATTAATATTTTTGCTGCATTGAGTCTTCCATGCTATGGACTTGGTACATTACTGTGCTTTCTTAGATCTTTTTGGCTTGTTAGTAGCTTAGTCATACCCTCACAGGCATGGCTCTTTTTTTCTGGCTAGGTTCTAGGACCTTACATACAATGAAAGTGTTCTCGCCCCTGGAAATACACACTGACTGCAGTGAATGGCCTGGAGCACAGAGTTCTAGCACCGAGCTTTATGTAGGACTTAAGTAAAGGGCTCACCTTCTCCTCTGCAGCCATATTGAGCTCTAGGATATGAAGCCACTCCAGTGCTGCTTTCTTGTTGAAAACACTTCGTGCTTTCCTTCTGTCCCCTCAGGATCAAATCCACGTTTCAGGATCTTTGGGGATCTTTGTCCAGTTTTGCCTGGTGATAACCACCTTGCTGGCGTGAATTCCCACATGGACAACTGTGTCATGAGCCTTTAGCCACTGTACCTGCTCAATTTCTTCTTGTAAACCTTGATCGCTTTGCTCATCTGTTGAGCTTTGTAGTGCCCTTTTCAAATGACTGTACACTGAACATTGGATTTCTTTTTTTTTAATTTTTATTTATTTATTTTTATGTGTATGAATGTATAGTCTGCATGCAGGTCTGCGCACCCGTGTCGTGCGATGCCGCGGAGGTGAGAAGAGGTTCTCGGATTCCCCTGGAACTGGAGTTCTCCTGGAACTGGAGTCACAGACGGTTCTCAGCCGCCATGTGGGTGCTGGGGATCGAACCCGGGTCCTCTGCAAGAGCGGTCGGTGCTCTTAACCGCTAGGCCATCCCTCCAGCCCCCTGAACATTGGATTTCTATTTCACCGCTTTGGAAAAAGGAGAGGACATAATCTTCCTCCAAATGTGAAGCAATGCATTGAAATGCCTTTTCCAGTTCATGCTTTGGTCAGAAGTCACAAAGGGATTGAACTTCATTTTGACAGATGCTGCTCCAGTGATGGTCACAAAAGGGAAGAGGAGGCTGCCTATCTCCTTTTTTAAATAATGCTTTTATCGATGTTTTGTATATTTCAGACATCATTTCTCAGTTCAATTTAGACATATTCCCCTTTCCCTTTCCCCCACCCCACCCCAGATCATGCATTCTGCTGTAACTGTCCTGTATCTTTCTCTCAGTGTTTTTTTATGTTCAGGAATTCACATTTTCCTCCTTTAATTTTATATTACTCTAAAACATGAATACATACTTTCCACCAATATACAGTAATTACAGTAATCTGAAAATAAGTGGTGGGTGGATTCTAGAGCCTGTTGAGAGATTTACATTATAACAACATAGTTGCTTTCAGGTAAACAGAAATATAACAATAATGTTGTTTAGCTTGCCTTTTAACTGGGGATTTGGTGTTAGCATCCACAAATGAGGGAAACTATTCTCCATTTGTTTTTCTGGGACTGTTACTTCACTTAGCATAATGGTTTCGAGTTCTATCCATTTACCTGCAAGGTTCATAATACCATCTTTCTTTACTGCTGAACAGTACTCCATTGTGTAGATGTACCACATTTTTGTCATCCACTCATCTGTTGAGGGGCATTTGGGTTGGTTCCAGCTCTTTGCTATTGTGAAGAGAGCTTCAATAAACATAGATGTGCATGTGCCTTTGTGGTAGGATGAGTCTTTTAGGTATATACTCAGGAGTGGTATGACTGGGTCAGGTTGTAGGCTCATTTTGAGTCTTTTAAGGGTTCTCCACACTGCTTTGCATAATGGCTGTACAAGTTTACATTCCCATCAGCAGTGGATGTGTGTTTCCCTTTCCCCAGAACCTCTCCAGCATTTAGTGTCTTTTGTTTTCTTGATCTTAGCCAATCTAGCCTATTTCTTTTTTTAAAGTATATTTTATTGAGTTTTTGTGTATTTCATACAATGTATCTTAATCAGATTTAGACATTCTCCCCTACCTGCACCCTCCCCTGTACTTCCACCACAAGATTTCATGCAATCTGCCAAATATGTTAAGGCCTATGGAGTTGGTTTGTGTACCCAGATGTCTCTAAGTGTGAGTTCATCCACTGGAGTCTGGTCATTTATCTAGCTTCATCCCCTTAAAGAATATTGATTTTCCCTCACCCAGCAGTGTTCAGCTGCCAATAGTTGCTTGGATGAGGTTGGAGCCTCCTGTCCTTTTTCCCAGTTCTATGTTATTTTATCTGATTGAGGATACATGGTTCTTGTGCATGCTGTCACCATTGCTATAAGCTCCTATGAACAAGCACCTGGGAGCCTGTAAGACCCTGTTTCCTTATGGTCATACATGACCCCTATATCTTACAATCTTTCCATCCCCTTTTCCATAAAGGTCCCTGAGCCCTGGGTGGGTGAGTGTCCCAGGCTACATTTGTCTATTTCTTTAAATGGCTTTTAGACATAGGTCCAGTCTAATAATGCCTTGGACCTGGAGCTTTTGCTCTAACTCCAGTATCAATAGCATAGTAGAAGCGTTTACGTTACAGATAACACTCTCGATCTGAGATCTCCTGAGGCCAGCAGAAGGAAGAGCAGGAGACAGGTAGGAACTGAGTGCCTCAGCAAAGCTGATTGTTGATCCCTTAATCCAGCTGTCTTTGGCCTGATTGGCGTTTGTGGCTGTGGGGTTGGAGTTATCCTCCCAGCTGGGATTAAAGGTGGGGTCTTTGGCTTGATTGGATTTTGTGGCTGTGGGGGTGGAGTTATCCTCCCAGCCGGTATTAAAGGTGGGCTTGTGGGACTCTTGAGATCTGAGATCTCCTGAGGCCAGCGGGAGGTACCGACGGGCTGAAGAGCCCCCCCCCCCCCCCCCCCC
>VZQC01003788.1:217991-271017 GCA_009823505.1 Rhizomys pruinosus | reverse complement strand
AAAATGAAATCATGAGATTTGCAGAAAAAATGGAACTGGAAGAATCTTTTTTTTATTTATTTCTTATTTATTTTTTTATTTTTATTTCTGTATGTGTATGAATGTACTGTCTGCATGCAAGTCTGTGCGCCTGTGTCGTGCAATGCGGCAGAGGTCAGAAGAGGGTCTCAGATTCCCCTGGAACTGGAGTTCTCCTGGAATTGGAGTTTCAGACGGTTCTCGGCCGCCATGTGGGTGCTGGGGATCGAACCCGGGTCCTCTGCAAGAGCGGTCAGCGCTCTTAACCGCTAGGCCATCTTTCCAGCCCCGAACTGGAAGAATCTTATACTGAGTGAGATAACCCAGGCATGGAAAGACAAATATCACATGTTCTTCCTCATATGTGGATCCTAGCTTCTAATTGTTATATATGCATCTTTATGTGAGTGTAAGTGTGAGAGGTCAGGAAATTAGATAAAGGGCCGCAAGGCAGAATAAAAAGAGACTTTAAGGGCGGGTGAAGGAGGGTAATAGAATACATGGGATAGGAGAGTGGAAGGGGATGTACTGGTGGCCAAAACGTACAGCAGGGAGTGGGGACAGAGAGATGGTGGGGAGGAATGTGTGCAGGAGGAGGTAAAGAATCAAGATGGCCTAGCGGTTAAGAGCACCGACCGCTCTTACAGAGGACCCGGGTTCGATCCCCAGCACCCACATGGCGGCCGAGAGCTGTCTGAAACTCCGATTCCAGGAGAACTCCAGTTCCAGGGGAATCCGAGACCCTCTTCTGACCTCTGCGGCATTGCACGACATGAGTGCACAGACTTGCATGCAGACAGTACATTCATACACATACAGAAATAAATAAAATTAAAAAAAAAAGAATCAAGTCAAACTATGTTTGAAAATCCTATAAAGGAACCTATAACCTTGTGTGTTAAGTATAAAAGAAATCCTTGTTGCAGTATGCTTTGCAGTAGAGAAAGTTTTGAAACAGTAAATGGTCATCAATGAAATAGTAGTTACATCATTAAGGGTATTTGCAATTTTCATAATAGACTATTATGCCATGTGTATTAGTTACTTTTCTATTGCTGTGATAAAAATACCATGACTGAAAATAACGCAGAGAACAGTTTATTTTGGCTTATGGGTCTAGAGGTTTAAGAACCCATCGTGGTGGGGAGGCATGGCTGCAAGTAGCAGCAGCCAGAGCTCACATCTTCAATGGCAAGCAGGAAGGGGAGCAAACAAACTGGAAATGGGACCAGGCTACAAACTCTCAAAACTGCCTTCAGTGAAGCACTTCCTATAGCCAGGCCATACCTCCTGAAGTCCCATGACCTTCCAGGCAGTGCCACTAACTAGGAACAAAGTGTTCAAATACTTCAGGCTATGGGGGGGATTTCTCATTCAAACTATGACACCATGTAAAGAAGACTGAGGGCATTTTACATGGCTATGGCTGGGAGGTGGGGGGGAGCAATCCCAAACCATATGTGTGTATGGAAGTAGCAGGATGCATGACTGTGTCCACTGCATGGTTACATTTTCTTATTTTTCAAATGAACAAAATAATGCATTTGAACAAGTATAGAAACAACACAAGAGTCTAGAAACAACACAGGAAGCTAGAAGCTTCAGTTTCCTGAGGCAGCAAGGGTTGGTAGTTGAGTAGATAGATAGGAAATGGGATGGGAATGTTGGGGCTCAGGAAACCATACTCATAAGTATAGCATTTGACATGCTGAATACTTTGAACAAATGATGCCACCTCAAGGTTTCTCGTACCCCGCTATGTCTGCCCTGCATCTCATCTCTTCAGAAATTCAGGGCTTACTCTTAACCTTGGGAATCTCTCCAGGAGGGACACAGTCATCTCGAGCTCCTCTTTATAGTCTCATCTTCATCAAAGATGGTAAGCCTGACTCTAGACCAACTTTGTTCCATGCCATGGTCTATTCTTCTTGCCCATTTATCTCCCATAGAAATCTTTTACTAAAGTACCATTGACTGTAGCCTCCATTTCCTTGTCTTCTGTGAGGAGGAACCTGAAAGTTTGTAATATCTTTTGCTACTGCATTCTCAGTGTCTGGAGAGGCCTCATGCCCATTATAAGCATGTGTACCTTTTCTTCTGCTGATTTGTCTATTATCGATTTGCTTCAGCAGACCCTGTTATCCACCTTTAGAAGGCAGGAGGGACATTCCCTCACACCTACAGAAGGAAATATTTTACTGAAAACTTCTATGTTTTTGATGCTTGAAAGGAAAGTGTGATGATACATACCTGTAATTTCAGTGCTCGGGAAGTGGAGGAAGAAGATCAGGACTTTTAAGTCATCTTTGGCGACTTAGTTAGTTAGAGGCCAACCTGGGGTACCTGAGACACTATCTCAAAAAAAAATAAACCCTTTAAAACAAGAGAAGAAAATCTAATGAACAAAAAGTACATCATTTTCTTGCGCCAGCCTCATGTTTAGCACTCCCATGCCAGAATATCCCAAGCTCTCTGAACAGCTTTTAGCATTGCAGACCAGGGGTCAGTCAGAGCCAACTCAGAACCATTCTGATAGTAGTGAAGATATTCTAAATAGACGCTTGCTGCTTTCCCTTAGACTATAAGACTATTGAAACAGTACACATCAACACATTGGAATTTCAGGGGCCAGAGAGGTGGCTCAGCAGTCAAGACGGCTACTGCTATTGCAGAGGACCCAGGTTTAGTTCCCAGAACCCACATGGCACTAACAACCATCTATAATTCCAGTTCCAGGGGATCTAAGGCCCTGTTCTGGAAGCCTCAGACATTGCATGCATGTACTACACTTACCCAAAACAGGCAAATACTCATACATATAAAATATAAAATTTTAAATTGGGAATTCCCTGAATCTCATGCTGAGAGAAAGGAAAACCTGGGAGTCTGGTACCAGATAAAGGAGGAATCTCCCAGGAAGAGATTTTTACAAAATTGCAATAACTTGTCAAACCACCTTACAGGAGATACTGGAGCTGACACAGTGATGGCGGGTGATGGACAGGATCACGGCTTTACCAGGACTACTTAGTTATATACCCCTCTCTCCTTTTACTAAATCCTAAACCTCATATTAAGGCCCTGAAGATTGACTTATTTGGGGAAGGGGAGTGTTGCTGGATCTTTGTTCTTCCTACTGCTGCCACATTGAATCAGTATCCTTCCTCTTCTTTCTATCATTATGTGTATCTTTAATTGGACTACTGATGGGTGGCTGAACCTGGCTTGTTGGGGGTGGGTGGAGGTGGGTGTCAAGGCTGAGGTCTGATCCTAATAATTCATTACAAACCCACTGTCTATTTACACTGTATCAATGATCTGAGAATGACCCTAGAATTTTAAATGACTGGGCAAAAAAAATCAAAGGAAGAATGTCATTTTATGACACACGAAAATTGTATGTAGGTCAAATCCCAACATATGTAAATAAAGTTGCATTGGCACATGGCCACGTTTATCCATTTACATCCTATCTGTGCTTCTCTTAGTATCACAGTGGTAGAGCTGAGAGTATAAAGCTCAACATATTTATTTTAAGTCCAAAATTGACCAGACCACCTCTAGTCTTTGACTACCTGCCTTTTGTCTCCAGGGCTTTCCAGTGTGTCTTATACAGCGCTGCTCTGCTCTGGCTCAGGGAATTCCTACTCAGATGGCTTGCATTGGAAGCTGTCTGTATACTGCGGGTGTGTGGAGGTATCTCTGCTCATTGTCCATGGTCCCCTAGCTTCTCCCATTCATTCCTGACCATTTGCTTCAGTAGCTTCCTGCCTTGGTTGTGATTTGCAGCATGCTTTGATGCATGGAGTTTTTCATCTTCTCAAACTTCCAGCCTAGCGGTTGGCTCAGTGTAGGTTGCTCTAAAAGTGCTTGCTGCATGAATGAATGAATGAATGAATGTGTATCCATTCAAATTAAATTAGCTTGCGGTTAGATAAAGACATTGCAGCTGACTGGAATGAGTCAATTTACATTCTGCTTCTCTGTAGTCTGGGGAAGAAACAGTAAAACCCACCCCCCCCAAAAAAAAAACCCTTCATTTTTTCCCACTCTAGAATGAGTTCAGCCAAAGGGAAAAATATGGTTTTGTTTTCCACATGTAGACATATATTTTTCTTCCTCACAGGGCACTGTGTTAGGGGATGTGTACTTATTCCTGCTCTGGCTCATCAAAGAGCAGAGAGGAGTTGGAGAAGGAACTCACAATGGTCAGCTGAGCTGGGGAGACAAGGCAGGCTGCCAGGAGAGCCCGTTGGCTTGCATAGTCCAAATCCCACCTAGGGCTTTAGGCCCTGCCAGGTCAGATCGCATTGCTCATTAACTATTCTGAGTACACTGGAGAAAACCCCTTTTAGTAATTACCAAGGAAGTGATTGGTTTTAGTAACTTGTAGTGCATCCATGACATATAAACTAGCAGTCACTAATCATATCATGGTGCTCTTTTTGTTTTCTAGCCTTTCTCTTTGGTTTCTGCAGGATAACTATAATGTCCAGTTGCCCTGGACTTCTAAACACTTGACTCTCAGATGGACTACAGATCAGAAATGCTCACTCACATCATGTGACTTTATTTTATGTATTATTTTTATTTTATATGTATGAGTGTTATTCTTGCATGTGTGTAAGTGCACCCATGTAGTGCAGTGCCTGTGGAGGTCAGAAGACGGTAACAAATCCCCTGGAACCAGAGTTACCGATAGTTGTTAGCCACCATGTAGGTGGAACTGAACCCTGGTCCTCTGCAGAGAAGCCAGTACTCTTAACTGCTTAGCCATCTCTCCAGCCTACATCACATGATTTTAAACAGGTGGCACAACTTCAGTTCCTCAAATCCCCCTGGTTGAAATCTTTTGTCCTTATGTGTGATGAGAAATGTCATCATGGTAAAATCAAAACTTACCTAGTGCATCTTTTAAAAATGTAAACTGTGGTCCATGCACATAGCATAAAACTCATCATCTTAAGTACTTTAATCACACAGTTAATTGCATTTAAGTACATTCTCATTTCTGTCTGTCACCACCACCCACATTCAGAACTTACTCATCTTCATCAAATGCCAGTTCTTTTTTGTCCCTCTCCCACTCCCTGATGGCCATGGCTCTACCTTTTGTCCATATGAATTTCATTACTTTAGTCATAGAAGTAGAATCAGGTGACATTTGTCCTTCTATGGGTGGATTGTTTCACATAAAATAGCATCCTTGGAGATCATCCCTATTGCAACATGAGTCAGAATTCCTTTTACTTTGAAGGCTGATTCATCTTCAACTGTGTGCATAGACTACATTTGGTTTATTCATTTGTTACTTGGGGTTGTTTGCCCTTTATGGCTACTGTAAATAATGCTGCCAGGAGCATGGTCATACACATATCTATCTGAGATACAGTTTTCAAATTCTTTGGGGTACTTGCCTAGAAGTAGACTTGCTGGATCATATGGTAACTAAGTTTTTGAGGTGTCGACATAATCTTTTCTCCCTTCCCCACTTAAAAAAATCTAGGGTCTTGTAAGGTTTGAAATAAAATAATTTTAATAAACAAATGATTGACTGTCCATGATCCTCTCCCCCAGGGCATGTCTTGCTCTGAGAGCACCATCAAACTAAACTTCTGGAGTTGGAATAAAGTGAGGGGTCATGAATAAGGCCAGGGAGCCTGTGGGTTTGTATCTGTAGCATCCTTTTGGTTCGCAGGAAGGTCAAGAATCTGAAGGATGCATGTATTTTACACTGAGGTAAGCTTCAGTTCTCCCTCCTTGATTCCCAAACACATCCTTGCAACCTCTAACTGTGGTCTCTGTTCTTTCCCAGCCCAGAGATCCTGGGCACATTTAATCATGTTCTGAGAATATTCTGGTTAAGGTGAGTGTTTGCACTAGGATAAAGGAACAGTTGCATATGGATGAGAATCCTTTCACTTTCAGTTCTGTTTTTATTGGCATTACCATCATATGCTTCACTGTATAATATGCTTCACTGTAAAGTCTCCTGTTATATCATTGTTAGATTTTGACAGAATATTTTTATTTCCTTGGTGTCCATTTACATTATTAACACACACACACACACACACACACACACACATATATATATATATATATATATATATATATATATATATCAGACCCTGGTGCTACAATTATGACTTTCACTTCTCAACACCCTATCAGTCCATATGTGCCCCGTGTCACTCAATACACCTTTGTATAAATATTCCAGGGCTGTCACAACAAAGTACCACAGACTCAGGGGCGTCAACAGAGAACTTTGTTTTCTTGAATTCAAGAGACAGATTTGGGTGTGACCAGGCTGTTGCTCTCTGGGGCTGTGCTGGGAGAACACATTGCAGGCCTCTTCCTCAGCTTGTGGTAAGCCAGTTTCTCCTTGTATCTGTGTATATTGTCTATTTGCATCTTTGTGTCCAAATGTCTCCTTTCTATAAAGGCACAAGTCACATTGTATTAGGGCACACCCTAAGGACTTCAATTTAGCCTCTGGAAAGATCTTTTCTCCAATGAGGTTACATTTTCAGGTACTGGGGGTTAGGCATAGCTTTCCTGAGGGGGACACCATTCAATCAGTAACACCCCTCAATCACCTGTGGATTATAATTACTACACCAGTAACATACTGACAGATCCATTGCCTCCACATTGTAGAACCATTCAGTTTGTAACCAATGGACTTCCCTTTCCCCAAGTCTTGCTTGGCTCCTGTAGAAAGAGAAGATTCTCACTGAATCTTCCCCTCCCCACTGTGTACACACTCAATGAATAGCTAACAAACAAGCAAATGAAATTTATTGTTTCCAACCTGTAGCTCCTAGACATCCAAGGTCACTGATGGGAAAAGATGTGAGAAGCTTATGAAGCTGCTGAACCCGAGAAGAGCATCCGTGACTCTATGTAAAGGCTGGGCCACAGAGCACACTTAGTTATGGCATCTGTAGAATATTTATGCAGAGGTCTATTGAGTGACACATATATGGACTGAAAGGGTGTTAAGAAATGGAAGTTGGGCTGGAGAGATAGCCTAGCGGTTAAGAGCACCGACGCTCTTGCAGAGGACCCGGGTTCGATCCCCAGCACCCACATGGTGGCTAAGAACCGTCTGTAACTCCAATTCCAGGAGAACTCCAGTTCCAGGGGAATCTGAGACCCTCTTCTGACCTCACCTCTGGCGGCATTGCACGACAACGGGTGCACAGACCGGCAGTCATCACATACAAAAAAAAAAAAAAAAAGAAATGAGAGTATATTGTAGCCTAGCCCCAAGGTGGTGATGTATCTGGTGAGTAATGTAAGATGGACACCAAGGAAAATAAAATATTCATTATATACAATATATATATATATATATTATATAATATATATTATATATATGATTTGTTGTGTGTTATCCTGACATGTATGTAAGTGCAACCCATGATCGTGAAGCTGGACATGGAGGACAGAAACAGGTGCGATTGGATCGCCCTGGATACTGGAAGGTCTACAGGACCAGCAGTGCCTTGAACGCGCAGATGTTGCCTAGGGGCTGAAGTCGAGAAGACCATATTCCACGGTCTTCTTGCAAGAACAGCGCAGTCTGCTCTTAAACCACTCCGAGGCATTCTTCTCATGCCCACCGGAAACCCAAAATCAGTTTTTGTCAGATAATAGTGTAATCAGTGATATATCATATGGTATCACTGTTATACGATCATGCTATAGCTGTAGTATAATTTGAGAACCCCAGAGATTAGACACAAAAAAACTGAAATGAAAGGGTTCTCATCCAATCATGCAACTCGTTCCCTTTACATTCTAATGTATAAACCACCATCATTCACGGTATAAAGGCCAGAATATTCTCAGAATCTTAATTAAATGCACTGTAAAGGTGGTGCTGAGATGCCTTGTGCAACAGGGACAAACAACTGGATTTGATTTGCTTTGGTCCTTTGGTGCACATCACGGCTGATAAGTATTGATAGCATATGAGGATAAAATAAGAAAAGGAGGGCCTGTATAGGTTTCTGGTTGCTGGCTTATATCGAGTGGCGGGGGGGTTCTCTACAAGAACATGATACATGAAAGAATCGTATATTAAAAGGAATTTATTATTTTATTAAGTATAAGGGCCCCCTAGAGTAGTCCAATCAATGGCTGTTGTATGCAACAAGTCAGGAGAGGCTAAGCTTTAGCACAAGGGGCTGGATTCTGGGAGGGAATATAGACTCTTAAGGACCAATATAAAGGTTCCTAGTAGCACATGACACTNCCTCCCAACAAAGAGCTTTTAATAGCATTTAAAGTAGTTAACCCCAGTATGTTCTTAACATGTAGATAGGTGAGGCGACACGCCATGGATCCAGACAATCTAAAGACTGTATTTGTTTTACTGCCTCTCTTTTAAAACTTTTAAAATTACATACATATATTTGTGTGTGTGTTATGCCTGCATGTATGTAAGTGCACCCATGTCGTGCAGTGGCCATGGAGGACAGAACAGGGCATTGGATCCCCTGGAACTGGAGTTACAGACAGTCTTAGTGGCTATGTGGGTGCTGGGATGTGAATCCGGATTCTCTGCAAGAATAGCCAGTGCTCTTAACCACTGAGCTATCTCTCCAGCCCAGGAAACCAAAATATTTTGTCAAAATTTAACAGTGATATAATAGGACAGTTTACAATGAAGTGTATAATAATGATACCAATAAACACAAAACTGAAAATGAAAGGGTTCTCATCCATATGCAACTGTTCCTTTATTCTAATGTAATCACTCACCATAACCAGAATATTCTCAGAACTTAATTAAATGCATGTAAGGGTCTGTGCCTTGTGCCAGGGACAAACAAGGATGATTTGCTTTGGTCCTTGGGCAGCTGATAATATGATAGCTATGGGATAAATAGAAGGCCTGTATAGGTTTCTGGTTGCTGCTTATATCAGTCGGGGTTCTCTACAAGAACAGATACAGAATGAATGTATATTACAAAGGAATTTATTATTTATTAAGTGATAAGGGCCGAGTAGTCCAACAATGGCTGTTTGCACATAGGAGAGGCTGCTTAGTCCAAGGGGCTGGATGTCTGGAGGGAATATAGACTTTAAGGACCATATAAAGGTTTAGTAGCACATGACACTGGTATAGACTTCTGGAATGGCTTAATTAACATGACCACTAGTGGATGTCCAGGCAACCTTGAGGAAGCAGTAAATGTGACTGCTATTTAACTTAGCATGTAATGCGTTCTGGCAAAAAGTCAGTATTGTGTGATTTTCTATAAAATGCCTTGGGGTCAAGCAAGGATGCGTGCTCTTGTTCAGAATAAAGTATGTCACCTTTGCCAGCAGTTCCATGTTTCTCCTCCTCCTTCTCCTCCTCCTCCTCCTCCTCTTCCTCTTCCTCCTCCTCNCCTCCTCCTCCTCTTCTTCTTTTTGAGACAGGGTCTCCCTGAATCCTCAGCTGTCCTGGAACTCACTATGTAGTCCAGGGTGGCCTTGAGCTCACAGAGATCTGTCTGCCCCTGCCCCCTTAGTACTAGGACTAAAGATGTGAGCCACCACACCTGGCCAATGTATCTTCTTTAATCTCTCAGCTCCTTGTGACCCTCTGTCCCTGGTCCTGGGACTTGACTCTGTCATTTGGCATAGTTGGCAAGAGTCTAACCCATGGGGAAATGAACTGTTTTCTTCAAAGACTGGGGGATGTATGGAGGAAATGTGGTCCAAACACAGGCTATGATATCCTGTGGTGGCCATTCCTGTCACACAGGCCCCAGTGGGAGGCTAGGATGAAGTGGATGGAACCCCAGCATCCTGGTGAAATCCTTGTCTTGAAGGTAACAAATGACAGCTAGAAAGATTGTCTGGTTGCTCCTGGCTCACTGAAGAGTGGTCATGAGGATGCCCTAACTTGGAGCTTCTTGCCATCTCCCTCCCCTCTTGAAGACCCTTGTAGTGACATTGGGCCTACCTGGGATGCTCCAGGATAATCTCCCATCTCAACACTCTGAACTTAATTAAATCTGCAATGTCCCTTCTGCTATGTAAGGTAATCGTATTAGTCAGTTTTCTGTTGCTGTGAGAGAATCACAACAAAGGGAGCTTATAAAAAGGAAGAGCTGACCCATCCATACCACTCCTGGATATATACCCACAAGACTCATCCTACCGCAAAGATACATGCACATCTATATTTATTGCAGCTGTTTTCACAATAGCAAAGAGCTGGAACCAACCCAAATGCCCCTGAGTGGATAACAAAAATGTGGTACATCTACACAGTGGAGTTCTATGCAGCGGTAAAGAAAGATGACATCATGAACTTTGCTGGTAAATGGATGGAACTCGAAGCCATTATACTAAGTGAAGTAACACACAGTCCCCACACACACACCCCAAAACAAATGGGGAATGGTTTCCCTCATTTGTGGACGAGAGTGCCAAATCTCCCAATTGAAGGGCAAGCTGAGCAACGTATTGTTATATTTCTTTCTATCTGAAAGTAACTGTAATGTTATAATGTGAAACTCATAATGAGCTCTAGAATTAACTTACTACTTACTTTCAGACATGGTAGTTGATGTATAAGGGCAGAGGGTATATATTCATGTTTTAGAGTAATGTATAATTAAAGGAAAAATGTGAACTCCTGGACATATATTGGAGTTAACATGCAGTTTATTCCTGGAGGGCATAATTCTGGTATATATATGACATGTACATGGGCATACTTTGGGTGGTACAGTTGGGAGGGAACCACGGCAGCATAAGGACTGGGTCAAGGAATGGACTGATGTGGTTGAATTCTGCCTAGGACAATAAACTTTTGCAGAGAAAAACTTTGGAGAGACTGAGAGAGGGATGCAGGACATGTATGGCAGAGTGCATGAACTGGGGTGGGGCCAGGGGGGGAAAAGAGGGGGAATGTGTCTAAATTGAACTGAAGATTGGTATATGTGGGCCAGTTACTCTCACTGGTTGGTAGTGTCCTACGTGGGCCGGTTACTCTCACTGGTTGGTAGTGTCCTACGTGGGCCGGTTACTCTCACTGGTTGGTAGTGTCCTACGTGGGCCAGTTACTCTCACTAGTTGGTAGTGTCCTACGTGGGCCGGTTACTCTCACTGGTTGGTAGTGTCCTATGTGGACCGGTAACTCTTACTGGTTGGTAGTGTCCTATGTGGACCGGTAACTCTCACTGGTTGGGAGTGTCCTACGTGGACCGGTAACTCTCACTGGTTGGGAGTGTCCTACGTGGACCGGTAACTCTCACTGGTTGGGAGTGTCCTACGTGGACCGGTAACTCTCACTGGTTGGGAGTGTCCTACGTGGACCGGTAACTCTCACTGGTTGGGAGTGTCCTACGTGGACCGGTAACTCTCACTGGTTGGGAGTGTCCTACGTGGACCGGTAACTCTCACTGGTTGGGAGTGTCCTACGTGGACCGGTAACTCTCACTGGTTGGGAGTGTCCTACGTGGACCGGTAACTCTCACTGGTTGGGAGTGTCCTACGTGGACCGGTAACTCTCACTGGTTGGGAGTGTCCTACGTGGACCGGTAACTCTCACTGGTTGGGAGTGTCCTACGTGGACCGGTAACTCTCACTGGTTGGGAGTGTCCTACGTGGACCGGTAACTCTCACTGGTTGGGAGTGTCCTACGTGGACCGGTAACTCTCACTGGTTGGGAGTGTCCTACGTGGACCGGTAACTCTCACTGGTTGGGAGTGTCCTACGTGGACCGGTAACTCTCACTGGTTGGGAGTGTCCTACGTGGACCGGTAACTCTCACTGGTTGGGAGTGTCCTACGTGGACCGGTAACTCTCACTGGTTGGGAGTGTCCTACGTGGACCGGTAACTCTCACTGGTTGGGAGTGTCCTACGTGGACCGGTAACTCTCACTGGTTGGGAGTGTCCTACGTGGACCGGTAACTCTCACTGGTTGGGAGTGTCCTACGTGGACCGGTAACTCTCACTGGTTGGGAGTGTCCTACGTGGACCGGTAACTCTCACTGGTTGGGAGTGTCCTACGTGGACCGGTAACTCTCACTGGTTGGGAGTGTCCTACGTGGACCGGTAACTCTCACTGGTTGGGAGTGTCCTACGTGGACCGGTAACTCTCACTGGTTGGGAGTGTCCTACGTGGACCGGTAACTCTCACTGGTTGGGAGTGTCCTACGTGGACCGGTAACTCTCACTGGTTGGGAGTGTCCTACGTGGACCGGTAACTCTCACTGGTTGGGAGTGTCCTACGTGGACCGGTAACTCTCACTGGTTGGGAGTGTCCTACGTGGACCGGTAACTCTCACTGGTTGGGAGTGTCCTACGTGGACCGGTAACTCTCACTGGTTGGGAGTGTCCTACGTGGACCGGTAACTCTCACTGGTTGGGAGTGTCCTACGTGGACCGGTAACTCTCACTGGTTGGGAGTGTCCTACGTGGACCGGTAACTCTCACTGGTTGGGAGTGTCCTACGTGGACCGGTAACTCTCACTGGTTGGGAGTGTCCTACGTGGACCGGTAACTCTCACTGGTTGGGAGTGTCCTACGTGGACCGGTAACTCTCACTGGTTGGGAGTGTCCTACGTGGACCGGTAACTCTCACTGGTTGGGAGTGTCCTACGTGGACCGGTAACTCTCACTGGTTGGGAGTGTCCTACGTGGACCGGTAACTCTCACTGGTTGGGAGTGTCCTATGTGGACCGGTAACTCTCACTGGTTGGGAGTGTCCTACGTGGACCGGTAACTCTCACTGGTTGGGAGTGTCCTATGTGGACTGGTAACTCTCACTGGTTGGGAGTGTCCTATGTGGACTGGTAACTCTCACTGGTTGGGAGTGTCCTATGTGGACTGGTTATTCACAGTCATTTCTGGCTCACTCCAAGCTCCTGCTCTCTTTGTTTCTGTCTATGACATTCCCATGTTTTTTTTTGTTTGTTTTGAGACAGGGTTTTCCTGTAACTCCAGCTGGGCCGAAACTTGCTATATAGGCGAGGCTGGCCTCAATCTCACAGAGATCTTCCTGCTTTGGCCTCCTGAATGCTGAGATTAAAGGCATAAGCCCCTTGCCTGGCAACAGTCCCATTTAAATACTTTTATTAAAAGTATTTTTATTAGGCTGGGCATGGTGGCACATGCCTTTAATCCTAGAACTCTGGAGGCAGAGGTTGGTGGATCTCTGTGAGTAAGGCCAGCCTGGTCTACAGAGTGAAGCCCAGGACAGCTGGGGCTACAGGGAGACCCTGTGTTAAAAAGACTAAAGAAAGTATTTTTACTTTATTTTCAATCTATATTTTTATTGAATTTTTGTGCATTTCATACAATAAATTTTAATCATGTTTAGACCCCCTCCCCATCCCCATCCCCATAGCATCCCTACCGGATTTCATGCATTCTGTCATATATGTTAAGGACTACTGAGTCAAGTTTTTCTACTTAGGTGTCCCTCAGTGCAAGTTCATCCACTTGAGTCTAGTCAGCCTGTCTGGAACATCAGCTCTTCCTCACCTAGCAGTGACCAGTTGTCAATAGTTCCTTGGCTAAGGTAGGGGCCTGCTTCCCATTTCCCCAGCTCTGTGTTGGTTTTTTGTCTGATTGAGTTAGTGTGGGTCTTGTGCCTGCTGTCACCATTGCTGCAAGTTCATATGAGCAAGTTCCCAGAGGCCTGGAAGACTCTGTTTCCTTATGGTCGTGCACCACCCCTGTCTCTTACAATGTTTCCACCCCTCTTTCACAATGGTCCCTGAGCCATGGGTGGGTGAGGTTTAATACAAGAATCCTGTCCAGGGACACGCACTCTGCAGTCTCTTGTTCCCTAAGACTTAGCCAGCTGTGGCCTTCTGTGTGCACAGCACTCTGTTTCATGAGGGAGCCTCACTGGTGAAGGATCCATTAATATTTGTTCTACCCCTTGTTCTGCTATATTCCATGAGCCTTAGGTATAGAGGTTTCATTGTAGATGTGTCACTTATGGCTGGGCATCTTTCAGACATTTATTCACTGTGTATGACCAGTTATGGAACTCTGTAATTAGTCTTCATCTGTTGGAGAAAGAAGCTTCTTTGATAAGTGGTGAATGGTACACTTGTCTGTACATATAAGGATCCACATTGAGTGTATAGTAAGAAATTTCATTTGTCTAGAGATATGACAGAGACAGGGTTCTCTTTAGGATCTATGACCACTCAAGTCATGTGTATTTCACTGTGTTTACAGTGCCACACATGAGTTCCCTCGCTTTAAATCCAATTAGATAGCTGTTGATTACCCCCAAGAATATAATATAGGAGTATAAGAATATAATATAGGAGAATATAATATAGGAGTATAAGAATATAATATAGGAGAATATAATATAAGAGTATAAGAATATAATATAGGAGAATATTAAGATTAACCCTCAAAGTGCCACTACGGCACTCTATAGTTTGTTGTGCTGGTAGTTGTGGTTATTAGGCTTTGGAGCTGGGTTGGACCATTGATTGAGGTTTCCCTTATCAGCTTCCATAGTATCCTCTGAAACTATGAGAGCTCGTCTTCAGGGAGGAGGTTTCCAGGTCAGTTCCAGCTCCACGGTCCCACGTCCTGTTTCCAAAATATGTTCTGTCTTTAGCAATAGGGAATTACCTTCAAGTTCTGGGAGGTAATCAAGGGCTGTGGCAATAGTCCATGTTCTTTTGGGAGTCTTTTGGACTACCCTGACCAACAACTCAAAGGAAAGTTTCTCCTATCTGCCATTGTGGTTCTTGTTATATAGCCGTCAGCTATACACATCCACTGATGCTCAGATATTGTATGAGTATTTTTCAGTAGGTTTTTGATTATACACTTCTGTCTGGTTTCTCATACCAGCTAAGCTTTATTTATTTATCCCCCTTTCTCTCTGACAGTCTAATCTCCCTCTTACCCTCCCCTATTAGAGTAGCGCCATTTCCCTCATTTTCCCACTGATAATACCTGGCTCCTATTATCCCCCTGTACTAGGTAGCTTTAGTGTGAACTTGACACACATGGGTTGAGGCAGCCTCAACTGGGAAATTGGCTCCATTGGACTGGCCGGTGGCCATGTCTATGGAGTACTGTCTTGATTGTTGAGCCATGTGGGAGGGCCCAGCCCACTTTGGGTAGTGCCACCCCTGGACAGGTTGTTATGTGCAGTATAAGAAAGCAGGCTGGGCATGGGGAGCAAGCCAGTAAACAGCATTCCTCCATGGCCTGTGCTTCAGCTCCTGCCTCTAGGTTCCTGCCCTGAGTTTCTACCTTGGGCTCCCTCAGTGAAGAACTGTGACCCAGGATATATGAGCTGAATAAACCCTTTCCTCACCAAGTTGGTTTTGGTCACAATGTTTTGTCATAAAAATGGAAAAGCGAACTAGAACACCCCCATCTTGAGCTCCATGCTTCCTTGTATGTCCTTCCCTCCTCTCTTCCCCTTTCCCTCTTGATAACATATGTTTCCCACTATTTTTCTCTCTTGGGCTTTTTTCTTCTTTACCTCTCTGGTTCCTTTCCATTTTCCTGGCTCCTACAGCTACCTCAGGACAAGTACTCAGATATAGGGATTTGGTGTTACCATCCACAAATGAGGATCGATTGTTTTTCTGAGTCTGTTTAACTTCACTTAATTTACTTAGTGTAACAGTTTCTAGTTCCATTCCACCTGCAAATTTCATGATGTCATAATTCTTGATTTCACCAAAAGCATACCAGTGCTTTCCAAAGCACATCGCACCCCTGATTTCCCTTTCTCCATTGACCTTGTTATCTCCCGTACTGCTCAGCCAGTCTCCTCATTGACTATAAACTGGTCTTACATAGCACCACAGCTGAAGCTCTTTCCAAACTCCAGCAACATTGTGATCACATCCCAGAACTCCCAGCATACTGGCTTTACTCTTCACTATTTGCTATCCTTCTTGTCCTCTCTCTGCATAATTACCCAGCTTCAAAGTTTATGCGCAGTCATTATAATTATGTCTTTGTTTGGCCGCTTCAGCCCTTTGCCTCTCTCAGTGCCTCACACCCATGTCTACTCTGCACTAATGACCGTGAATACTCAGCTATAACATCAGCAACCGCCACACAGATGGAAGGTATTGCCTCATGGATGATGGCTCACACCCACCCCTTGACACCTACTCAGAGATCGTTCCAGCAATTCTTCCTTCTCCCTACATCATTGTCCTCTGCTAGAAAAATTTCTTAATCATACGAAATGTTATTAGTTTTCTTGTCTAAAACCAAAAAACATAATTTAAAATTTCAAGTTAGTTTTAACTGATACATACAAACATGAAAGTTGAACATATTAATGCTCCTTAAATGTATAGATTGCATAGTGTCTCTAAATCAAGTTAAACATCAAGTTTAACATTTATCATCTCTTTATGATTAAAAACATTCAACTGTTTTCTTCTGGATTTTATTTGTGTATGGTATATGTACACATTTGTATGTGTGTGAACATGTGGAGGTATGTATACTTGTGTGTGTGTGTGTGTGTGTGTGTGTGTGTGTGTTTGTGTGTATGCAGGAGTGCACGTGGAGACCAGAGGTCAATGTCAAGCACCTTTCTCAGTTACTCCTCACCTCATTTTTTGAGACATGATCTTACACTGCAGCCAAGCTTTACCAATTAGATAGATGGGCTTGTCAGTAAGCTTCCAAGAGCCTTCTGTTTCTGCTTCCTGACACTGGAATTACAGGTCCACACTGCCATGCCAAAGGTTTTATATGTGTGTTAGAGGACCATGCTCATGTTCTTGTGCTTGTGAAGTGAGAATCTCCTCCACTGAGCCATGCGTCCAGCCCTCTTGTAGCTTTTGGATGGATACAGCAAATCGTTGTTGTGTATAGAAATCTTGATCTGCAATAGTGCACCAGGGCTTCTTGCTTCCTCTACAGCCACTGACCAGTCTCTCTCATCCCACCCTCATCCTCGCAATCCCTAGCTTCTGGAAACCACTCTCGGTCTCATCATCTGTGAAATCATAGCTTTTTATCTCGTGTCCTTTTCTGGCTACTGTTTATCTCTTCCATTCAGTACAAAACTCCTCAGAGTACTGACTGTCTCCAAATCTGATTCTTCTATTTTTCTGTAACATACATTTTTGTTATCTAATAATATAATACAAAAATATAATATGGAAAACACAAAGTATACACCTCACAATCTGTTTTAAGAAGAATGTCCTGGTGACCTCACAGGGTGGTGTGTGCTTTTCATCTCAGCCCTTGGGAAGCAGAGACAAGTGGAGACTGAGGCCACCCTGGTCTGCATAGCAAGTTACAGGCTGGCTAGGGTTATAGGAAGACCCTGTCTCAAAAAGACAAATAACTAACTAACTAACTAACTAACTAACTAAATAAATAAATAAATAAAAAGAAAAAAAAGAAAAGTCCTCTGACAACCATCCTACCTCCAGGGTAGGAATTAGAATTTTGATGGCTGGTACAGAAATTGCCCTGTCCTTGTCCCCCAAATAAATACTTTTTTTTACAGGGAGACCATGCCTCAAAACACCAAAACAAACAAACAAATAAATAAATAAATTTGTGTTACCCTCCCCAGCAAAAATAACAAACATCATTACATTTATTGTATTCATCTACTTTCCTTTAACTTTATATGAGAAAGTATGTCTCCTACCAACCGCATTTGAAGTGGGGCTGGAGAGATGGCCTAGAGGTTAAGAGCACCGACCGCTCTTGCAGAGGACCCGGGTTCGATCCCCAGCACCCACATGGCAGCCGAGAACCGTCTGAGACTCCAGTTCCAGGAGAACTCCAGTTCCAGGGGAATCCGATACCCTCTTCTGACCTCCGCGACACTGCACGACACGGGTGCACAAACTTGCATGCAGACAGTACATTCATACACATACAGAAATAAATAAAAATTAATAAAAAAATTTTAAATATCTTGCCAAACCAAGGTCGACGAAGACAACAGAGAATAACATAAGTCAGCCTTCCTTCCTCCTCTTCCTCTTCCTCTCCTCCCTTTCTTCGTTCAAGACAGGGTCTCATACAACCCAGGCTCACCTCAAATTTGCCACATACCAATAGGGCTGGTTCTTGAATTCTTGAGTCCTCCTGCTCTTCCACTTCTAACTGCTGGGATTACAGGAATATACCACAACACCTGTTTTTTTTTAATTTATTCATATATATATATATATATATATATATATAATTTTTGCACCTTAATAACACAGAGAATCATAGAGTTGTTTTAGCTTTTAACTTGCACAATTATTTGCTAATAAACAATAACAAATATCCTTTAAAAAGTTATTTGGGGGTTAGAGAGATGGCTTAGCGGTTAAGAGTGCCAACTGCTCTTGCAGAGGACCCAGGTTAGATTCCAGCACCTACATGGCAGCTGAGAACCGTCTTTAACTCTAGTTCCACAGGAATCCGATGCCCTTTTCTGACCTCCGCGGCATTGCACGACACGGGTCACAGACTTACATGGAGACAGTACATTCATACACATAAAGAATAAATTAAAAAAAAAGTTATTTGGAGAATTTGTGAAAAGAACTCCAAATGCCTTACTTAACAAATATGTATGGGTTACCTGCTCTGTACATAAAATTATAGTTTCTTAGAGTATACAAAAATAATACACCTTTCTTTTTTATTGTTATTAAACTTTTTCCATAAGTCATACATTATTTCTCAGTCAAATCTAGAGTCGCTTCCCTTTCCATGCCCCCCACCCCACCCGAGTCCCTGCACTCTGCCATACATGTCCTGCATCTTTTTCTGAGTCTTTTGTTTTGTTTTGTTTTTCTCAGTTCTTTTGTTGTTCTCTCCAACTTGTATTGCTACAATATATGCATATATATACACATAAATATATACATACATACATGTATACAAACATACATACATACATACATACATCACTTGAATTGGAGGACTTTTTTTTTTTCCCCTAAAAGGTGTCATATTTTCCTTAAGGAAGTACTCAAAGATTCTTCCTTGGCAATCCCAAACAACTATCAATCCTGCACTTTTGCTCCACATTGGGGTCTTTCCCTCCCATGATCCCCCAAGTGAAGTCCAGTGAGCACACATCCTATCTTGATACCCCTGTGCTGTCCTCTGTGATACAGCCCAGATAGTCTAACAATGGCAGTCTACATTCTGATGAGGCTGAAATCCCCTTATGCTGTTTAGTCCACAAGCTGGGTATTTCAGTAGTTCCCATCTGGCAGTGAAGGTTTGGAGGATTCTTGGAGATAGATGCCCTTGCCAGTAAGAATTGAAGACAGGCCAAACCACAGTACTCTCTCTCTTTTTTCTTTTTGTGTTTTTACTAAGAAACCCCAAGAGACCCCTGAGGACCAGATCCTCAACTGACCTTGAGAAAAGAAGAACCTTGGTTAATCTTGGCTAACTGTGTGGCCTTAAGCATCCAAAAGGAAAGTACAACCAGAAATAATCAGTAAGACCAGAGAAACTGTACTGCAGATATTCTTTTCTTTTTAACTTCTAGAGGAGTTTATTTTGGGTTACAGTTCCAGAGGGTAAGAGTCCAGAGGCATGCAGAAGGAGCAAGAAGAGGAGGCTGAGAGTTCACACACAGAAAGCAGAGTAGAGAACAATCTCAACAAAGCTATAAAACCTCAAAGCCCACTATGAGTGGCATGCTTTTTTCAGCAATGCAGAACCCCTTAAATGTTCTCTGACCTCCCCAAACAGCACCATTAACCGGGGCCCAAGTATTCAAATGGACAAATTTTATTCAAGCCAACATATTGGCTAAGGATTGGCATGACATAAGCCTTGGTCATCAGTAGAGCAAGGAAGGTAGGAGCCACTTGGGGATCTATAGCTCAGATAAACTAGAGAAATCTCACTTATTTTTGCTTTTTGAGACATTTCATGTAGCATAGGCTAGCTTAGAACTTGTTATGTAGCTGAGGATATCTTCAAACTCATTATTCTCCTGTCTTAACTTCCCAAACACAGTTGTGTGCAACTGTTAGGTAGTTTGATGGGCATTAGCAAGCATGGAAGCCATTGAGAATGGACACCTCTTTCGTAATTAGGCTTACCCATTCTCTTATTTTTAATCAAAATAAATAAATTTATTTTATTTTATGTGTATGAGTGTGCCGCTTGCATGGATGTAATTATATCTGTGTCATGCAATGCCGTCAATGGTCCAAAGATCTCCTGGAGCTGCAGTTACAGACAGTTGTTAGCCATTATGTGGGTACTGGAAATTGAACCCAGGTCCTCTTCAAGAGCAGCCAGTTCTCTTAACTGCTGAACCAGCACTCCAGTTCTTATAATATAAATGGATTAACCATTTTTTTTTTTTTTTTTTTTGTATGTGTATGAATGTACTGTCTGCATGCAGGTCTGTGCACCCGTGTCGTGCAATGCCGCGGAGGTCAGAAGAGGGTCTCGGATTCCCCTGGAACTGGAGTTCTCCTGGAATTGGAGTTACAGACGGTTCTTAGCCGCCATGTGGGTGCTGGGGATCGAACCCGGGTCCTCTGCAAGAGCGTCGGTGCTCTTAACCGCTAGGCTATCTCTCCAGCCCGGATTAACCATTTTTAAAATACAAAACATCTCTCCAAGCAACACTACCAACTGGGGATCAAGCACTCAAACACCGCACCTATGAGAAACACTGGTCATTCAACCATTATGAAAATGACACCCATAGACATGTCCATAAGGAAATGCAAAATTAAGTTACTTCAATTTAAAGACTCTCCATAATCTTTAACAGCCTGAACATTGTTCAAAAAGCCAGAGGCTCAAGACAATCTCTTAACTGTGATTCCCCCTTTAAACGAAAAAAGAAAATTCCATACTTACAGCATACAATGCCACTTTCATTCAAAAAAGGGAGGAATGGGGACATAATGAGGAAATATTGGACCAAAACCCAGAAGGGCAAATACCAACTCTTGGAGCTCCGTGTCTGCTGTACGGGGCTTTAATTTCATCAAGCCTTTAAGTGTCTCTACCCCTTCAGCTTTGCTGTGTGTAACATGCATTCCTTTCTTGGGCTGGGTCTACTCCTTGTATATAGCTCTCTTTGGCAGATGTCTCACAGCTCTGGCATCCTCACACTGTGGAATCTCCATTGAAAACCAGGCTTCACTTTTCATGGATTCACACAATAGCCTGTCACAGTGTCCTTGTAGGGACTCCATCCCTGCCACATGTTGCTTGGCCTCAGCGGTGCTCTGAAAATGCAAAGGAAGAATCCAGAACCCCCCCCCTTACCATTATATTTCAGGCCTCTGATGCCAGTACCAAGAGGACCACACCGCCAAGTTTGGCTTTCAGCTTGGAATGGAGTCCAGGCCCCTTGAATCACATTCCCAGCAGCATTTTTTGTGTGTTTTTGAGAAAGGGCCTCCCTGTAGCCCCAGGTAGCCTGGAACACACTATGTAGCCCCAGCTGGCCTTGAATTCACAGACATCTACCTGCCTCTGCCTCCCAAGTGATGGGATTAATGGTGTGCACCATCACACGTAGGAAAGCAATAATTCTTGAATTTCAAGTGGGCTTTCACTTCGTGATTTAATATCTGTAAATGTGGGAGTATTGCTAGGTACCGTCTCTATTAATATTAGATTCACAAACTTGAGAACTCTTTGATGTAAAGCAAAGTGAACTATGGCAACATGTTTTCCTATGTTGTATTCCTTTATTTAATCACTTTTATTGAATTTCCAGTGCCAGTAGTATCTTCCAAATTCAATAAAAAAACCTTGTTTATGTTTTTTACATGCTTCTAGTCCCAAACAATGGGGTGCTTGTGGTAGAATGTTTGGCATGTGCCAGCCATTATTCTTAAAGCTCTCATACTTAATTCTCTGGGGGTTGCATTTCAAATGTCAATTGTTAGGGTTTGAAAATTAAATTTTCCCATAGGTTCATATGTAGAATACTTGGTCCCCAGGGTAGTGGCCCTATTTGGGAGATGATGGAAACTTTAGATAGCGGAGCCGAGACGGAGGAAGAAGGTAGCTGGGGGCATGCCTTTGAAGGTTCTATCTGGTTCCTGGTATCTTCCCCTCTCTCTGTTTCCTGCCTGCCCTGAGATGAGCAGCCTGCTTAGCCATGCACTCCTACCTTCATGCTATTTCCACTCCACCACAAGCCCAGAGTCAACACGTTCAAGGACCACGGTCTCTGAAACTGTAAGCTGTAATAAATCATTCCCACTTTAAGTTGTTTATCTAAGGTATTTTGTCAGTGACAGAAACCTGACTAATAGAAATAATCCAAGGTGATCTTCAATTACTGGGTGGATTTGCTATCACTGTTTGCCCACTACTGTTCATATGTTGAAATCTAGTCACTGCCGTCGTAGCATTTAGAGGCTGGGGTCTTAGGAAGTGATTAGGTCCTGTAGGTGAAAGTCTCATGAATGGGATGAGTGCCCTTGTAAAAGAGACTGCACAGAGCAATTCAGTGTTTTACATTGTGAGGGCACAGGTACCTGGTGTCATCTATGACAAAGCAAGGTGTCACTGGACTACTGACACTGTGATGTTGCCCTTCTCAAGACTCCTGACCATAAAAAATATTTTTCTGTTGTTTCCAGGCCACTTGGTTCACGGTATTTTTATGGCATTCCAAATTGTCCAAAAATGTAGGGCTACAAATTGGAAGTGGTCAATGCATTTACCAATTTCCAAAATTATCTGTTCATTTTCTATCCAGTAACTTTCACAAAACAGCCTCTTTTTGTCATTTTGAATGTGTGGATTTGGACATACCTAGACATTTAATTCTTTTTTTTTTGTATTTTTTTGAGACAGGGTCTCCCTGTAGCCCCAGCTGGACTGGAACTCACTCTGTAGACCAGGCTGGCCTTGAACTCACAGAGATCTGCAACATTTAATTCGTATTCATTCTGAAATGGCCTCATGTACTACCAGTGGGAGTCCCTTAATGTTGGCTCCCACGATCTCTGAACAAGAACCTAGCAGTCTTTGGGATTCTTTGTTTTGTAGGAAAATAAGATGTTCTATGCTTATCTGTCATGTTTCCTTTTCTTTTTGTTTCTACTTTTTCTCCTGCCATGTCCTCCTGATCTGAAATCAGCCATTTTCAAGGGGACTGTAGTTGGTTATTGTTAAGTGGGGAGTGTAATTTGAAGAACAAAATTGCCACTGTGTTGATCACTGCTTTTAGACTTCTGTAGTGTTCAGTGCTAGGAATCACATACACACCATTAAAGATAAGCTAGCCCATAGCTACAGAGATGATTCCAAGTTATATTCAGAACCACAGGGTAAGTTCAGGTATTTTGCATGAGAATTAGACTATAACTTGCTTACTCATCAACTGTATTCCATACAAGCACAAAACATACTCATAATGACAAAGGAACCCTCTGCCACAGACGTGAACGAATGGTTTGAGCATTGTTTGAGCACCTGGTGTTCCCCAGATCCTTGTCCATTCTATAATGTGCTGTATGGAGCTAGCCTGAGGTATGTACTCTATAGACTTCCCTGTACCTCTGGTGCTCTTTCTTGCTAGGAAACACCTTTCCAAATTCCCTCCAGTCATTCTGTTCATTTGAAGCTTATTCTTGCATAGATTCCTAAGAGAGGTGTGACGGCAACACCATTCTGCAAGTCCTTGCCTTTCCGTGCCGGGTTTGCTGTAGTCAACGCTTTCTTTACTGGTGAGCTTGGCTGTAAATCCTTTGCTCAGATTTTCTTTTCCTTCTTTTCCTTCTATTCCCTTCTATTTGAGAGCACTGTTGTTGGACACTTTAAGGAGAATTTAATTTTCTTTCCATTATATGGGCTACATAGCCAGACTTAGTTTTTTTTGAAGTTCAATAATTGCACTACAACACGGTTTGATTATGGTTATTCTGGGCTGGTTCTCTTTCTTTTTTTTTTTTTAATTTTATTTATTTATTTATTTATTTATTTATTTATTGGTCTTTTCGAGACAGTGTCTCCCTGTAGCCCCAGCTGTCCTGGAACTCACTCTGTAGACCAGGCTGGCCTTGAACTCACAAAGATCCGCCTGTCTCTGCCTCCCAAGTGCTAGGATTAAAAGCGTGCGCCACCTCGCCCGGCTCTTCTTTTATTTATTTTTATGTGTATGAGTGTACTGTTTGCATGTAGGTTTGTGCACCCGTGTCATGCAAAGCCGCGGAGGTCAGAAGAGGGTGTCGGATTCCCCTGGAACTGGAGTTAAAGACAGTTCTCAGCCATCATGTGGGTGCTGGGGATCGAACCCGGGTCCTCTGCAAGAGCAGTCGGTGCTCTTAACTGCTAGTCCATCTCTCCAGCCATGCTGTTCTCTATTTGTGGTTTTGAATCCTGCAGGAAGGCTTCATTGAATTACACATGTTCCTGTTTTCCTTTTTCATTTGCTTTGGTTTTAATCTTTGGGGATGTGTATTATATTCAGTGTAGATTTTCTTTTGTCTATTTTTTAACGTTTTTTTAAATTGAAGTTTTGTGCAATTCATACAACATTGTGCAATTCATACAACATTTCTCAGTCCAATTTAGACTCATTCCCCTTTCCATGTCTCCCACCCCACCTGACTTCATGTGTTTTGCCATACATGTCTTGCATCCTTTTTTCAGTCTTTTAAAAGTTTTTCTATGCAGAGGTTTATTGTTTGGGGCTGAAGTTTTACTGTTGCAGTCAGTTCTTTGACCCAGTCCTTTTGTTGTTGTTCCCTCCAATTTGTATTGCTCCAAAATATACATATATGCTCTTCACATGTATACCAAAATTATGAGATCTGAAAGTAAACTGTATGTTAATTGCAAAACATGTTTAAGAATTCACATTTTCCCCTTTAATTTTATATTACTCTAAAATATGAATACATACTCTCCTCCCATATGCCACAATTGCAAAGTCTGGAAATAAGTGCTAGGTTAATTCTAGATCCCATTAAAGTATTCACATTGTAATGGCACAGTTGGTTTCAGTTAAAAAAAATTACACACACACACACACATATATATATATATACATATACATATATATGTATATGTATATCTATCTCTATCTATCATCTATCTATCTATCTATCATCTATCTATCATCTATCTATCTATCTATCTATCTATCTATCATCTATGTCCATTTGCCTTACTACTAGGGATTTAGTGCTAGCATCCACAAATGAGGGATACCATTCATTATTTGTTTTTCTGGGACTGTGTTACTTCACTTAGCATAATGTCTTCTAGTTCCATTCATTTACTTGCAAAGTTCATGATGTCTTCTTTCTTTACCAATGCATAGAATTCCATTGTGTAGATTTCCTCTTCCTGTATATTTTTTGGCTTTAGAATATACACTTACTTTCTTCATTTGTTTCTTTTGAGGCATTATATGTTGTATTAATTAACCCATGGAGTCTTTTTAATTTAGTCTTATTTTCTGAAAATTAAAAAAAAAAACTTTTAACTTTCACTTATAAATATTTTTGGAAACTATTACCTCATTTCTGTGATTTTGGTAATTCTGATTTGCGTTGTTCTTTCATATCTTGGATTTTTCTTTCCCTGCTCATATGGAAGCCAGGGCCTTGTACACACTAGACAGGTGCTCTTAACACTGAGCTATATCTCTGGCCTCTTACATTTTATTTTTGGTATTGATTACATGATCTTTTTAATTTTCTTACGGGTATGTGTTGTGTGCCGAGCACAGCCTCTTTTTTTGATCCACTATGTGGATTCCAGGGATCAAATTCATATTTTTAAAAAATATTTTATGGGGCTGGAGAGATGGCCTAGCGGTTAAGAGCGCCGACCGCTCTTACAGAGGACCCGGGTTCGATCCCCAGCACCCACATGGCGGCCGAGAACCGTCTGAGATTCCAATTCCAGGAGAACTCCAGTTCCAGGGGAATCCGAGACCCTCTTCTGACCTCCGCGGCATTGCACGACACGGGTGCACAGACCTGCATGCAGACAGTACATTCATACACATACAGAAATAAATAAAAAATTAATAAAAAAAATTTAAAAAAAATATTTTATTTATTATTTTTATTTTATGTGTATGAGTATGCTGCCTGCATGTGTGTAAGTGCACCTGTGTCATGCAATGCCCATAGAGGTCAGGAGAGTTGTCGGATCCCCTGAAACTGGAGTTACAGATGGTTGTTAGCCACCATTTGGGCTCTGATAATTGAACCTGGATCCTTTGCGAGAGCAGCTAGTGCTCTTAACCTCTAAGCCATCTCTCCAGCTCTCAAACTCAGGTTTTTAGGCTTGATGGCAGGCACTTTTACCCACTGAGCAATCTCACCAGCCCTTGCTTCTACTTTCATTTAATATATACATACACAGTTTCATGTGACAATATAAAATGTAGAACCACAAATGACAAAAATATATTTGTCTTTATGAAACTGACTTAATTTGGTTAATTTAATTATCTCCAGTTTCATGTATTTTCCTGGAAATGCTATAATTTTGTTTTTTATTCTTTTTTAATTTATTTATTTGTTTTTATTTTTTTATCAAATCTAGACCCGTGTCCCCCCCCTCATTCCCCCACCCCACCAGAGCTCATTTTTTTTATTCTAAAAAACTCCATTTTCCTAATTCATTCCTCTGCTGATGGTTACCTATGTTGGTTCCACAACTTAGTTATTTTAGTACTGCAATATACTCTGATGTGTACATATCTCTGTGATATGTTGAGCTGGAATGCTTGGGAAAAGTATCCAGGAATGGTATATAGCTGGGTCATACGACAGATCTAGTTCTAGTTTTTGAGAAACCTCTGCCATTGACGTTGGACTCATTTACATTCCCACCAGCAATACATAGGGATCCCCTTTTTTCCACATCTGCACCAGGCTTTGTTGTGTATTTTCCTAATAAATTCCATTCTGACTAGCATGAAATGAAACCTCAGTCTGGTTTTGATGTGCATTTCTCTGGCGGCTAGTAACGTTGAATATTTTCTTCATAAGTTTATCGTCCACTTCTAGTTCTTCTTTTGTAAAACATTGGTTCTTTTCATTAACCCATTTATGGATTAGGTTGTTTGTTTTCTTCTTCAGGTTTCTAAAAATTTGTGGCATATTTTATGTATTAATCATGTGTCTATAGCTATGTATAGCTAGCAATGACTCTTCTGTTCTGTATCCAGCAATGTGACATACAGGCTAGACCACTTTCATATCCCCCTCCTCTCTATTTTCTATAGTCCTCTCCCAAAGAACACAGGTTGGCCAGCTTTGCAGGATCTCTGTGTCTTAGCCTCCCAAGAGCTAGGAATGACGTATGGCAATTGACTGAATATCTTTACATCTCCTTTTCAGTCAACCTTCAGCCAAGACTGCCGCACCGTCCCTTCCTTTGACCCTACTGTTCCCTCTTCTCTATACTGTTTCTTCCTGTGTCTTTTCTTTGTCAACTGAACACTAATAGATAGTCTTACTCTGGGATTTGCTGTTGTTGTGGTTGCTTTTTTCCTTTTGCACTGATACTTGAAGTAATTATCAGTGTCCGTTCACCTCCTAAAATGATTGATGCTTAAGTGGTGATTTATTTATTTTTATTTATTTATTTATTTTATTAATTTTATTTATTTCTGTATGTGTGTGAATGTACTGCCTGCATGCAAGTTTGTGCACCCATGTCGTGCAATGCCACGAAGGTCAGAAGAGGGTGTCAGATTCCCCTGGAACTGGAGTTCTCCTGGAATTGGAGTTTCAGACGGCTCTCGGCTGCCATGTGGGTGCTGGGGATCGAACCCGGGTCCTCTGTAAGAGCGGTCAGTGCTCTTAACCGCTAGGCCATCTCTCCAGCCCCAATTTTTATTTTTTTATGTGTATGAATGTACTGTCTGCATGCAGGTCTGTGCACCCGTGTCATGCAGTGCTGCGGAGGTCAGAAGAGGGCGTAGGATTCCCCTGGAACTGGAGTTAAAGATGGTTCTCAACCACTATGTGGGTGCTGGGGATTGAACCCGTGTCCTCTGCAAGAGCAGTCGGTGCTCTTAACCACTAGGCCATCTCTCCAGCCCTACGTGGTGATTTTTTATTTGACTATTACTGTATTTTTATTTTTGAGATTTGGTCTCACTGTACGTAGGCAAGCTATGAACTTGTGATTCTCCTGTCTCAGCCCCCATGGAGCTGAAATTTCAGGCTTGTAGCCTGGATTATTTTCTTAGTTCCCTTTGCCATAGTTTGAAATGAGACTAGTTTCATCTGTTTTGTGCACATTTCCAAAGTTCTTTTGTTGTCTAGTAAGACGTTATTCTGCTTATTATTTTTTCCTTTTAGTGCCTTTGCATGAGATGGCGTTTGATCATCTTCTGTTAACTCATTTTCAAAACGAAGTGAGATTAGTTAACCTGTTCTTGGAGAAGAGCATCCCAGCACAGGCCTGATTGTCTCCATTCACATATGAAGTGCGCCCTCTGCTGTTGGTTTTGAGAATCCTGACCAGGTGTTGGTTTGCTTTCTGTGTTCTCTATGTGTTCCTCTCTCTCACTTTCACTGGGATATTCTCTTCTTTGTTCCTATTGTTCTTATTTCCCTGCATCTATACTATTTTCCGTGTGTCTCCACAGTGAAATTATTTGTCTTGGAAGAAAGTTTTAAGGGTTTATTGAGCCAAGTTTGTCTCAGTCCTTTTAGACCTTCTGGTTGTTGACAAGCACCCAGGTTGTCTGGAATGTAGGATGTACTTAGCCACCGCTTTTCCATATACACAGCTTCTGAAGTCTTAGGGCCACTTCCTGTTCCTTATGACTCCAGCCCCTGCCCAAGTACTGGTTGCCTGGCTTCCAGGCTTGCTCCTGAAGATTAGGACATAGAAATCAGATTTTCTAATCATTAGAAAGCAGATTAGTATTTTCTAGGAACCATTTCTATAAGCTTCCACATTTGCTTCATTGTAGTCCCCATGTCAGTTTTGCTGTACCCAGTCACCTCTGTGGAAAGATGGAGGTGTCTTCCCCCTCCAGGTCAGGCCCTGTGTCTCTATGGTGTGAGCTTAGTTTGGGGGATAGTTTTGTCACCTGATTGACTAGCACTTGTCACAATACCTACTGTACTTGTTCCCTTTTGGTCTATTTACTTCATTAGAGCAGAGTACTACTCCAGCTAGGTGCAGGGTGCAAAGCTTCCATACTCAGGCCACATCATTACCATTTCTAGACTCCAGTTCACCAACCTGCTCTAATCTACGTCGAAGTTGAAGCTCACTTTTTTTAACCTACAAGCCTTCCTTGGTATTCCAAGCTCCAGTACACTTACTGTCTCTGTGTGTTACATTTCTGTCATGTTCCCAGTGGAAAGCTTCTGGAGAAAGCTGTTCGAACTTGGAGCCATTAGTTTATTTCCTGTGCCCCCCCCCATGCTACAGGGTTACTTCGTATCCATATTTTTGTAGGCTATTTACATACAGCATCTTGCTTAATGTCCTCTTACCCTTAGTATGTGTTATAAATATGTGAAATATATAGGCAGCACTTCCTAATTCATAGAGAAGGAAATGGAGGACAAAGAGTTGAAGAGACAGTTCGATGCAGCATCACTAGCCTATAGCCCTCCCAACTTGAGGGATATCTGTTAGCATTTACAAAGAATAAGGGCTGAATGAGGAAACTCACTTTTGATCCTTGCATCTGGGAGGCAGAGGAAGTAACTACGTAGCGAGTTCCAGGCCAGTTGGGGCTACAGGGAGATCTGGTCTCAAACACAAAAACAAAAAACAAGCCGGGCGTGGTGGCACATGCCTTTAATCCTAGCACAAAAACAAAATAAAAAGTATACAAAGAATAAAAAGCATAATAGTTGCCATCATTTTCAACACAAAGCTCTGGCAATACCACTTTTCTAAGCTGATTGCTTCCACTGATGATATCAGAACACACACACACACACTGTTCTAGGTCAGGGGAAAGAAAGGATCGTGAGGGAGAAGTGGGGAAGAGAGTTTAAGATGGATGCTATGTGTTTAGCTTCTAATAGTTGAGAGTAAGAGGAGCCCAAGGCCTAGTAGAATTGTTTACATTGTTTTCCTAAAGGGCAGCTAGATGGATATAAGGTTATTATGCAGTGGGAAGGCAGATAGAATAGACAGTGTTAAATTATTTCAAAATGTAAGATTAACTTTGGTTATAAGGTTAGGTAACACAGGAGACATCCCTAGAAATGTCATTCCCACAGGAAGACAACTCCTGTGCTGCTGGATCCAGTGTGAAGACCCTCTGGGAGCCTTGTCAAACCTACCTGAAACTTGCACCGAGGGCTAACAAGCTTCTTCCTAATCGTTCTTCCTTCTCTGCAGCTGTGCTTCATTTGCTTTGTAGTGTTCACTGCAGTCCGATAGCCCTGCCAGCCTCTTTCAGGTCCTTCTCTACTTTCTGTTTCACATGTTCCTTTGATAAATATCCGCATTGTGTGCCTCCTTCTTCAAGACCAGACACTGCTCTGAGTTTACATGCATTGTCTTCATTCCTCCTTGTAAACAACTGTGCTTGTTGGTTTGAACTGTCATTCACAACATCCAGGAATCATTTGTGAAGACAGTCTCAATGAGGAATTATGTAGAACAGACTGGCTTGTGGAAATGTCTGTGAGGGATTGTCTTGATTTCGTTCATGGATGTAGGAAGACCCCTGCTCATTATGGCCAGCACCGTTGTCTAGACAAGGGTTCCTGACCAGCATCGGAGAGGAAGGAGCTAGCTGAGTATAGGCATCAAGCAAGTAAGGATCCATGCAGTTATTTTCTCTCTGCTCTGGACTGTGTATATGACGCTTTAAGTTCCTGTCCTGAAACTGCCCCCCCCCCCTCGCCTCAGTAACAGACTGTAAATCCTTTCTTCTCCAAATTGCTGGATAGCTTTAGTGTCAACTTGACACACCTGGGTCAAAGGAACATCAGTTGGAGAACTGCCTCCGTTGGACTGGCCTGTGGCCATGTTTGTAGGGCATCTTCTTGACTGCTGAGTGCTGTTGGAGGGCTCAGCCCACTGTGGGTGGTGCCACCCCTGGGCAGGTTGTGTACTGAATAAGAAAGCAGAGATGGCCTAGCAGTTAAGAGCGCCGACCACTCTTGCAGAGGACCTGGGTTCGATCCCCAGCACTCACATGGTGGCTGAGAACCGTCTGTAACTCCAATTCCAGGAGAACTCCAGTTCCAGGGGAATCTGAGACCCTCTTCTGACCTCCGCGGCATTGCACGACACGGGTGCACAGACCTACACGCAAACAGTACATTCATACACATAAATAAATAAAATTAAATTAAAAAAAATTTAAAAAGAAAGCAGATTGAGCATGGGCCAGGGGAGCAAGCCAGTAAGCAGTGTTCCTGCCTCCAGGTTCCTGCCCTGAGGTCCTGCCTTGGGCTCCCTAAGTGAGGGACTGTGGGAGATGTAATATGAATAAACCCTTTCCTCCCCAAGTTGGTATTGGTCAGAGTGTTTTGTCACAGCAGTTGAAGACACTTTAGAACAAGTGCTTTTTGTCAGGATATTTTATCAGAAACGAAATCAGAATAGAACTTTTGAAGTGAGAGGAATTTCTATATGAAAAGAGGAACGCAGGAGGTATTTTTAACAGCATCTTACCCAAATGGTACGACTGACAGTTGGACAAGGAGACCCTCAACCATACAGTTCCTGGTAAATTGGGCCTTCTAGGGGGCATCAGTTTGGATCATGGCTTAGAGAAACAATGAGGGTGGGCTGGAGCCAGGCAGGGGTCACACCTTACACAGGAGACAAGTTAAAAGCCTGTGACAATTGCTGTATAGGAAGGTGCCCAGCATGTGGAGGTATAAGAAACGAGGTGGATGAGGTAAGGGACAAGAAGGGTCAGACTTGCCATAGTTAAGAGAAAGCCCAGATTTATGATTCAGCTTTAGCCAATGGACCATTGGGATTTCTAAGGAAATGGAGATGCAAGTTATGTGCCTATAATTAACTCATAGATTCTATCAGACAGCACGTATGGACTAAGCAGGTTGTATATCACCAGCCTGAAGAAGCAGGCATAAATGCCCCTGGTGTGATGCAGAACGGACCAGACATAAGCAAGTCCCTGGATCCAAGTGAAGGCAGTTTGGGCAAAGCAGGCAAGATCATTCATATACACACTAATACACACACACAGAGACACACACACAGGCAGACACACACATACAGAGGATACAAGATCTTTTTTTTTCAAATCCAATTTTTTATTGAAGCTCCGTCGTTTCATACAAATTTACGAATCAAATCTAGACCTGTGCCGCCCTCTCTGCCCTCCACCCCACCAGAGCTCATGCATTCTGCCAAAAATGTTTCTCATTTTTTTCTCAGTCTCTCTCAAAATTCTAGATGCAGAAGTTTACTGTTTCAAGCAGAAGTTCACCATTTCAGTCAATTCTTGGATGCAGTCTTTATGTTCTTGTTTTTGTTGTTGTTATTCCTTCCACTATGCATTATTTGAAAATATGCATGCCACATATATCATAGAGTGAATACAAGATCTTACACCATTGTCTTTGAAATGAGGTTGGCTGGTGGGTCATTCTCATCTGAGGCACCTGAAGTTTGTCTTCCAAGATTTCCATTCCCATCTGAGGCACCTGAAGTTTGTCTTCCAAGATTTCCATTCCCATCTGAGGCACCTGAAGTTTGTCTTCCAAGATTTCCATTCCCATCTGAGGCACCTGAAGTTTGTCTTCAATGCACAGACTTAAGCCTCACATTTCTTCCTCTCTTTCACTATGAAGAAGTGAGTGAGGCACTGGAGAACACAGTGGAACTCAGTCTCCGGGGATTCTGTCAGGGCAAGCAGATGATGGGAAGTTTGGGGAGTTCAGAGACACAGTGTCATCCAGAATCCAGTGTGTCCTCTGGGGGTGTGAGGTCCCCTGCAGAGAGCACAAGGCCATGTGTATCTAGTACCTCACACGGACTTGATGATGCCCAGAGAGTGCCCACAGGGGAACCATACTCTCTGGCACAGGCCAAAGAGCACTAGGCCTGGCATGAAGCTCATCCATACATATGCACCACCAAGCCCCAATTGAACATTTATTTGCATTGGGGAGGAAAATCACAAGGAGTTTCATGGTGCCAATAGCACCACTCACATGCTCTGTCTCAGATTTTACTTTCTGAAGGTGCTTCTTGCAGGTGGTCTGGGGGCCTGCAGCGAGAGAAGGTAAAGGAAGCAATGCCCTTCTAAGGACTGGGTGGAGGAGGAGCCCTGGCAGAAACTCTGCTGGCTGCTGATCTCTTCCTGGCCCCCTTTAAGGCAGTCCTGTCAAATAGGTCTTTTTCACGGTATCTCATGGGTGGGCCCTGCAGGAACTTCTCTTCTGCCTCCTTGTACTCGAGCTTGTACAGGGCAGCGATGGAACAGATAATGGCTTCTGGAAGAAGAACCTCCATGGTCAACTTCACTTTGTCTCCCCTTGCCAGGGCGAGCAGGTGCGCCCCTGCTTGCTTGCAGAGGTCTTGGAGATGCCTGGCCACCAGATGTAGCTGTTCATCATCCTCAGGTAGGCGTCAATGCAGAACAGTGGCCACTTTGTTTTCCAAGGTGTAGAGAGCCACCTGGAAGGCTTCCTACCATTCATGATGTCCAGCAGATGCTGGTCGGCTCCCTTTCTCTTCACAATGAAGTGTACAAGCTTCTGGTTGGCTCTGTCACGAGCAGCCCTCATGCGGTCAGGCAGGAGTTTCTTTCAGGGCTTCTTGCCACCCAGGGAGCTCTCCTCCTCCCAGTCTTCCAATTCATCGTAGCTCACCTTTGGGAAGTCAATGTGCAGGTCGCCCTCCTGGATGTCTTTCCTTAATGGATAACTGCCTTGGCTGGTGTAGTAGTCCAGGAAAGTGCCTGGGAAGGAGCCTTGAGCAAAGCCCTCTCTGTAGTGGTCGATCATTGAGAAGCACCAGCTGACACCCTGACTGTTGGCATTGCTGGCTCTCCTCAAGAGGGCTTTTCTCTCCTTGCAGTCCAGGTGCTTCAGCCTGCAGAGAGGGATGCAGATGCCCCTGTGCTCCAGGGGCATGTCTGCCTCGATCAACAGCCAGCTCCCTGTCTTTTGCTCACTGTTTTGACCACTGCTGGCCAAAAAGGCAGACCCTGAAATTTAAGTCAAACCAATGCCCCTCTTTCAAAAATATTCTTCTGTGGGGCAGTGTAGGTATTCTTTTGGCAGAAGCACTTAGAGAGTCAGCAAGCAGCCTCCAAGCCTGGACTCCTGCTGATATCTTGGTTACCTGTGAAAACCTGCCTGGTGCAAATTGTCTTTGATGCTTGGGGCAAAGCACTGTCACATTCCTGTAGTGATCTGGAGTACATGGCCTGAAATCCTGCCTGTCCCAACCCCCAATTCTGTATATCCCAGCCCCCACAAGCTCTGTATAAAAACCCTGGATTACAGCAATAAAACCAAGATTTTTTTCCCCTTGTGAAATTGCTCCAGGTCCCTTCTCTAGGTTGGTCTCTCTCTCTCTCTCTCTCTCTCTCTCTCTCTCTCTCTCTCTCTCGCCTTACTTCTGAATCCTCACCATCCCTAACAGGGTTTAGACCTAGGCTCCACGAGCACTGGTCCAGGGAGGAGGAACTCTTTGAGGAAGGCAGCACACACATTTAAAATGATAGGGCAGAAGATGCCTTGGTGGCTCAGTGGTCTTGTTTAAATATGGTCTCTCTCCTCTGGTCCCTGGTGCTGACAAGCTTTGTGCAGACCTGGGGTTTGAGTTCTAGGAGCAGGCACTTCTCACATGGCACCTGGGGACTCCTTTTTCTACAGGTAATAGGGAGTGATTTTCCCAATCTGGGGATGGGAGGCATCCAAGATGCTGCTGCCCCTTCTGAGCGTGGCTTTGGGGCACCTGGGCCAGGATCTTTGTCCTTTTCTTGGATGCTGGGCTTCCTCTGGGCTCCAGTGGCCCAGATGTCCAGGCCAGTATATGGTGCTTCTTGGTTGGGCATGTTGGAGACATGTGGCTGTGGCCCAGGTGGAACCTGCTGTTGGAAACTGGCATGGGAGCCCTCTGTTGAGGTGGGGATCTCAAAGACGTGAGCCTTGAAGCACCCCTCTTTCTATTCCCTTGTTTATCTCCAGCAGCTGCTGCAGGGCTCAGGTCACGTGGCCACATGCTGGTGCCTGCTATGGCCTCTACTTGCAATTCTAGAGGAGGACCACGCCCAACTGCAGTGCGTGCCTTGGATTTCTGCCTCTGCACTGCACCCTCGTTCACTGAACATACCTACACAGAGCCAGGGCCTGCTCTCTTCCTGGGAATCCTCCTGAATTGCTCTTGGCCTTTCTGACTCCTCCCTGGGAGGTGAGGACAAGAGCTGGATCGCCCTTTGAACACACGTGGTGATGCTCTGGTGGTGGTTTGGGATGCTCTCTTGGTGGTTCCAAGGCCGTATTCCTTTCCTCCATGAGCCAACTTGATTTCCTCACTGAGCACTTCCATTGCCACCCTGAGTTCTCTTCTGTATGCATTGGACTCCTGTGCTGAGCCAGTGCCCTGAGACTCTGACCCAGCCAAGGAAGTGATCTTTTCAATTATACACTTGGCTAGCATCCTCCCATTTGTGCTAATCTCTGTCAGTTTCTTACCCCCAAGGAGAATTTGATTCTCTAGTAAAGATGTCCATCTTGTTTGGCTTTTGGCTGCCATCCCAAATCTGGACAATACCCCTGCAGGCCACAGCTGACATTTCCAGCCACATAATACATACTCAGTAGTGTCCAGGGTGACAGGTGTCCTAGAGTTGTGCTGTGTCAGGTGAGTTCCTGGCCTATGTTGGAACTGTGATCCCAGGTGGCCCCTGAATCTGCACTCATGCTTGCCGGAGTCTGCTACCACCAGAATCTCCCAGAGAGGCTTCCACTGGTGCTTCTCTGGGTGATGGAGCAGTGTTCTGTAGTATGGAAAGGGGAAGCAGAGTTGGGGTAGGAAGGAAACTCATTGAGGTGATAAGGGAGACAGGAAAGAAGCACTTAGAAAGAAAGCCTGGCCTACACTGAGGGGTAGATCAACAGCAAGGACATGGGGAGGAGATGGAAGGTGCTAGGGCCGATTCAGAACACATAACACATAATCCTAAGTCCTAGGATGTGGACATCCATCTGGGGAAGTCCTTCAATGGTTGTTTCTCTCCCTGCCCATTCAGGGTCTTTGGGGCTCCATGGGGTATCCACAGGGAAATGTCTCACTGTTTTCTATTCTGGGAGCTAGGACTGCTTCTACTCTGCCCAGGAAACCTGTGGACATCCCCTGCATGTGTGATGCCAGGTTCACCAGTAACGGGTTGGTCAAGTGCTCATGGTCACTTGGCTAATCGTGGCCTTGCTGAACACCTGGATGCCTCTTATTCAGGTTGTCACACATGTGTGTGACGCATTAGGGGAGAGGGGTCCTTAGAAGATGTTACCATCCTATGATGTTAAAGAGGCTCTTAGGTCGGTAGGGTGGGGTCACATACATGGGTGGCTGGGAAGTGGAGGACCAGGTGGTGAGGCTCCAGCCAGGAGGAAGATGACTCAGGCTGGTTCCACAAAACCTGGGGAAAGAGGGGCATGTGGATCAAAAGGAAGCAGTTAAAGGCAGACATGTTAGGTGTTTTCCTGGCTTTCACATTAGCTTTACAATAGACAAGCCTCCAGAGGATGATGTGGACTATCCTGATGAGGAATCCAGGACTTGGATAATTGGAAGAGACAGTGTGAGGACTGGATGTGTACCAGATTCCTTCCCCATCTGCTTCTTGTGTATTCTTCATGTCTTCACTGTACACCTAGGTCTCCTGACATGAAGCCTTGGGGCAAATTCAAATGGAAGGGCCATCTACCATTTACCAATGCACAACCTCTGGACCCAAGTCAAACAAACACCTGTTGAGGATGCTTAGTCAGGGCTGACTCTTATCTCTCTCTCTCTCTCTCTCTCTCTCTCTCTCTCTCTCTCTCTCTCTCACCCGCACCGAAGGGACTACTTGTATAAAGTTCCACCACGGAAAGAATGAGTAAAAGAAGCTTAGTGTGTCTAGCTTGAGGTTCTTTCAGTCATCTATTGCAATNCTCTCTCTCTCTCTCTCTCTCTCTCTCTCTCTCTCTCAGCTGTTCCTGGCTGACATAGATGACCTTGCTTACCCTTCTTCACTCATTCCTCTCTGTGGGGCTTGCCTGAAATTTGGGTTACTGATTCACCAGCCAATCAGAACAAAGTGTATTTAGGGAGGAGACACCTAAGTAGCTGTAGCCCCCCTGAACACAGACGATTCTCAGTGTAGTGGCGCAGGGTGAGGGCATTTAGGTGGTGACTGCCTATTAGGGAACCCTCTGCCAAGGAATACATGCTGCCCTCTTACACACATGTATAGCTGCTGGTCCCAAATTTCACATGGGCATGCATCCCCTTAACAGTAACTACCTGTGGCCCAGGTGACAAAATGGTGAGCGAACCTTTGCCTTATGTGGCTGGCTTATATATGTTCTTACCTCCTCCCTCAACATGGTGCCCACAGCATCTCAGAGTTCCTCGTTCTCATTGAGAGAATCTCCCTGTGGGCTCAGCTTTGCCCTTAGCCCCTCACTCAACATGGCACCCAAGGCCTTGCTGGATCTCTAACTCCTCCCTTAGAGAGGCGAGAGCTGTTGGGAGTGAGAAAACCTTCAATGTCAAATGTACACCCCTTCTGGTAGACTGCTCACCTTCCACCCTAACCTCTCCTTCTACCCTTAGAATATTTCCACCTTTTCTTCCACAAGGGTCCCTAGGTCTTAGAGGAAGTGGAAGAGAGAGAGAGACAGATGAGAAGCTTATTGATTTGATTTTCTCCCTTTTTCTTTATGTGGTGTGAAATCAAGGGCATAGTGTTGTTAATCTGTTTTCCAGGGACTGTGGGCCATTTAGGGGTATCCTTTTATTCCTACTAATAAAACACTAATAAAATAGCAAGAAGCACAAACATCTAAACAAACATTTACCATTTCCACAATTCACACTATGGGGACAAACACGAGTGATTGAATGGTATCATTTGCAGTGCATCCCAGGTCTTTAACATCCTCCTGCCCCCCTCACCCTCTGGTATTTTATGGGAACCTGTCTTGGGGATAACCATGTGTCTCTAATGGCTCTTATGATACAATCCTTTAGGGACTTATTCCCCTCGTGTGGTCTCAGGCTATGCAGCTTATGTCTCAAGGAGGGATAGGTGGTTATCTTACTCAGCTTTTCTGTTTCTGCAGAACTTAAAATGATTCCATCCACTCCCATGTCCCATAGCCTTACAAGCCAGGTGGTGAGGGGCTAGTTCACTGCCTGCTTGAAATTCATTTCTAAATCCAACAACTCTAGTGCTGGGTATTCCCTGACAGTCTTAGTTTTCTGCACTGGGCCATTGCTAAAGCCATCATTAACATGCTGAAACATGGATTTTCCCTTCTTTGTATTAAAGGTCAAACCTGAGGGACATCTGGTGCTTTCCCTATGTCACTCTGCTCTTTGTTATTGTCTGCCATTTCTCCCTGGTCTCCTAGCTGTAAACAAGGGCAGGGTGTTTTCTTCTAGCTCCTTTTCTCCTTTATGCAAGTTGCTACCAAGATTAGACGTTGATACTGAAGAGCCCAGCCTCTTATATTTTTCCTGCTCTATTTTTTCTCTTAAATTTTATTCTCTCTTTAGGGTGTCTCTCCTACTTGGGATATATCCTTAATAGCATAGAGTAATAGCCAGTCTTCCTGGGCCATGGCTTTTTCTATATCATGCTCTTGGTCTCTATTTCCAAGGCTCGTAAAGTCTGCTCTAGGCCCTGTGTGGTTTTCAAATTATGTCCATATCCATGCAGTGCCCACCCCCACACCCCTTATGGGGAAAGCGTACGACTCCATGCCACTTAGAAGCAAATTGCCAGATGGAGATATTTTTCCCACCAATTCTATCTGCCTATTAGGCTTCACTCCAGTTCTGCATCTCAAAGTCCATTTCACAATCCATACCACTGCTACTACACTTGTGAATGCTGAGCAAAGAAACTACCATGCCAGGATTCCCCCTGCCTCTTCCTCCATAACTTTTCCAGAGTGTGTGCATTTGCATAATTCAGCAAACTATGACTACTGTAATAGATCCTTCCTCCTAGAGAGTACATGTAAGCAGTGTCTTGCCCCGCCTCTGCCACCAGTTCCATGGTTACTAGGAAATCTCTGATCTTATTTTCGAGAAGACTAGACACTTAATCAGGTTTGCCTACAAAGTGAATCGAGACTCTATCATCTATTATCTATCTATCTATCATCTATCTATCTATCTATCTATCTATCTTTCAATCGTATCTATCCTATCTATAGTATATATATATATATACTACTATATATATATATAGTATATATATGCCAAGCAGCAGCTATGGTAGGTCCTGAAGTCCCCAACAGTGTATTAAGTGTGCTTTGCCAATTGGTGACAAAAATGGAGAATGATGCTCTGCCTCATGTCACTGATGGCATCTCAGAGTGCCACATTCTCATTGAGAGAATCTCCCTGTAGGCTCCCCTTTGCCCTTAGTCCCTCCCTCCACATACCACCAGGGGAATTCCTGGATTTCTGACTACTCTCTTAGAGGGGTGGGCTTCTTGAGGATGGGAAAACCTTCAACATCAAAGGTCCATCCATTTCCAAGGACTACCCACCTTACACCTTACAGTGTACGTTTTGGTCAGAATGTTTTGTCACAGCAATAGAGAACTAAACTACCCTTACCATGTCTTCTGGTTTTTTTCTTCTTTTTTCCTTGGGGTCTTTTATTAACCATACCTTGTTACCTGAAGGTGAGGGGCGCTCAAAGGAGCATCCTGGTGGTGCAACTTGACATAAAATATTTGTTAGGAGGATACACAGACTCAATTACTTTGTTTGAAACAATATAATTACTTCCCATTTCTTTGCTTTTCCATTTTGGGGCTACACACCAGAGTTTAATTTGTCCTACCATCCATACCAGTTTAAACCCCCATGTACATAGAGATGCTTTTTCTTTCCCAACCTGCGTGTGGCCCCAGAAATCAAGTGACAGATCTTTTGCTTTGAGAGGTGACAATAATGAGCAGGGCCCAGACTGTTATAGTCAAATGCCACACCTGGGAAATAGTGAAACAATGAATTTAAAGGAGGCCACAGTTAAGATGTTTGGCTTTTTTTTTTTTTTGGTCTTTTTGAGACAGGGTCTCCCTGTAGTTCTGGCTGTCCTGGAACTCTGTAGACCAGGGCAGACTTAAACTCACAAAGATCTGCCTGCTTCTGCCTGCCAAGTGCTAGGATTAAAGTCATGTGCTACCACACCCAGCATAGTGAAACAATGAATCAGGGTTACCAAGACCTAAGCCAGGAGTAACATGTAAAACAGTACTGTTTAGTCTAGGGTTTATCTTTGTTAGCCTGGCCACTCTAGATGTTACCTACAATAGGAAAATGAGAAAGGTAACAGAAGTGGTCTCTGTTGTCAGGCCATGGATGAGTGTGGAATTCCCCATACCCTGCCACAGCCCCTGAGATAGTCTAGACAGTACTAGCTGCTCTCATAACAGACATACTGGAGATGCTCTTCTGGGTAAGCTAGAGAATGTCCAAGACTGCTCTCTCCTTCCACCTCTGACTTATGGAAGATGGATCAGACTGTTTTCAAAATTCCTCTGAAGTACACATAACTGTCTTCTCAAGCACTGGGAAATACACACACACACACACACACACACACACACACACACACACACACACACACACAGATTTCCAAACAAATGAATCTGATATTTTTTCCAATGTTTATCCTCACCTCATTACTCCCTTGGAGAAAATGAGAGCTCGCTTCCCCAGGGAAGCCTTAATTATCGTACTATCTTCCAATTAGAGTCCTTCCATAAATAAAAGAGGAACCCTTAATTTTATTGTAAAAGAGAGTTTGAGTTTTTCAGGTTTCTGCTTCCATTTACAGACACCAATTACACATACAAGCTTTCAAGCAGTTGGTCACCCCACATCTAGCCAAGGAGACCTCATCTTACTCATGAATAAAGGCAGATACACCTGTCAGCTAGATCCTTCTTGATCATGAATGCAGACTGCCATGTACCCAGGAGCTTATCATGATTAAAGGTAACAATAGATTATCCTTCAAAATCATATGTGTCAGGTTATAACAGCACAAACTCCCCCAATAAAAGACAGGCACATATGGCTTAGTCACTCTGGGAACATTTTCTTCAGGAATTTCTAGGGCTGACTACCTGTTGCCACGTGGTTGGGTAGTGGCAACAGCAGTAGCAAGATGGCGACTGAGGCACACCCCTTCATAGCCACAGGGCAAGACCTCAGGTACAGGGGAAGGGGTCAGAAGTTTGACAGCTTCTGGAGGAAGTGGACATCTGTGTGTCCTTTGGAATTCTGGGAAGCCCAGATTTAACAATATGTTCTGTCTCTACACTCTAAAGAAAAAGATTTTCTGGGATTTGTCAGTCCCTGTCACCAATACCTGACCAAGCAAAGAAGGCTCATTGGAGAACTTTGTAGAGGCTATGATGAGGCAGAGACCTTGGGTTCAATCTGCCATCATTGAACACAACAGCATGTCTCATGTCTGACATAAACCACTGTGTTCCTTTCTTTTCTCTGATCCTTCAAATAGTAACATTTTATTATCTTCAGTTTCAAAGAAAAGCAAATGTCTTTTGTGTATACATTACTATTGCTTATTTCATAATATAAACATGTCAATAGTAATGATAACTAACAAAATAGTCATCCTTGGAGAGAACAGGGAGGGCGTTGGGCGTGAACATCTCTGATCCAATAGCTCCAAGATGATAGTTTCAGCAGGGTTCCCCTTATTTCTTGGGGGATGTTGTAAACAGAAATCTGAGGATGTTTTGCTATGTATCTGATAGGTCCATCTGGTCTGTTTACCCATTCAAAAACAAAAGCATAATTATGTAGATAATTCTCTGGACTGTAAACACACCTTCTTTCCTGTATGGTTACTGCAGGACACAAATGCTTTTACATATACATGCAGGTAATACACTCATATACATAAAATAATAAATTTAAAAGCTTCTTTTTATTAGCTACAACTGGATACCCCTGGTATATTTCATGATGAAAATATAAGGAAAAAAACTAAACAATGTTGACAAAGAGGCTTTTTTGCTCCTCTCTATTCTAACTAAAACAACAAAAACAAATGTCTTCTACCATCTAAAACTTCCATTAAAGGTTTAACATGGAGAGATATTTTTTGACCCCTTGTTCTCAGGGAGTATTTCCTCAGTTCAACGTCATGTTAGTAACGTGACAACTCTCAGTGGAAGGTACCTATTCTTTTATCTCAGGATTTTGGACTAAAAGGAAAAAATACCTACAAGTCCAAGCAGAGAAATATTTCCTTAGTCTTACAACATCAGCAACAATGAAACTTGGTTATATTATTCAACCAAAACAGAAACCAGTTGAAGTCATGTAAACTATTATAAAGTGAAAATATATGGTAATCTATTTTAAAATTTTTTATTTATTATTTTATGTGTATGAGTGTACTGTCTGTATGTAGATTGGTTCACCTGTGTCATGCAATGCCACGGAGGTCAGAAGAGGGCGTCGGATTCCCTTGGAACTGGAGTTAAAGACAGTTCTTAGCTGCCATGTGGCTGCTGGGAATCGAACCTGGGTCTTCTGAAAGAGCAGTTGGCGCTCTTAACCGCTGAGCCATCTCTCCAGCCCCGGTAATCAATTTTTATATAATACAATATGATTCCTTCTTAAAAATAAAAAAATATATAAATATAAGAAAAAACTAAGAAACAAATTCAAGTCACCATAGGTCTAAATTAAGCAAGGTTTAGGGATAATGAAACTTTGAAATATATGTTTAATGATTAGATTCCTAAGATTACTCTGATGTACTCATGACAGCTCAAAAACTTGTTTAAAAATGGAAACTTAAGGGGCTGGAGAGATGGCCTAGCGGTTAAGAGCGCCGACCGCTCTTGCAGAGGACCCGGGTTCGATCCCCAGCACCCACATGGCGGCCGAGAGCCGTCTGAAACTCCAATTCCAGGAGAACTCCAGTTCCAGGGGAATCCGAGACCCTCTTCTGACCTCCGCGGCATTGCACGACACGGGTGCACCGACCTCAATGCAGACAGTAACATTGAATATAGCATACCGAGTAAAAAAAAAAAAATATGGATAAACTTAAGTAAATATAAGCCCTTGTGCCTTGTGGTAACTTCGATTGAATGCCTTCTCCACTTGGGAAACTGTCTCATAACAAAACCAAAATTTACTTAAAACTTTTGTCACAATACAGTACAACACACGTAATAATTTTAGAGCCCTCGCTCGAACCAATTATTAACACAAGGGTGTGGAAGGTAATGATGATACACTTGCCACAGAAGAAAAACAGAATAAATAAGATGTCCCAATCCCAAGCTCGAGAGAGATGGCTCCACAGCTTTAATAGCACTCACTGGATGCTCTTGAATACGAACCATGTTTGATTTCTAGTACCGACACGGCAGCTAACAATTGTGTATATCTTCAATTCCAAGATAATCAATGCCCCTCTTCTTGACCTTCATCATTGGACACTGTCGAGATACACAGGGTGTATGTAAACATACTGCAAGGCTATGCATATATAAATACACATAAATAAAAAATTTTTTTTTTTTTTTAATAAAAAAAAAAAGTAAAATAATATTCCAAGCATGGGAATGGCTCCGCTCTATGTAAAATATCGTCAGATTATCCATTCTGGGACTTCACATTATATGGTCGCAATTGCGAAAACTAAATAAGTTTAAGTTTAGATATAGATATACAAACCTATGCACATGTATGCTACATGGCTTTTCCTCCTTTCTCCCAGATGCCTACTCCATGTCATAGAGTAATAACTGGAATCACAATTTCAACGAAGTGAGCATTGTGCCCAGTTTTTACATGTGAATGATACACACTATTAAGGCTATCATTTAATTGATGACATAATCACACGTATTGCAGCCTCCCACCCTGGGAATGAAATTGAGAATATGACCACCTGGGGTGCAATATATATATATATCGGTACTATATATATTATACTTAATTATATACTATGCTATGGTGTGTAACTTATTGACTTGGACGTTGTGAAATACTACTAATGGTATTATGAACCTGAATGTAAGGGGGTGTCATAGGCTTTGAACTCCTAGGAAAACTAAAGAAAAATTTTACTCAGAAAAATATATGCTGGGTTACTCTCCGTTCCCTACTTGTTTTGTTTATTAGTTTTATAAACTTCCCCAGTCAGATCCTCCACTTAGACTAATTGTTTCCCAGCTCCTCATCTTGCATTCTGGAAATTAAGAAGATGTTTTGAAAAAAACTGACCAAGGGAGGCTAGAGAGGATGGCCTACCTGCGGGTAATAAGAGCACCGACTTAATCTTGCAGAAGGGACTCCAGGTTGCGATCCCCAGCCCCCACGAATGGCAGATTGAGACAAAACCCATTCTTAACTCCAGTTGCCAGGGGAATCCGACCCCTCTTCTGGACCTCCATTGCATTGCATGACACGGGTTGCACAAGACCTACATGCAGACAGTACAATTCAATATAAATAAAATAAATAAATAAAATAATATAAATAATAATTAAATATAAATAAACTTATAAAGAAAAAAAAGAAAAACTGACCAGAAAAGACAAAGAGTTGGCTGTAACGTTTAGAGTATTGGGCAGCTTCTGTTTGATATGCCCTTTAGCCACAAAAAACATGAGGTTTAGATGGTCTCATGAAAAAAGGTGTTTATATTATTACCACCTCGACTATAAGAATCCTCATACTGAGAAAGTGCCTCACTCCTCATTTTACCACATAAAGAGCATCTGATGTTTAAAAATTAAAAGACTTTCCCAAACCTAACAACTCGTTTTTAAACTGTTTATTATTGAGTATAGATCTATGGTAACTCAGTACTCATCATAACTAAAAATATTGTCCAAAAGTTTGTCCATAGTCTTCTTTTCACTTGATCATTCATGGAACTGATACCTCTTCCATTTCTTGATCCATGAAAGTGTCTTTCCAGTTAATATGAATTAGAAGAAATCAAACCCGTGCTTGGGCACTATGATGTAACTGGTGACGACACCGTTTAAATTCAGCACTGGGGTAAGGCAAGAGGCAAAGGCCAGATCTCTGTGAGTTTAAGGCCTGCCCTGGTCTAATTAGAGAATTCCAGGTCAGCTGGGGCAAAAAAAAAAAAAAAAAAAAAAAAAAAAAAAAAAAAAAAAAAAAAAAAAAAAAAAAAAAAATCAAACCGAAATAAAGCTAAGGTAAAAATGAATTATAGACTTTAAAATGAAAACTGGATGTGGAGGATTGAATTCTTGGGTAAAATGCGCTACATTTACAGTCCAGGCACTCAGGAAGGATTGTTATGGTTTTCTGGCAGGACATCCCCACGTTTGCATAGTAAACCGCTTCCTGCTTAGCTTTGGGATCCCAGCTTTCTGTTCAGCTTTCTGACTCCCAGATCACAGCAACAGGACCTGTGAAGAGAGGTACAGAGCATCCCTTCTGCTTGAGCCTAGGCACGGCCCTAAGGGATGGGCTGGGAAGGGGTCATGAGGGATGCAAGGCCTGACAGGACACGGTAGAATGCTGTGTGGACTGGGAGAAGGTCCAGGGGACTTCTGCCTCTGCATTTTCTGTAGTATTCCGGTCCTGGCTGCACACCCGGGTCTTTAGGAGATGTCCCAACGGGTGATAGCCCTGGGGGAGGGCCTGTCCGGGGGGATGGAACACGCTGGTCCCTTTATGCATGCACTACCGAAGGAGTGAAGTCGCATATGCGCCAATGAAGAAGTGAAGCCGTCTATGCCACGTGCATGTTCTGGTTACCTCTCCCAGGAGCAGCAGCCAACCAGCTGCTCACATGGCACATGGGTACATGCTGTTTCTGGTGAAGACTTGAATTACTGGAGGTGGTGGGGCCTAACTAGATGTAACCCCCCATCCCCCCATGAGAGCTGGGAGGCTGACAGGCAAGTGTGGAGAAGGTAGTCATCTAGGTGAGCACCTCTGAGGGGACTTGTTCTCAGGCTTTGCAGGTGAAAAAACCAGGTCCGTGGAAGGACCATGGGGTCACAAAGGGACAGGATCCAGGACAGCCTGGGAGAGAGGTCTGCAGCTGCATGTCCTCATGAAACCACACAAGGCCATAGAGTGTGGTCTGGGCAGGGGTCCAGAGGACTGTGGGGATTTAGGTGGTGAGAGGGACCCTTGTGTGCTGGCAGAGTGCCTGGTGCAGGACCCTGTGTGTGCTGGCAGAAGGACTGGAGACCTTCCGATTCTGCCTGTGCTGTACTGGTCAGGCATCACTGGACACCAGGGTCCCTATGAGGTGTGGCCAGGGGCTACACCTCCATTGAAGGGCCACTCCAGGAAAGTGGGATGTGCCAGGTCTTTATGCACCAGGAGGTGGAAGGCCCAAGTCACAGCTGCACAGCCGCTGGATGGAGCTCATCTAGGAGCTAGCACCAGCCAGCTTCAAGCTTGAGTGATTCCAGCCAGTGAGTTACCTTGGGAAATTGGGGAGCTGGGGCCTAAGTAGGTGCTATGTCCTTCCCAGAGCATGCAGGCTCTCAGGGGAGTCCCAGGAGATTTCTTACAGTAGGCCAGTGACAGAATCATAGGGGAACCCTGCTCTGTAGCTCTGGGGATAACAATAGTGTGGGCCCTGGATACATAGCTCTTGGGGGAGGAGGATGGGATCATGAGGTGGTGGAGCCCACAGTAGTGACCCACAAGAAACGCGAGGTGATGTCATAGTTCTCCTGACTTCTTGAGGGCAATCAAGAAACCCACAGAAGCTGGACTTGGAATAGGTTCTGAGGGTTGAGGCCTAGTGTAGATTGGGAGGCCTGGGTGAGACAGTGTGTAGGTTAGCAGGCCTAGGGAACATCCGCATCTACGCTTTGCATACTATTCTGGTCTCTACTGGACACGCGTTTTACCGTGCTGCTGACATGGGTCCTGGTACCATGACTGGAGGGCCCGATGAACAGGGACTGTGGGGGTGCTTCTGGGCCTTGGCCCAGGGACAATTGCAAGGCCAAATGCACACATGTATAACTATGGCTCTTTTTATTTTATTTATTTTTTATTTTTTAAGATTTATTTTATTTTATTTATTTTTGTATGTGTATGAATGTACTGTCTGCATGTAGGTCTGTGCACCTGTGTCGTGCAATGCCGCGGAGGTCAGAAGAGGGTGTCGGATTCCCCTGGAACTGGAGTTCTCCTGGAATTGGAATTACAGACAGTTCTCAGCCACCATGTGGGTGCTGGGGATCGAACCTGGGTCCTCTGCAAGAGCAGTCGGTGCTCTTAACTGCTAGGCCATCTCTCCAGCCCCAACTACGACTCTTAAGTTGTGCATGGTTGACTACTGGGTCGACTGTAGCTGGGAGCAACTGCTGTCAGCCTCCAGCCTGTGTGCAGGCAGTTTTAGCTAAGTCAGATTCTTATATATTTGGAGGTGTGGCTTTACTAGGTATGACCAACTTTTCTGGGTAAGGAGGCTCTCAAGGGACTGTGGTGAAGCCTGGTCACATAGGTATCAGTTCTGATAGTGACAACACCCAGTCGCCTGAGATCCACAGCTTTTTTGAGAGGAGAGTGGGATTAGAGAGTGGTAAAGTCCAGAATATCATGGAAGATGTCCTCCAACACCTCACTAGTGAGAGTGGACAGTGCCTCAAAAGGTGGACTCAGAAGGGGTCCTGAGGGCTGCAGAGACTGGAGGGACATGTGCATCCACTCTGACCACCCTCTGGGACTGCCTACCACTTGAATCTGGGCTGTTTCTGTCTATTAGAAAGCTGCCAAGCGCTGCAGGGTGGATCCAGATTCCTTATCCAATGACTTGCAGAGATCAGATTCAACCACCACAGGTAAAACAGATTGGCCCTGGGAGGCTGTGCATGGTCCAGGGGACTTTCTACCTTCTTTTGGCAGGGGGGACATGGTGGTGGCCTGGTGCTGGGTCATTGCTTGGGATTGCAGGAGGTTTCAGGAGCAGGAAACTGGTCCTCAAGCCTGGCTGTGGCTTTTCATCCTCACCTGACACTCCCAGACTATGGCAGAGCTACAGAGATCCTAGAGCAGTTCATCCTGGCCAACATGTGTTACAGGATGCACATGCATTATGGTGACTTTAACTGGAAGGCTGGTGTAAATGCCTGCCCCAGCTGACTCCAGACCCTGGATGAACTTTCACCTGTGCATAGCTGATTAACCATTTTTGGACAAGAGCCCTGGTTGTTCCATACTGTAACTCTTTCAAATGAGGGAGAGGATCAGATCAGCACACTTCATTTCAAAATTTCTTTGTCTTTCCAATTCAGCAAGACCCTCAGGCCTTGGTGCCAGTAGGGAAGACAGTTCTTCCTCAGGACCAGATGATTAAGAGTCGAGGTGACTTGTTTCAAGAACTTCTGCATCTCCAAGACATGTATAGCAGAGTGCAGGAACTCAGGTGGGGTTGGGGGGGCATGGAAACGGAAGTGACTCTAAATACAATTCAGAAATGATTTATGATGTATGGAAAAAGTTTAATAACAATAAAAGATAAATAATAATAAAAATAACTTCTGCATCGCAGGCACTGGAGAGATGGCTCAGCGGTTAAGAATACTGATAATCGGCTTGAGTTGAAATCCCAGGACCACATGTTGGCTGCCAACTGTTCATAACTCCAGTTCAAAGGGATCTGAGGCCCTCTTCTGTCCTCTGCGGGGACTGAATGAAGCAGGTACATTTACACACATGCAGGTATAGTACTCAAACCCATGGAATAGAAACAAATTAATTAAAAAATGTTGTCTGTTTTCTCTTTGAGACAGGGTCTCCCTCTAACATCAGCTAGACTGGAGCTCACTATGTAGATCAGACTCGCAGTGAAGTCACAGAGATCCTCCTTCTTCTGCCTCCTGAGTACTGGAATTAAGGTGTTCACCACCAAACCTGCTTAAAAACTTCTTTAAATAACGTTTTCATGTCACTTAGGGTAGTGAAATGTGGTTTTGTGGAGCCACCACACAAAATAAGTTGTGTCTTTTGTAGGAAAATGGATGCAAATGCAGAGCATCGTATTAGTGATGATCAATGAAATAAGCCAGAGCCACAAGGAAAAACATCACTCATCTTCTTTCCTTCGTGGATCATAGATGATATACCAGATGCTAGATTGTTGTAACCTGAAAGCAGAAGGAGGCTGGGAGAGGCAAGGGAGAAGCAGGAGGGGAGTAGGTGCTGGGATTAGAAAGGAGAGAACATGGAGGGTGAATGTGGTCACCTTACAGGAAAGCTGAAGAGACACCGTCGGGGAGATGCCAGAGGAATAGCAGCAGGGGACAGCAGGAGTCTGGGACTGAATATGGTCCCACTGTATGATAGATGCACTAGCTTGTCTTCATGAAACCCATCATTGTATAATGACTGTATACAGAAGAAAAGTGAAATATGAAAAACACCACCAAGATATGAGGAGACAACAGAATCATCTCTGGAGCAGAGGAGGGGGTGCTTGCAGTTGGACAGGGAGCCCCAGGGATGCTGTTTTCATGATTCACCTGTCACTCCTCATGAGGTGGGAATTCTAGGGGTGCTGCTGACTTCATTCACTGATGCTCCTGCAAGTAACATCAAGTCCTGTAAGTATCCTTAAAGACGTTATTGGTTTAGAGGGTGAAAAGGAAAGTTTTGAGTGAAAGAAAGGAAAACACCCAGTGTATTAGTCACTTTTCTGTTGCTGTGATAAAGCACCATGACCAAGGAACTTATAAAAGGAAGAGTTTATTTGAGCTTATGATTGACGGTTCCAGGGAATTAGAGTCCATTGTGGCGGGAGGCATGGCATGGATCTGGATCCTCCTGGATCTGGAGCAGGAAGCAGAGGGTCACATCTCGCAAGAGCACAGGAAGCAGAGAGAGGGCGACTGGAGACCACGAGGCGTGTTAAACTCACTAAGCCTGTCCCCAGTGACATACTTCCTCTAGCACAGCCACACGTTCTAAGACCTCCAAAAACAGCACCACCAACTGGAGGCAAATGTCTGAATACTTACAGCCTATAGGGGACACTCATTCAAACCACCACACCCAGCTTTGCCCCTTGTAAGCTCTGTCTCTACAAAACACTGTGTATTATATTTCCTACAAGAAATTTGACAATGTTTCTTTAATGAATAATTTCTCCACAGGGAACCTGTTCAGAAGTTGTTACAGGATTTCAGAGGTATGTTTTAACAGATACTTGTGGTTTGAGAATATTCTATTCAACTACACAATTTGCACATATTGAGAACTATGGCAGTGCCTGACAGGATTCTGTGTAATGTTTTGTCACTTAGAGGATGGTGTGTGAGACTGAATTGTCATTTGTTGTCCATGGATAGCTCTACTTACCTTTTAAGTAGCTGTTTGAGAAGAGGGGATGCTTGTAATGAGGAGGAGGGAAGGCTTTTTCTTGTGTGTATTCAGGATGAGTGTAACTAGTCATGATGGTGGGTGAGATAAAACTCAGGTTTTTTAACTTAGCAAAGGAGAAACGATGTATTGATTTTTAACATATGGCTATTCCAGTTCTGAATTGAGTCATTTTTTTTCTGTGCTTTGATTTACCTTTCTTCCACTGAAATTGTGTCCCTTCAAGAAACAGAGCAACAGGATGATGTTGGAATGAACATTTAACACCTGTATGTTAATGGGCCTGAGCAGGGAACATTGAAGTCTGCTTCTGTGACTGGGGAAGAACATGTGATTGGATCCCCAAATAATGCCTGTTACACTTGCATGTTGACTGTCATCTCCTATGACTGTATCAATGGATGACCCTTCTTACAGACTTGGGAAATTTGGGACACTTGTATACTTGATAGAAAAGTAGCATTAATAGAATCTTCATCAATTCTTGGCCTGTCTTTTACACAATTCATTCAAATGAGTACGTTTGACAGCATTACACTGTCCGTTATAGACAAAGTCCTTCAAATCAAAGTGTTCAAAAATTGTCAATGATTCACATTACTAGAGCTTGATGTTATACACGTAATCCTGGGTCTTGAGAACAGCATTACACTGTCCATTATAGACAAAGTCCTTCAAATCAAAGTGTTCAAAAATTGTCAATGATTCACATTACTGGAGCTTGATGTTATACACGTAATCCTGGGTCTTGAGAAGCAGACACAGGAGTATCAAGAGCTCAGCTCAGGGTCTTCTTTTGATATCTAACAAGTCTGAGACCCCAGTGGGCTACATGACATCCTGTCTAAAATGAAATAAACTAAAACTAAAAGAAAATGGATGTCTGTATATAAATTATTTGTAGTATTGAGTAGATGATGTTTAAGTTTGAGAAATTGTCTGTGATGTTGGATTGTTGATTTAATGTCACAGGCTTAACTTTTCCATATAGGTGGGATTACTTGGCCATTTCTAGCTAAGAGGAAGCCATATGAAAGGGATATAAAGGCCTGTTTCAAAACCTGAATGAAAGCCTGCAGAGAGTTTTCCAAAACCAGCAGGAGGAAAGGTAATGTTGTTGCCATGCTAAACTTACAAGATCTATACAATTTCCTTTTTTGTATATATTGATTGAATTTGTGTGTATTTCATTTGGTGTATGTCATTTATGTTAAGGCTTATAGATTCAAGTACATATTCCCAGATGTCCCTGAGTACAAGTTCATTCACTGGGTTTTAATCATTCTATCTAGAGTCATTCATTAAAATAAGACCAGCTCTTCTTCACCCACCAGTAATCGGAATGAAGTGGGTGGTAGATTAACAATACTCCTCTACTGTGAGTGCATTGTAGACATTCACTGCAGCAGTACAGACAGGGTGAGGACTTGTTATTCTCACTTGATTTATACCTAGGTTGAAGTATAGAAAATAACACAAGTATGTGTCTTGTCCTGAAGATGAAAACGTCTTCTGCTGAAACTCCAACCTACCTATTCTTGGGGTTGATGCTCCTTAGAGTGACACATTCCATGATGTAGTGAGACTCACATTCAAATTTCTTTTTTTATAATGCTTTTATTGATGTTTTCTGTATTTCAGACATCATTTCTCGGTTCACTTTAGACATATTCCCCTTTCCCTTCCCCCACCCCACCCCAGATCATGCATTCTGCCATAACTATCCTGCATCTTTCTCTTAGTCTTTTTTTTTATATTTAGGAGTTCACATTTTCCTCCTTTAATTTTATATTACTCTAAAATATGCATATATACTTTCTACTCATATACAGTAATTACAGAGTATGAAAGTAAGTGCCAGGTGTATTCTAGAGCCCATTAAGAGATTTGCATTATAACAACATAGCTGCTTTCAGATAAACGGAAATATAACAATAATGTTCAGCTTGCATTTCATCTGGGGATGTGGTGTTAACATCCAAAAATGAGGGAAACCATTCTCCATTTGTCTTTCTGGGACTGTGTTACTTCACTTAGCATAATGGCCTCAAGTTCCATCCATTTACCTGCAAAGTTCATGATGTCATCTTTCTTTTTTTTAATTTTCATTTTTTATTGATGCTTTGTGTATTTCATATATCATTTTCCAATTCAGTTCAGGCATATTTCCCTTCCCCCCACCCCACCCTATCTCACCCCATCCCAGATCATGCATTCTGCCATAACTGTCCTGCATCTTTCTCTGTTTTTTTTTCATTTTTTTTAACATTAAGTAATAATTTATGAGTACAAGCATCCTTCATGTAAAACCAATTTTCAAGCAGTTGTGCCCAAACCCACACAGTCCATGGGTCCCACCATCCAGCAGGGCGGGCTTGTATGTTCAATCAAGTTGATCAAATGAGTGTCCAGACTATATTGCTGTAGTTTCACCATTCACCCCCCCCTGCTGGATGGTGGGACCCACCCATGAGCTGTGTGGGTTTGGGCACAACTGCT
>VZQC01003788.1:165179-214757 GCA_009823505.1 Rhizomys pruinosus | reverse complement strand
TGGGGTGAAGGGTGAAACTACAGCAATGTAGTCTGGACCCTCATTTGATTAACCTGATTGAACATGCAACCCCTCACCCCCCGCTGGAAGGTGGGGCTGTGGGTGTTTGGGCACAACAGCCTGCAAATTGGTTTTACATGAAGGATGCTTGTACTCATGGATTATCACTTATAGCTAAAAAATGGAAAAAAAGAAAAGAACTGAGAGAGATATGCAGGACAGTCATGGCAGAATGCATGATCTCGGTTGGGGTGGGGGTGGGGGGGAAGGGAAGGGGAGATATGCCTGAACTGAATTGGAAAGTGATGTATGAAATGCACAAAGCATCAATAAAAAAAAACGTTATTAAATAAAAAAAAAGAAAATGAGTAATACAGAAATTTGATTATGAGAAGTAGGGTGGTTGCTATGGTATGGAACTGGTTTAAGGGAAAAATATGCAAAAGTTTGGAGGTATGTGCTCTAAAAGCCCTTAAATGTTGTTAGCAGAGCCTAATGGATAATTCTAATGGTAGTCCAGAAGACCCGAAGAATGCTGGAAGAAACTTGGACAGCAGATGTGTAACTCATAAGGTTTCAGAGAGAACAGGACTTTGTCAGAAACTGGGAAAGAGGATACACAGGTCACATTTTGGCCAAGTGTCTGGCTTCATTTTGCCAGTCTTCTAAGAACTTGAGTGAGTTTGAATTTTAAAGTAATGGATTAATTTGTTTGGCAGAGGAAATTTCAAGATAGGATGACATTCAGGTATGGCATGACAATTGCTCACTTTTCTTATCAGGTCTAAAGTGACAGAAGGCAACAAGTGAAGCAGAAAAAAAAAACTGTGTATACGGATTAGTTAGGAAAGGTACATGACCGACTCAAAGGTTTCAGATAAGATAAGTATGAAAAAGCTGTAACTGTTTTTCTGTTTTGGTATTTTTTCTTTTTGAAAGAGAATCTCCCTGTAGCCCAAGCTAGCCTGCAACTCCCTTCTTAGACCATGCTGCTTCTGCCTCCCAAGTGTTGGGATTAGCTAGTAAGCAGATGCACTTGTTACAGGGATTGGCACAATAAAGGAGAATCTAGCGCTCTCCACTGGGACAATAGAAAAGGTACCCTGAGGGTAAGACCTCACCCATTTAAGGATGAAGCTTGTGAAAATGCAAATTAATTTGAAAAAAGAAAGCCTGAATGAAGAATGTAGCAGTAGCAGTTCCTTGCTAAAAAGTACTGCTTAAGAATTTTTTCAGATTCAATCAACAAGGTCTCCAGAAGCCAAGGGGCCAGATTACATCTCACACTGGCAGAAGAGACTGGCAGCATTATTCATTGGTACTGGTTTTGGAGACATGAAATATGTATGAGAGGGTGGGTCATCAAGGCTTCCTCAAGGATGCCGAAAGCCAAGAAAATTACTTTTATTATCTCCAAAATTAATCTATTTTATTAAATTATGAAACATTCTAAATGTAATAATGGTGGCAAATTGGTTATTACTCAGATTAGTCATCCCTTAGTGTATAAATTCTAAAGGAAGAATTAGATTTTTTTCAAATACACTAATATTTTTATCAATTTTTTCTTGTACATCCAGATAAATTCAAACAGATAATACCATCAGAGTACAATTCACTATGCCATTTCTGTATACTCTGTGATAGCATGTATCTTGGACTGTCAATTATTTTAACATTAAAATCTAAATTTTCTTATAGAAAAAAAAAAAGGAAAGGTAAGCGATTCTAGATTTGATTGAGAAATGCTGTATGACTTATGGAAAAGTTTAATAATAAAAAATTATTTACATTTAAAAAGACAATAGCATAAAACAAATAAATATTCAAAATATTATTCGGAAATTGTTTTTAAGGAAAGAAATCTGACTTTGAACTCCTTACAGAGAAATATATGTACAGGGCTAGGGAGATCCCTCAGGGCCTGAAGTCCCAGCCATCCAAGCATGAGGACATGAGCTCAATTCCCAACAGGCACTCAATATTGTATTAATTATTGTTTGAATCGTTATGAGTGTTTTGCCTGCATGTATGTAAGTGCACTACTGTAGGTAAAAAGGAGGACACCTGCAGCTTCTTTGTACTAAATTACCTGCTTGACTGTTTACAGGGAAACCTGGCCTCAGGCTGGATTTGCCCACATTAGCAAACCCTTAGCAAACCCCCGACACCTTGGGAAAACCAAGGCCCTGGCATAAGATGTCACTCTGGGTATAAAATCAGAACGCTGTGAATAAAAAGAGGAGTCCTTCTTACCACCAGACAGGGACTTCCGGTCTTTATCATTGAGCTTGTAATTTCAGCCCATCAGACTTGTGTGTTCTTGGCTAGAGGATTTGGCTGGGGAATCTCAATCAGATGCTAGCCTGGGAAATCAGTGGGTGCCAGCAGCACGGACACTGATGTGTGGTGAGTGAGTGCTCAGTCGGGAATGAGACTGTAGAGTGCTGGACTGGTGAGGGTCTGGCATTAGGCTGTGGGGTGCCTAGCAGGGAGCAGCCTGGACGATCTGGGGGTGCCAATAGGGCATTGACTGGTGTAGATTTTAGATGAAACAGGTGGGTAATGGAAAGGGTATCAGCCTTTAGCCCCGCCGTTTAGGACAGCTGCTGGCAGCTCTCTCTCATTTTCCCTTTTCCCTTGGCATCCAGTGGACCAGGTTCCTGCATCCACCTCCATGTGTGGCAGAGTGACACCACACACTACATGCATGCAATGTCTGCAGAGGCCACAAGAGGGTGTTGGATCGTAGGGAACTGCAGTAATAGACAGTTGTGAGTGCTGGGAATCAAACCCAGGTCCTCCGGAAGAACAGCAAGTGTTCCTAACTGCTGAGCCATCTCTCCAGCCCTCTAACAGCCACTTTAATTCTCAGCACAGCAGTGAGTACCTGCCATCCCAGCACTAGGGGGCAAGAGGTAGGTGGGTCCCTGGAGCTCACTGGCCAGCCAGTCTAGCTGCATCAGTGGGCTCCTGGTTTAGTGAGAGACCCTGTCTCCCCAGTACGATGAACAACTGAAGTTAGTCTCTGGTCTCCACATGCACTCCTGCACACACGTGCATATGTATTTGAATTTCAGTTCACCTGGATAGAAAAACGTACATATAACAGAGAAACATATGCAAACATATTGCTACACATTAATAGAGTTCAATGCAGAGAAAACTCTGGGGAGCTTATTTTTCTCCTGCAATAATAGGCAAAACATCTCACAGAGGAGATACTCAAAGTCTGAATAGTGCAGAAGGCCCATACACCCACACATGCTTTGGATAAAGGGGTGAACACAGTTTAAGAGGTGACCTCAGAGAGAAAATACTCATTCATGGTGGAGGACTCTCCTCCTCTTGTGGAAAGTAGGAGGCACAGTGTAATAGAACATGGACACGCTGTTTCCAGTATGTCTACAATGGCAATGTGCAATGAGCCCAGGGGCCAGAGCTACAGCTCTACCCATGCAGGAACAGGAAGTAGCACCTCTGCATACAAGCTGACATCTCTGTTTTCAAAAGCATAAAAAGACAGGGGCTGGAGATCTGGCTCAGTGGTTTAGAGCACTGGCTGCTCTCACAGAGGACCCAGGTTTAGTTCCCAGCACTCACATGGAACAGAACATCTGTAACTCCAGTTCCAGGGGATCTATTTCCGACAAGAGGAAGTAGTTGAACATCCAACCTTATGCACTGTGAATGTTGAACCGCACTGATACATTGAAGCAAGAATTAAATCTAGTCTTTATTGGTAAGTACTAATTATTTGACAACTTAAGGAAAAATAAAACTGACCCTGAATACCAAAGGGTTGAAAGAACTTTACATAAGCCTTGTAGGTGATACTGTTTCATAACTCTTTATGTTTCACTTAGATTTAACAAAAAAGATCTGTTACTTCACAGAAATTTGAACAAGGAACTTGTCTTTCTCCAAATACAGTCTTCACATCATTAGATTCACACAGCTAATTTTATGATGAAATCTTTTCACTTTCATCCATCTTCTTCCCTCAAAGATTTATGACAACAACATGGAAATAATTGACTTTAGAAAGTCAATTATTTTGACTTTCTAAACACCAGACCTTTCTTCCGGCTCCGTTGATATGAAAAGATATATTTAATATCTGTTTAATATTTGGGTAGCTAAGCGTATGTTTTAGTCAATAAAATAATTAATGCTTAACTCAATCCTTAGCTTTCCATTTTACAAATACTTTACTTACACTTTCTGGCATAGCACTCCCTTCCAAGACGGCCATTTGACTTTTTATTTCATCAGCAGCAACACTTCTAGGACAATCCTCAATATCCTCAATACCCTAAAACCAAAAGCCAATGTTTAGTTAGAGACAAACACTGTTCATCTCAGTTTGCGAGGGTGAACAGTTACTAACACACCGAAAGCAGTAGATATTGCATTACAAGGGAAGACCATGAATTATTACAAACAAGTATAGACTGAAAACTCTGGGAAAATAAAAAATACGCACTAAAGTGGGCTGGAGAGATGGCCTAGAGGTTAAGAAGGTGGACCGCTCTTGCAGAGGACCTGGGTTCGATCCCCAGCACCCACATGTCGGCTGAGAACCATCTTTAACTCCAGTTCCAGGGTATTCTGACACCTTCTTCTGACTTCCATGGCATTGCATGACACGGGTGCACAAACCTACATGCAGACAGTACATTACATTCATACACATACAAAAATAAATGTAAAAAATACAGAAATGTGTGGTCGATTCCATATTGGTTAAACAGAAAACAACCTTGTTTCAATAGCACAAGATATGTATAAAATCAAAATCGAGCTGGGTGCGGTGGCGCATGCCTTTAATCCTAGCACTTGGGAGGCAGAGGCAGGCGGATCTTTGTGAGTTCAAGGCCAGCCTGGTCTACAATACTGAGTTCCAGGACAGCCGGAGCTACAGGAGACCCTGTCTCAGAAAGACCAAAACGACCAAAAAAAAAAAAAAAAAAAAAAAACCCAAAATCGAACCATAAAAGGAACAGAATAAAAGTTGCATATTACTGGATGTTATGAATTTCTAAATTACTATAAAGCTTTAAAAAATGTATTGGAAGAAATTATTTAAGAGTTCCTTAACTCGTGTACTGGGTTAGTATTTCAGCTCAGTGGTAGAGTATTTGTTTGATATGTGAGGCCTTAGGATGGAAGTCCTGCACTGCAATATATTAGTTTTGTTTTACATATATACTTATATACATATATATTTATATACATATATGAGATACATATATGAGTTATGGGTAATTTATATACATATATGATATACATATATGAGTTATAGGTAATGAGTTACAACAGGTGACGGGGATCTGATATGATGACTCCTTCTGACCTCTGCGGTCACTGAAAACATATGGTGGGATGGCATGCAGGCAAATAGTCACAGTAAAATAAATATAAATAAATCTTTGGAAAAATAAAGGACTGTGATATATGCTATAGAAGAATCATAAAAGAGTTAAATGTGTCTTGCCATGACATAAGTTAACAAAGAAACTGAAAAATTATTATCAGAATAGACAGGAAAAATCAGACTGTGAAAGAGCTATGATATAAAAATTATCAATTCCCCTCATGATAATTACAGCTCTGGGTAAAGTCATAAAGGCGCCAGTTCCTGTTTGGAAGGAGGCCCACCATTCTGAGTGAATCCTGACACCAGAAACTCATTTAGCATTAGATGGAGCAGTGATACCACTCAGAAAATGTGAAGATGTTTACACACGTAAGCCACAACATTGTAACCCCAGTACAGAAAGACAGTATTTTCAATTTCCCCCATATGTAGGAAGTTTGCAAAGAATATACAACAGACCTTCAAGTATTGTTCATATGACTCCTTAAATTCTTTCATTTTCTGCTTCCAAGCAACTTGAAACTGTTCAAAACTCTTTTCTTGCACTTCAAGGAAACCCTACATATATAAAAAGAAAAAGAGGTAACAGATTTTCAAGAAAAATGGAAAGCTCATCAAATTTTATACTTAAATACAATAATTTGAAACAAGTAATTTTGATATTTTCTCATTTAACAAACACGGTGCAGAAGTTCACCTTTTACTTTCACCAAACACAAGTGTATAAAAATTATGTTCCATTCCCTTAATTTGAGGTGTTTTTCTGTTATTAGGACCTAAATCGGTTCCTGAGGACTTGAACACCACCCATCACTGGTTTCAGAATCTAGTATACTTTCTGAACCTGTAGAAATGATGTTGACATGTCCCTGTCATTTACCACCATCTTGCAGAGGAATCCAGTAGATTTTGATCTAGGTAATAAATGCAGTCTAAATGACAGTACTGATAGTAAAGCATTATACAAAAACCTTGTTCCAGATAGTATCCTGAACTAATTTAAATATAATGTATAGAAGAAACTTTTGAAACAATTCCCTTAAAAATAGGAACGATTTGTAACTGTTCTTTCGTAGGAAACTGAGAAATACAGATAAATTATTTTTCTGTGACCTTACCGATACCAAGTAGCTGGATTATAGCTGCATCCTAATCAGTGAAGTTGCAGAGAGCACTCTGATGACCACTGGACAGGTCTTCACCTCCCTCATCCTCCAGCCTCTACTTCCTGATCCTTGGAGTTCCCAGTCTTCAGGAGGGCAGCTCAGTCTTCCCTCAGCATGGGAGAGCCCTTCAATGCAGCACTACTGAGTGTCAGCACCTGTCTCTGTGACCTCATTCTCATCTCGAGGATAAATGTGAGGAGTGAGTCACCAGATATCTGCCCTGGCATGAAGCCCTCTCCCTTTCTCCTCTGGGACTGGGCTGGTCTGAACCCCAACCTCTCCAGGGAACTCTCCACATGCTGTGCTGCAGCCATGTTGATTGCTGTCAGTGTGCAGTCATGACCACTGTGCTCTAAGGCCACTGTACACCCTCCCAATGACTGGCATTTGCCCCGTCTCAGGACACCCTCTCAGGGGACAATGCCATGCCTGCTCCTCTACCCTCCAAGCAGCATCTGCTGTTTCCCATGCTGCCTGCTGTCCCATGGCCTTGTCATCTCACAACAGAATCAGAACGAAGCCAGAGAGGACAGCCAATCTCTCCCCACTCTATCCCTCCCCTGCCCCCGCATGTCCCTCTAAACGCAGGTCCTCTTCGTTCCCTTCTGAACTGAAGTGCAAGCCCCTGCTACAGCAGCCTTGACACCACAGAGTCCTCTGAGCTAAGCCTCATACTCACCATCACTTTATCTCTGTGTTTTCTCATTTGCTCTGCACCTCCATTCCACTTCTCAATCAAGGTCAAAAGTTCCGGAGAAAAGTATGGATAAAATTTCTGCCTATAAAATATAACAGGAGATACTAAAAATTCCCATCACAATATGAACAAACTTTACTCAAAGCAGGATTTGTTTTGCCCTGGCTGAAGCCATCAATGGAGGATGAAGAAATGACAACTCAAATGCTCTGAAAATAAAAAGGAAAATAAAGTGCAATATACTGTCTTACACGAACAATATCTGTTTCTCCCTGGTTCTGAAAGAACTCAATTCAAGCACATTACATCTAAGAAACTGGGGAAGAATATATTTTATCAATATTCCACCAGTATTCACCTTCCAGACAAGAAGCTGTTTCCTGTTTCTGAGGAAGAGATTCAGGAGGACTGTACATTAACTCTGATTCATCAGAGAAGTCCAAGTGGATTAGGACACTGTTCCTTACTTTGTGACAGTAAGCATCATATGCAGGAGTGGTGAGCATTCTTCAGTAGTGTAGACATTACTCTGGCTCTAAGATTGACCTTTGCCATGGTACTGAGCATTTACTACAGGGCAAATGCTAAGAGACAGTCAATTTGAACACAGTCAGCACCTTCATGGGAAACACAGGAATTCCTTTGTGGTAAGTACACTCATATAATTTCACGGTGAATGTCATCTTTACTCACCACTAGGAAATACAGCTCAATTTCCTTATAAAGTGAAGGTATAGGACAAAAGGATGTTTTTCTATAGAAAAAGAAAGCCAAATCAATTTTTATAGGCGGTTCCAACACAAAGATAGTTATCAATGAGTTCCTCATGTCTTATGTCCGCAAGAGTGCTAACAATTCTCCATAGATTGTGACATCAAAATAGGAATAAGCAAGAACCTTACCTTTCCTGGTCCTGGAGTTGTATGAAATGCTCAAGCTTTTGCTGTATGTTGTAGGCAGTAGCACAGATATCCAGTTGATATTGCACTGCTCTCTCATGAAGTTTCTCACTAGGGCCTTTAATGAAATGTCTGGTTAAATCAATATGCTTAGATCACTGCATCGGTGTTAGAAAGATACATGGTATCAAGACATAGCTGTCTTTTAACAAATAAAGATAATTTTCTTCATTCCTTCTCATCAAACTAAATTTACTGTGGCCATTCCTTCAATTTGAAAACAGACACTTCCTCTTTAGATTTTACACTATACTGAAGATTATAGCTTAGCATTTTTACCAAGACTTAGAAATGGGGTTTTCAAGGGAATTTAATTTCTCTCTGAGGAGGCATTACTAAAGTCTAAAGTAAATGTATCCTCCAGTTCAAGGACACATTAAGAACCTTTTTTGATCAACTGTATGTAAAGCACAAAATACTGCATTTAAAGATGTACAAATGGTCAGTGATTATTGTTTAGTAATATGAACGTACTGTGTTTCATGGATCCATTGAGGCCTTATGACAAAAAGGACAAAATGATAGAGCCTTTGAAGCTGAGTTCTAGATAACTCTTCTGTGGTACTGTGAATGGAACCAGGGCCTTGAGCATTGTAAGCACGTGCTCTCCCCCAGATATATCCCCACATTATTCCTGGGAAGTTTCTAAATAGGACTGTGCCAGACCCCAAACTCTAAAGTAGCTCTGACTTCTCAGTCTGAGCTCTAGCACAGTCCTGTGCCCAGTCCTGGCACAGCAACTGAAAGCAGGGCACATTCTGATCATACAACGCTCACAGGCTAACAATGCTGACTTTAGCTCCCCATTGCATGTGCCACTTATACCACCTAAAGGGCAGGGAGCTGCTTCAGAGGGTTTGGTCCTTAGCTCCCTACCACTCAAAACAGGAATGAGACAAGCATTCAAAATGGCTGAAAGGAAAATTAAAAACCTGACACTAAAAACAGATATGTCACTTACTCGAGGACAAACTCTGTAATACAGATAATTTCATCAATCTTTCTAAGATCTCACAGTATATACTTTATTTTATTCTTTTTTTATTTCCTGTGTATGAATGTGTTGACTGCATGTATGTAAGTGCACCTTTGTTATGCATTGCCTGTGGAGGTCAGAAGAAGGCATTAAATCCCCTGGAACTGGAGTTATAGATCATTGTAAGCCACCACCTGGGTGCTGGAAATTGAACCCACACTGAGCAAGAACACTCAAGGCTCAAAACCACTGAGCCATCTCTCCAACCCCAACATTCACAATTTTAATCCCAGCACTCTCAAGGCAGAGGCAGGCGGAACTCTGAATTTGAGGCCTCCCTGCTTTACATAGCAAATTCCTGGCAGTGAGAACTACAGTGAGACCCTGTCTCAAAGATGAAATCGCCATCTGCAAGGACACTAAGAGTTAAAAAGAGAGTCTCTAATGAGAATGGATAACCACACTGTGCCATCCATGTGCCACAGGGCATGAAGCACACTTCTCTTGTCTACAGAGGAACACCTATTGACAGTACAGGACTTTGACTGAAAAGAATGTTCTTAAACTACCAGTGTCTCCTAAGTCATAACTGGATATTCCACCAATGTTTACTTCTGCACTGAAAGAAATCTCCTTGGCTTTTTAATTCACTATAGATAAAACACCATGATTGTTGTGTGCAGAGGTGTCCTATGACACATGGCTAACGAAGAATACCTGGTACAGATTGGGCATGTTGGCACCTGTCTCTGATCCCACCACTTGGGAGGGAGAGGCAGTTGGATCTCTGCAAGATCAAGGCCAGTCTGATCTTCATAATGAGTTCTAGGTGACCTGAGACCGCAGCGAGACACTGCCCTCAAACAAGACTTAAAAAAAAAAAAAAAAAAAAAAATTCATGGTAAAGAGCAGATATTGCTTTTTTATTTTTTTAAAATTTTTTTTAATTTTTATTTATTTATTTTATTTTTTATGTGTCATGAATGTATTGTTGCATGCAGGTCTGCGCACCAATGTCGTGCGATGCCGCGGAGGTCAGAAGACGGTCTCGGATTCCCCTGGAACTGGAGTTCTCCTGGAACCGGAGTCACAGACGGTTCTCAGCCGCCATGTGGGTGCTGGGGATCGAACCCGGGTCCTCTGCAAGAGCGGTCGTCGCTCTTAACCGCTAGGCCATCCCTCCAGCCCCAGATATTTGCTTTTCTGAAGTACATTATCATCAGTGGAAATTACCTGGCATGGGGTCATGTGTTCCTGATGGACCTTCCTCAGCACCACCATCAAGAATTGGATTGCTTACTGCTTTAAATAGGAAAAAAAAATGTTCAAATTAAGAATGTCATTTTCATCACTCCATGTAAAGAAATATGTTCAGACAGGGCTTCCTCAGCACATAGGCCACCAAGAGGTTTTAGAGCACACATTTTGGGGCTGGAGAGATTGCTCAGTGGTTAAGAGCACTGACTGCTCTTGCAGAGGACACGGGTTCAATTGCCAGCACCCACATGGCGGTTAAGAACCATCTTTAACTCCAGTTCCAGGGGAATCCAACAACGTCTTCTGACCTCCGCAGCATTGCACAACATGGGTGCAGCAACCTACATGCAGACAGTACACTCATACACATAAAAAATAAATAAATTTTAAAAAGAACACACATTCCATGAGTTGTGGCTCTGTGGGAGACATACACACAAGGGAAGACTTGAGGAGGTTTATGCAGGTAATTGGATAAGTCCTCCTGGTTCAGTAAACCATGTCTCATGTTCTTGGAGAGGGTCTCCTGTAATTCCAGCTTGCCTGGCACTCCCTATGTAGCCAAGTACAGCATTGATCTCAAAGTGTTCCAGTTTCCTCTGCCTCCTCAGTGCTGGGATTAAAAGCCTGTGCCACAGCACCCAGCACTTAAAAGCACATCTCTGTAGGAGAAATGTTGGGAGTAGCACCTGCACAGACCAGGACAAGCTCCATGGTCCTTGCAGGTCTGTCACAGAGTAGAAACACTAAATGCTAATCAGGAGGCCCACAAACACACTCAAAAAACAAATTTCATCTTGTAATTCCCAACATGTGATCCAGAACCTGGGCATCCCACATGCTCCATCTAGGAACATATGTGTTACACTGTCCATTGGGACAGGCCAAGATGTGCAGGCAGCCCCTCCTGTTTTGGAGACTAGGTCTCATGTTGCTTAGACTTGCCTTGAAGCTGCTTTGTAGCAGAGAATGACCTTGAACTTCTGATCCTCTGGTTTCCACCACTCCTTGCTAGGCTTACAGACTTGGGACATCACAACAGGCCTTATGCAGTGCGGGGGACTGAACCCAGTGATTCATGCATGCAAGATAAGAACTCTACCCAATGAGCTACATCCCCAGCCCAGCCCTGGGTTTACCTGGGCTGGTTGCAGATGGCTTCTGTGAGTCATCAGGTGATGGGTCAGGATCCAGCTTCTGTCGTTTTCCGGGTCTGCCTGTGGGCCTTACCACCTTGGGAGGCATGGCAGTGGGTTCCCCGTGCAAGAGAGGGGTCCTGAGCATTGTGGATGCTGCGCAAGAGAGGGGTCCTGAGCATTGTGGATGCTGCGCAAGAGAGGGGTCCTGAGCATTGTGGATGCTGTGCAAGAGAGGGATCCTGAGCATTGTGGATGCTGCGCAAGAGAGGGGTCCTGAGCATTGTGGATGCAGACACACATGAACTAGAACACTTCACTACACTGGGACACAAGTCGATGACCTCCCGGTTCTAGCAGGTGAGAAGGGGTTCCTCCCAGACCTTGGCCCTGAACCTGTATTAGGAGGGAGAACTGAAGCTGTCATCCCTTGTCTTCCTTGCCCCAGACCCACTGAGGGGAAGTCCCTGTCCCTAGTGGTCCCTCCTCGGGGGAACTGCAGCATCAATTTCTGTACTCTGTGAATGCATACGTTCATTCATTCAGTCATTCAGGGAGTTGTGGGGGTGGGTGGCTGACAGAGATGTTAGTGAACACTGCCTTTTGGGTGTATTCCTACTTCCTGGTTTCCACACAGAGCTGGAGTCAAGAGGGGAGAACACTCGGATGTCACCGTGGTTGCTATGACAACCTAGCCAAGTGGTTCTTTCCTAGTCACAGACACATGTGTCAAAGATACTGAAGGACTGGAGAGGTGGAATCGCCAGGCACATAAAGCAGGTAGGTGTCTGCCATCGCCCTGAATGTGTGAGCCTGTGGGTGTGCCTGGCCAGTGTGGGTGCTTGTTCCAAGGCCAAGAAAGGCTCTCACTCCTCCTGTTCAAAGGGGAGCTCTGTGAACTCTCTCCTAACACAGCTCAGTCTCCCTTTGTCCTGAAGTGACGCCTGTTGGGTGCAGGCTTGGCCACCAGAGGGCCTTAAGGCATAGATCCCAAGTATGCCTGAGTGGATGCCCTGTGTCAGTTTAGCAAGGACTGTCACATGCGCAGCAACAACAACAGCAGTACAAGCAGTAATAACAGCCCCAACAACAGCAGTACTAGCAGTAATAACAGCCACAACAACAGCAGTACTAGCAGTAATAACAGCCACAACAACAGCAGTACTAGCAGCAATAACAGCCCCAACAGCAGCAGTACTAGCAGTAATAACAGCCCCAACAATAGCAGTGCTAGCAGTAATAACAGCCCCAACAACATCAGTACTAGCAGTAATAACAGCAACAACAGCAGTAGTAGCAGTAATAACAGCCCCAACAACAGCAGTGATAGCAGTAGTAAGAGCCACAACAGCAGCAGTACTAGCAGTAATAACAACCCCAACAACAGAAGTGCTAGCAGTAATAACATTCCCAACAACAGCAGTACTAGCAGTAATAACAGCCAGAACAACAGCAGTGCTAGCAGTAATAACATCTACAACAACAGCAGTACTAGCAGTAATAACAGCCACAACAACAGCAGTACTAGCAGTAATAACAGCCCCAACAACAGCAGTACTAGGAGTAATAACAACCCCAACAACAGAAGTGCTAGCAGTAATAACATTCCCAACAACAGAAGTACTGGCAGTAATAACAGCCCCAACAACAGCAGTACTGGCAGTAATAACAGCCCCAACAGCAGCAGCACTAGCAGTAATAGCAGCCACAACAACAGCAGTACTAGCAGTAATAACAGCCCCAACAACAGCAGTGCTAGCAGTAATAACAGCAACANGTTGCAAGGGGGAAGTGTGACCGGGGAGCACAGTCACACCCTGCAAGGGTTTATGGCTCAGACCTAGGCCCAATGGCCACCAGCCCCTCTGCCACAAACCAGGGAATCAATTGTCCAGCAGCCCACAAGTCAATCTGTTTAAGTTCTACCTGTCTGGAGCAGCTCTGGGCTCCTATCCTCGCTCCAGCTGGTCCTAGCAAGCAAGGCCCAACCTTGAGCCCCCCCCCCACAATCTCACTATGGCACCAGAGCCAGCCACATTCACATTTTAGTCAAATGTAGGGGAAACCTTATTTTGGTTTGTGTAAGCATCTTTTACCACTTGGTTTACATAGAATTTATGTCTCTAGAGAAGAAGTTGACTTTTCTACTGTTCTTGGGTAAGACATGTGTGTACCCAAGTGTGTAAATATGTCAGTGCTTCGGTCTGAGTGCCAGTGTGTCAGGGGAGGATGTGGGATATTTTCATCTATCAATCTCTATCAGCTTCCCTTGAGACAAGTTCTCTAACAGAACTGGGTCTTCCTATTTTCTAAAAAAACTATTTTTTTCTTGTTTATTTTTTAATCTGGCAGTCAGGAAGAACCAACCAACCTTCTGCCACTGCCTCCTCCTCTGCCTCTGCCCCACCACAGAGCTCATTTAAAGGCATGTAAGACTGTGCTTGGTGGTTTATGTGGGTGCCAAAGATGCGAGGTCAGGTTGTTTTTCTTGTGTATGAAGTGCTCATATCCACAAAGCCATGGTTACAGATCCAAGTTTTTAAAATTTTTATTGAGCAGAGAAAAATGCAACATATCACCTGGCTTTTCCCCCCTGTGTTTCAGAGGAGGAATGTCCTCTGCGCTGGGACTAAGTTCTGGGTTGTCTGCTGAATTAGAAAGAAAGAGGAAAAACATTTTGAAATGAAGCATGCTGTTCTGATCATCCCAAGTGGAAAAGTGTATCATTATGGAGCTGTGGGACCCAAGGGCCAACACTGGTTTTTAAAGAAATCATAAGTGAAGTCATGTATGCATGGGTGAAAATCAGGCAAGGGTCTGGGGTCAGCTTGGCATGTATTTGCACAAACCTAGTTACCGTAAACTGTGTGCCTCCTGTAAGCCATGTTGGCCAGGATGAGCTGCTCTAGGAGCTTTGTAGCTCTGCTATAGGTGGGAACATAAAGCTGCAGACAAGCTTGAGTATCTATGGGGCCAGATAAATCCATTATGGCTGAGTATAAGAGAGCTGGCTTCTTACCCTGATAACTTAGAAGGTCAGCAGGAGATGGAACATCAGGCACCTGCAGCCCGCACCCCAGGGGAGTGTAGCATGTTTGCCCTATCCTCAAGGAGGCAAATGGCGAAAGCCATGAGCTTATCTCAGGGGGCTATGGTACTCCTGCTGTAAAACTTAGCCACTGTAGAATGCATGTAAACTTTCCCTCTTTCCCACCCACGTCCTGGTCAAAGAGCCCACCAAAACTCTATATAGGTGCTTAAAACCTCTGCAATAAATGATTTTGCTCAGTGACACTATTCCGAGGTCTTTCTTTGATCCAGGTTTCCAGGCCTCCTCTGAAAGCCTCCTTCCAATCAGATGTGGTCACATGCAGTTTACAACCCCCCCCCCCCATGAGTGTAAGAATGTTTGATTGGCTGAGAAGTCACTTGTGTTGGAGTTTGGTCATAAGTGCATATGTGTGAGCCCAGAATTGATACATGTGATTTTGGGGCATGCACTTGGACACGAGTGCCTACATTTGTCTGAGGTGGAGGGCTTCAGGTGTGCATGCATGCTGTGGACCCTGCAGTTGCACATGTGTGCAGTGAACTGTTTGTCTCCCCCCAACCACCACTTCATGGGCCTCCCTTGGAGGCATGTCTGCATGGGCGGGATACACTGGTGTCTGAAGAAAACTGACACAATACAGGACTCCTGACCACGGAGCATCTGTCCCCCAGGCCCTACCCTGAAAGCTTCTGTTTCTACATCACAAACATTATCTTTCCCCAGGTCCGTTACAGAGAACACCTTCAAGAATGGTCAAGAATATGGGCTGGAGAGATGGCCTAGCGGTTAAGAGCGCCGACTGCTCTTACAGAGGACCCGGGTTCGATCCCCAGCACCCACATGGAGGCTGAGAACCGTCTGAAACTCCAATTCCAGGAGAACTCCAGTTCCAGGGGAGTCCGACACCCTCTTCTGACCTCCACGGCATTGCACAACACGGGTGCACAGATTTGCATGCAGACAGAGTACATTCATACACATACAGAAATAAATAAAATTAAAAAAATTAAAAAAAATAAATAAAAGAATGGTCAAGAATAGATTTCCCATGCACTTGCCTCCAAATATCCCTTTGCATGTGACTCCTAAATCCCCTATAAGAATTCTGACTGGCTCCCTACCCCTCCCACAGCTTACATTTTTGAAGGAAGTTTGTTACCCCTTGCTGTGCTAATCAATGCAATCCTGTCTATTGAGGTCCCTATTGATCTTTACTGGAACCCTTTTCCTTCAATGTCCAGTGAGGCTCTGACAGCTAAGGGAATACTTGGGATGTCCCTAATCCATGTCTGGACCACACTCTATCCTGGCCAGCTGTCTGAATGCCAGGCCACACAGGCTTTATGGCTCTTTCCTATTCTGCCATATGGAATGTGGTCAGGTTGGATGGCAAAGTGAGATTCGGATACCACTTCACAGGCAACCATGGTCCTGCCTCTTGTTGATCCCAGTGTATTCCCAAAAGGTTGGGGGGGGGTCCTCACTAAAGCCTTGTACCAAACACTGAAGCCTAACCACAAGGTTCTTAATAACCAGTCTTGCAGTGGTGTGACTTGATGAACCAGATTCCGTATGAAGCACCTTCTTCTCAGAGTCTAGGTGGGCCTCCTTAGGTCCCACCTCCCAATGTCTGTCTGCCTGAGTGGATAGAACAGCTAAACCAGCTAAACATACTGGTCTCCCTGAGACAAGCAAGACTCCTCCATCAGTATCAGCTACACCTCAACTTCCTGGAGATACTGTGCAACAGTGGCAGCCAAGTGTCTCTCTCTCTCTCTCTCTCTCTCTCTCTCTCTCTCTCTCTCTCTATATATATATATCTCATCCCCAATCTAATTGGCTATTAGGCCCTCTCCTTGGAAGAATAACTCAAAGCAAGATGCCACAAGCTTATGTCCTCTAGTGGTTAGGAGATTGTTATAAGCCACAGTAAGAAACTTGTCACCCTTTATAGAAAAAAACAGTTTGTGGATTAGCATACTATCCAAGCATCTGTGTCTATGCACACAGCTTAGCTTGCCATAATAATTAGTACTGCTTAAATGCCTGTACATCCAATTGCTTGTGCTTTGTTAGCATGACTAAAAAGGTATCACTGGACAAGCTGTCAACCCATGAAGGGAAACAACCTGAACAGACTAGAGTCCAAAATGAAAACTCCAAAGAAAGTAGACTGTTTTCTTCTCACCCACTTGTGCCCCTTTCCCTAAGCCCAGGGAACAAATTGCAGAAGAGGAGGCATGGTAGAATGTAAGGGCTACAGAGAGATAGGGGTGAATCATGAGACTACAGCAATATAGTCTTGACTCCTAATTGATCAACATGCCTGTGCATACAAGGTTCTCCAACTGGACTATGGGAACCTTGGGTTGTTCAAAATTTGGACATAGATACTTGCAAAATGCACCAATTACCTAATTGTATGGCAAACTGAGTAACATCAATATTATCTGCAAACAACTGTGTTATTATATTGTAGAATCCCTTAAAAATAAACAAATAATAAAAAATTAAACTAAAATGATCTGTGATCTAAGAAAATTTTAGTTTATTGGCTTAACTCAGAATACAAACAATTCTATTACCTTAGGTGGCTGGTTACATTAACAAACCATCAGAAGGTCACTTAAGCAAACTGCTTCCAAGCCCAGCAGTAAATGTTCATTTATAGATGCTTGCTTTTCCTTTTTTCATATTATCAGATTACTAGAGAAATACCCTTGCCATTAAGTTCTCAAATGTGCCAATTACTAGTCTTTAAGATCCTGACTTGGGCTGGAATCCTCTCTCTGGGTGTAATGTAGGACACAAGGCATTTATTCTGGTATTCACAGGAACAAACCTAGAAGACAGAAGTCACACTTTTCCATGAAGCTGGCAAACAGTATTCATGCAAAGACACTGTGGCAGCCAGCCAGCCAGTCTCTACTGGGTCTCCCAGTGCTCCTTCTCTCCCAACAGAGACTTCTGCGGAACCCCCGCCCACCCTGTAGACAAGTCACCTGTGTGATCACTGCGATTTCACAAATGATGGTGTGAGGCTCTGAGCTAGTTCCTGCTCTGCCAATCACCCTCTCTCAGGGTGGTTAGCATTTGTATTGTTATATTTGTCAGAATAAACATTTGACATATTAAAAAAAAAGAACAGCTAAACAGGTATGCATAGTGGACAGCATTAGTTGGAAAGAAGGCAAGGGGCCCAGCGGCCCCTGGCCCTCTTGAGAGGCCATCATTTGTCATGATGGCTCCCAGAATCACTTCAAAACTTGATACTTTAACCAGGTACATAGGTGGAAGGTCCCTATGCCTTCTCCTAGCAGAATGAGTGCTGTCCTCCCAGTGATCATGCCAGGTCTGCTTCCTTTAGCCCACTTTCCAGTCAGCCCTGAGGAACGTCTTCCAGTCAGAGGTGGAAGAGAAGCTCCAGGTCCCACCTCACAGTTTGCTCTGGGTTTTTCCCTGTGTGTCCTCGGAGACTGGCTCTGTGATCTCTCTGTGGCTCCTCTGTGATCTCTCAGCCTTTTCTGGGACCCCCAAACACTCAACCACTTAGGAGGCTCAGCCCTACCTGCTACCCAGAGAGCAGCCTTCTTGTCCCAATGGGGATGAACCTCACTATGCCCCCCCTCCCAATTTCTGGCTTTCTGATTGAATGGAGTAACTCACGTGCATGTGCACTGGACAGCACCAATCATGTGTGGTTAATTCCCCACCCTGATTCCCCCCATCATCAGCCCCAGGTGGGCCTTCCCACGGGGTGGTCTGTGATGTCTTCTCAGTGAGACCCAGAGGGGCAGGGAGGTCTTCCCAACCATAGACAAGGTGCAAAAATCTGCTGTTTCCAGTCCCTGTCCACACTAATCTGCCCTAACCCTGCAGGGACTGTAGTCCTATGGACCCTTTCCAGACTGCTTTCACAGCTTTGACAATTTCAATGAGCAAGCGAGGTTCATAGTCATCACATCACAGGCCAGCCAGGAGCTTGTCACTTTATGAGCGCACTCTGCTCCCCCATGGGCAGTGCATCCATTTGCATCCCTCTGGAAGGCACTCACTACTGTGTAATCAGATAACCAGTGTGTCACAGATGGGATTTGTCTTGATTTAGCTAATTGGAATATATAAAGAAAATATGCGTTTTAATCTTTGTTTTCTCCCTTTGTCTCTATCACCACATTTTACCTGACAACTTGTGGTTAGTAACTAACTAACCACTCGCTAGGTAGCATCACTGGCTTAGTGTCCTGTTGAAACTTCTGTTGTTGTTGTTGTTGTTGTTGTTGTTTCAGAGAATTCTGGGATTATTTTCAGAGGATTTTTAAAAACATTTCTAAATTTATAATACTTTGAGACTTATGTAATCTTCCTTACCACTGTATCTACCCCTCTATGGGATAAGACATGAATACTTCTACCTTTTGGGGTCCAGTGTTTAACACGTAATTTGTTTGGGCCAGGCTGCAGCCTAACTAAACCTGATTCCTGTATCTCCTGGTGTCTTACTTGCCTTGCAACATTTCTTGCCAACTCCTCAGGGATGGTGGTGGTATAGATGGCTTTTTGCCTCTCTAGTCTTTGAGGCTTAGCCTTCCTGGGATGCTGGAGCATGACTTACCCTTAACAACTCTGCAGGCTTTTTGAGCCAGTAACAGGAATGACTCACCTGTTGTCTGAGGCATGCTGTACCTGAGCACATCAGAACCAGAGGGAGACGGGAACCAGGAGCAGGGATTTGGAACAGTATCCACCTGAACACATAGGACCCAAGTTTACCAGGAGACCCACCAAAACTGGTGGATTGATCACCTCCTTATAAGGGTCCTTGAGTACCCTCTGATTACACCTGTCCTGGAGGAAGTAAGAACCTAATCAGTCCCAGGGGCACTCAGGTAATCTCTGGCTGGGGTCAACAGCCAGAAAGGAAGAAACTGATGCATTTTTTGTGTGTGGAAAATCTGGAAATTAGGGTCTTGCAATTCTGGGTTGAGGGTGATCTAGAAATTTTTTCTGAACTTGCCTGTATGAAAATGTGTGAAAATGTACACGGGATGGAATGGAAACTGTAAATCCACAGGGAACAACTCCAGCACTTCATAAATGAGTGAAGGAGATCACTTAATAGGAGGCACTGACCAGAGGGCCATGTACTGACAGTCAGAAAAAAAGAAGGAGGCTAATATTAAATTACCCAGGCTAAGGATATCTATTGTCCCAAGAGATCCTAATTGTCTGGCTGTGGTGACAGGCATGTGTTCCCACGGGCCAGAACAGAGTCTGCAAAGGAACTCTAAATGTTGACATGGGACAAGGGGAGGAGCCACTGGGGTACTTGGACTTGCCTTTCCCAAGCAGGGTTTATTTACCAATTTTTAAGTGGTTTGTATTTAATCCTAATGTCTGGAAATTGTAACCCCTTATATTTTAAATAAATATGCTAATTATTTTAATTTCAATTATATTTCTTTTTTTAATTTTCATTTTTTATTGATGCTTTGTGTATTTCATACATCATTTTCCAATTCAGTTCAGGCATATTTCCCTTTCCCTTCCTCCCACCCCACCCCACCCCACCCCATCCCAGATTATGCATTCTGCCATAACTGTCCTGCATCTTTCTCTCAGTTTTTTTTTTCATTTTTTAACATTAAGTAATAATTTATGAGTACAAGCATCCTTCATGTAAAACCAATTTGTAAGCAGTTGTGCCCAAACCCACACAGCCCATGTGTCCCACCATCCAGCAGGGAGGGCTTGTATGTTCAATCAAGTTGATCAAATGAGTGTCCAGACTATATTGCTGTAGTTTCACCATTAACCCCAATCGCAGCCCTTACATTCTACTACGCCCCCTCTTCCACAGATTCAATTATATTTCTTTGTTGGGTACTTGAGACCATGCAGTTGGGAAAATTAACTCTCCTTTTCCATTTTTTTGAGGTCATTTGTGTCTGAGATGAATCTCTAGATTTATTCAGTTTTCCATTTACCAGTCCCATCTATGGGAGGATAAGTCAAAGGGCTTTACTCAATCCTGCATGCAGACAGTACATTCATACACATACAAAATAAATAAAAATTTTAAAAAAGATTTATTTAAAAAATATGTATTTTTATTTTATGTGTATGAATATATTGCAGTCAGGTAAGTGCACCCCTGTAGTGCAAGCCCTAGAGGGTCAGAAGAGGGCCTGGGATCCTCTGGAACTGGAGTTACAGAAGGTTGTTAGCTGCCATGTGCTGGGTGCTGGGAATCAAATCTGGGTCATCTGCAAGAGCATCCAGTGTTCTTAACTGCTAACCCATCTCTCCAGCCCCTCATTTTTATTTCTTCCAGTAAAACCCCTCCATAGTTTAAGGTCAGGCAGATTACAGACCACTTCATTTTTAGTGACTAAAAGTCTCCTTTTCCCTGACCACAAGCACGGAAGAAGCTCCTGTCTCAGCCTTCTTTCCCTGTAGAAGTTACTTTTCTATCTTCCATCTTGATTCATATATCAGAACAAAGTGACAGGAAAACCTACGTGCTCTCTTCTTTGTTACACATTCAAACCAAGCAAGTTTCTGTACTCATCCTATGACTTTTCTTGGAAGCACTGAGGAAACTTTCCCTCCATTTTGACCTTCCTCTTTGTAGATTGGCCACTGATTTAAGTCCATCTGGTGGTTTTCCATGGTCTCCCTGAACAAGAAGTCAGGTGACTCATCCTATTTATAGGACACTTTAAGAGATGACCCTTAGTCCAGTGACCTTGGAGGGCAAGAAGCAAAATATTGTCCTTTCAAAGCCCTCTAAACATATTGGTATAGGCCTTCAGGTATTGTTATCAAATGTCCCCCCCAAAAACAATGTCAGTTACATTGGTTTAGCATTTTTGACCACTCTTAAATAAAACTTAGGTAAATACCAAACATTTAAAAAATAAACCTTATAAACATTATTAATTATTAAATATTGAACTAATAATTTTGATTACTAATTTTAATGTGTCTTTTTTCACTTTTAACATTTAGTTGCCCTAAATGTTTAATGCTTTCAAGCCAAGGATTCTGTTATCTTTTTTTTAAAAAATGTATTTTATTTTATTTCTTTTATGGGTATGAGTGCACTGCCTGAATATGTGGAAGTGTACCTGTGTCGTGTAAAGTCCATAGAGTTCAGAAGAAGGCATCAGAGTCCTGGGAACTGGAGTTAAGGATGGTTGTTAGCAGCCATGTGAGTGTTAGGAATAGAACCTGGGTCCTCTGCAAGAGCAATCAGTGCTCTTAACTGCTGAGCTATCTCTCCAGCCTTCTTATCTTTTTTATGTGTATGAGTATATTGACTGCATATGGGTAGGTGCACCCATGTCTTCCAATGCCTGACAAGGTCAGAAAATGGCAGCATTCAATGCCCTGGAACTGGAGTTTCAGCCACTTTTCAGCCACCATGTGGTGCTTGGAATCAAACCCAGGTCCTCTGAAAAGTAGTCAGTGCTTTTAAGCAATGAGCTATCTCTCTAGCCCCAGGATCCTGTTATCTTAAAGCATGCCATGTACATCTGTATCTCTGTTACAAATGACAATAAACAACATTTATATTCTATTGCTTAGTTGTTACTATTTTTATTTTATGTGTATGAGTGTATTTCCTGCATGTAGGTAGGTGCACCCATGTACTGCAATGTCAGTGGAGGTTAGAAGAGGGCATGGGATCCCTTGCGACTGGAGTTATGGATCATTGTTAGCTGCCATGTGGGTGCCTGGAATTGAACCTGGGTCCCCTGCAAAAGCAACTATTGCTCTTAATTGCTAAGCCATCTCTCCAGCCCCTAATAGCTTATTTTATAAGATGCATTTCCAAAATACATATTTCCCAAATCCAGAAGTTTGAACTGCATCATACTTATGGTTAATGAACTCCTAGGAATTTTTAAGTATCAAGAAGCATAGCACTTTGACAAATAAATGTTTGATAACATTAAATTTATCCCAGGAAACCAATGAGTTTATTGAGCCTACCCACGAAGAAAGGTTGAATGGTTGTCAACAGGTTTATAGGTGACCCAAGAGTAGCTATATTGGAAAGTCTTCACTCAGTGTGGCCAATGACCTTTCATTAGCCTAATGGGTTATGGGTATGGCCCTCTTTCTTTATCCCTCTCTAAGAGCAGGAGGCCAGGTGTGATGAAGACATACTACAATTACATATAAGAGACTGGAGCAAATGACCAAATATTTAAGTATGGGTCACCCATTTATTTTTATTTTATATGAAGGAATATCTATAGCTAACACACCCATTTGTGGTGACTTTCTATAATTAGGCACAGTTGAACTCATGAAGTTGACAGTTATTAAGTTATTAATAGAACTGTTGTGCTGGATACCTTTAGTGTCAACTTGACACACCTGGGTTTAGGAAGCCTCAATTGGGGAATTGGCTCCATTGGATTGGCCTGTGGCCATGTCTGTGGAGTATTGTCTTGATTGTTAAGCAGTGTGGGAGGGCCCAGCCCACAATGAGTGGTGCCACCCTGGGCAGGTTGTTGTGTACAGTATAAGAAGGCAGGCTGGGCATGAGCCAGAAGAGCAAGCCGGTGAACAGCATTCCTCCATGGCCTGTACTTCAGCTCCTGCCTCCAGGTTCCTGCCCTGAGTTCCTGCCTTGGGCTCCCTAAGTGATGAACCTTGACCCAGGAGATGTAAGCTGAATAAACCCTTTCCTCCCCAAGTTGGTGTCAGTCAGAGTGTTTTGTCACAGCAATGGAAGACAAACTAGAACAGAAATTGGTACTAGAAGAGTGGGGTACTGCTGCGACAGACCTGACCTTGGTGTTTGGGGGAAGGATTGTGGAGGCATTTGGAACTTTGGGCTGGGAAGATCATTGAATGCCTAAAGATTGTTGCTGTGGAGCTTGGAGCAGTTTTGCTGAAGGATTTGTAGAAGATGGAGGCCTGGCTTGTGAAGTTTCTAGTTTCAAAGGGGAACAGAGATCATCAGGACTGTTTAATCTGTGGGTTATGGTCAGCTGAGGCTGAAGAATCAGCTGTAAGTAACAAGAGACCAGAACCTGAAGTGAAATCTTTGTTGTACTGGGACAATTGATGCTGGTTAGCTGGGGCTGAAAAATCAGCCGTAACTAACAAGAGACCAGCATCACTGTACTGAAATCTTCTGGGAAGAATTTCTTCACGGTCAGCACACAGAAGCTGTGATCCAGAAGAGGCCTGAGCCTCCATCTCGAGCCAGAAGCAGGACTTGGTAACGTGTAAGAGTCTCCTATATGGTTCCGGTGTTGAAATTTGAGGGGGTCACAGAGAGCAGCTGAGGCTTGGCACTGTGAGAGGTCAGGAAAGACCATTGGTGGAAGTGCACCTTGGTTGGAGTGAAGACCCCAGGATTGCAGGGGTCATGGAGAGAAGCTGAGACTTTGCACCAGGAGAGGTCAGAAGAGGCCATTGGTGAAGGTGCTGCCTCAGTTTCAGTGGCGACTCTGGCTTTTTGGAGATGCCAGGACCTTGGGACGACCACCAAGAGCAGCAGCAGGTGTGGAATGGAGTCAGCCTGGGGCTGCGAGATGAGCTGTGTGTGCCACGGACAGCAGAGACAGAGAAGGGGAGCTGCCAAAACCCTTTGGGGCCCAGAAGATCATGAGTGAATCCCAGGTGTCCAGGCTTGAGCTACTTGCTGGACTTAGGTTTTGTTTGAGTGTGCCTGATTCTTCCCTTTGAAATAAGACAGTTTTTGTTTTGGATTTTACAGCAGCCCACAGTTAAGAGACTTTTAATAGACTGTGAACTTTTAAGTGTTTGGACATTCTATGGACTGTGGGGCTTTTAAGGTTGTACTGTCTTAGGTTGTGATTAATGTTAACATCATACTTTGGGGACAAGAACTGGAAAGGTGGTGGTTTAATAGTGATGTGTTTTGTGTGTCAAGTTGACAAGGGGTCAATTGTGCTGGATGGCTTTAGTGTCAACTTGACACACCTAGGTTGAGGGAGCCTCAAGTGGGGAATTGGCTCCATTGGACTGGCCTGTGGCTACATCTGTGGATTATTGTCTTGATTGTCAAGCAGTGTGGGAGGGCTCAGCCCACAATGAGTGGTGCCACCCTGGGCAGGTTATTGTGTACGGTATAAGAAGGCAGGCTGGGCATGAGCCAGAGGAGCAAGCCAGTGAACAGCAGTCTTCCATGGCCTGTGCTTCAGCTCCTGCCTCCAGGTTCCTGCTCTGAGTTCCTGCCTTGGGCTCCCTAAGTGATGAACTGTGACCCAGGAGACGTAAGCTGAATAAACCCTTTCCTCCCCAAGTTGGTGTCAGAGTGTTTTGTCACAGCAATGTTAAGACAAACTAGAAGAACTGTGAATCCAATTTATATACATAGAAAACTTAATATTACCTGTGCTTACATTGTCAAACTATGAGGTTTTGGGAAATTTTATAAACCTTGTGCAAAACACAAGACTGTTGAAACAAAATTTTTTCTTTATATAGTTTAGAGAGTGGTTTGCCAAAACCCTGGTTTACATTTGGCAGACATGTACCAAAACGTTTTCAAATTGATTTTTATATGATTTACTCGATGAAGTACCTAGAAATGTATTTGATAAAAACATCATATACTTTCAATACTAAGTATGCCCATTGATACATGCATAAGTTACAGCCAGGATCATTGCATGTACATTAGAAAGTGGCAAAGGCGTATTTGCTGTTTGTGAAGATGCTTACCCACTTATCCCTTTCCCAATGTAGAGCTAAGGTAAGGGCAATCAGTTCAGTCTTTTGTGCTAAGGTGCCATCAGACAAGGCTTGGGCCTGATGACATCTCATTGGGTGGACATAGAGGCTCCAGCTTCTGGATCCCCTTTATCTTCCATCCGTGACAAGTCAGCATCTGTCCCAGGTAAGGGAATGTCTATGGGGTCCAGAAGACAAGCCTTGGAGATAGATGGCCAGGTTATTATCAGGCATCTACTGCCAAACTGAAGATGAGACTAGGCTGATCAAGGTGAAGTCTCTGGGGCTAAGTGATGTGGACATTTGCTATTTGCCCCCAGAGGAGGATCTCCATTGCATGGGGGGAGGGTATTAGGGTTAAGTTTTGGCCCACGTTGAGCTTGTCATGCTCCTTCCAGAAGGACAGAAGCTATGACACTAGCCATGGCAGTAGCTATAGCTGCTACGGAACATACACAGGAGGGCAATATTGAAATTACTGGGTTTAGGCACTTGGATTCATATGCTATAGACCTTTGTCAGGGTCACAAAGCCTGAGTAATCACACCTTTTGGAATCCCCCAAGCTTCATGAACAAAAATGTGGAACTGGGGTGTTGGTTTTTAGGGACTTTTATGTTTTGCAAGGCCCATTTTTTGTCAATTCTAATCAGTGTTCCTCAGCTATGGTGGGGTAGAAAGGTCTTGGATTTCAGCCAAGCCCATGACCCAAAATGGGGAACATCCTGCTGCTCTCAGGAATTCATGTCCCTGTTTTTGTAGTTTGGGATGTGCGCATTTGAAGGATGGCTTCTTTCTGGGCTGCAGAAAGGGTCCTCTTACCTCAAGAGTTTGTAACCCAAGGAGGAGATTTCCATCTGGCAAAGTTGTGTTGTCTTCATAGAGACATCATACTTTAGCTCCTGTAGCAGGTGGAGCAGGTGCTTGTATGCAGATGGCTGTGTGAGAAGCAGCTAACGGGAGGTCGTCCATCTACTGGAGCACTGTTGAGTCAGGATAGCTCTGAAGCTTGTCAAGTCCTTTTGAAGGGCTTCCTCAAACAGCATGGGGGGATATTTAACAAAGGCCAAATTCAGACCTCAGGTGTTCTCTGGGACTAGAAGATCAAATGTACTCCTTGGAACCCTGAAGCCCCACTGTGGTTTTCGATAGATTTGTGAACTCTTGCCCCCCCCCCCGGTTTCCCCTAGATGAGTCTGGTGAAAAGTGTCCAATGCTCAGGAGCAGTCAAGACCTGAGGCTTTTCAGAAAACAGGGCAGTGGCCATATGCAAGAACCTCATGGCCCTGAACCTGTCCCGAGTTCCAACCTGAGACCCCAGATCCCTGGTCTTAGACCCTTTGGTCACTGACTGCACAGAAGGGGCAGATGAAAAGCTTCAGTCATTAGCTTCATGGTTGCAAGCCATAAGCTACATTCTATCCACTGTCCTCTTTCCCCATAGGAGAGGGCCTAGGAAGATAGGGGATGAACTCAGTCAGAGTGGGAGGTAGAAAAACTAGTTTTTCTGTGGGACATACTAACAGACCATTTGGTTTCATCAACTGCACAGGGTGGAGAAAAACAGCCCCAACAACAGCAGTTCTAGCAGTAATAACAGCAACAACAACAGTAGTACTAGCAGTAATAACAGCAACAACAGTAGCAGTACTAGCAGTAATAAAAGCTCCAACAACAGCAGTACTAGCAGTTATAACAGCCACAACAACAGCAGTAGTAGCAGTAATAACAGCCCCAACAACAGCAGTACTAGCAGTAATAACAGCCCCAACAACAGCAGTGCTAGCAGTAATAACAGCCACAACAGCAGCAGTACTAGCAGTAATAACAGCCCCAACAACAGAAGTACTAGCAGTAATAACAGCCCCAACAACAGCAGTGCTAGCAGTAATAACAGCACCAACAGCAGCAGTACTAGCAGTAATAACAGCCCCAACAACAGCAGTGCTAGCATTAATAACAGCCATAACAGCAGCAGTGCTAGCATTAATAACAGCCACAACAGCAGCAGTACTAGCAGTAATAACAGCCCCAACAACAGCAGTGCTAGCAGTAATAACAGCCCCAACAACAGCAGTGCTAGCAGTAATAACAGCCACAACAGCAGCAGTACTAGCAGTAATAACAGCCACAACAGCAGCAGTACTAGCAGTAATAACAGCCACAACAACAGCAGTACTAGCAGTAATAACAGCCACAACAGCAGCAGTACTAGCAGTAATAACATCCACAACAACAGCAGTACTAGCAGTAATAACAGCCCCAACAACAGCAGTGCTAGCAGTAATAACAGCCACAACAGCAGCAGTACTAGCAGTAATAACAGCCACAACAACAGCAGTACTAGCAGTAATAACAGCCACAACAACAGCAGTACTAGCAGTAATAACAGCAACAACAGCAGCAGCAGCGGCAGCAGCAAAACATCACAGAAAAGTTGAGCGGAAAAAGATTACAGTGGAGAAAGAACCCACTGATAGGAGAGAGTCCAGGGCCAGAGATTTAGGGACAGGGTAAGAGGGGGTGCCCTGGGTGTGGAAGGGGGACAGGGAGAGAGGAAGAAAGAACAGAAAGCTGCAAAGCAGCAGAGAGCCTATCAGAAAAGAGTTGTAAAGCAGCAGTAGGAGGTAAAGACACAGGGTTTAGCAGACATGTTATCCTCACAGGACAGGCTGGTTTTCAGTTCCCCAGTGAGAATCAAGGAGGGAGGGGGGAAAGTTTCAGGGAAGTGGTTGATACAACAAGGACTCACACTCATTTCATGATAGACAACAAAAGAAAGAACCCTCTGGACAGGTGCTTTTCAGAGCGGAACTTTCTTGGTCCAAATGCCCAATCACCCATTCAGTCACACAGTCATTCAGTCATACAGTCATTCAGATACACTAAACATGAACAGAGAACAGAGTAATCTGTTCTAAAGGGTGTGCCACGTTATCAGAACATTTTCAGCCAATGTACGGCCGATAGAACAGGGCAGGATCTATAATTTCACATTTACCTTCATCTCCTTCTGGAGTAGCCCCTCCCCCATGAAATTCCTAACAGATCACATTTGAAAGTATCAGAAGGACAGAATTTGCAGAAAATGGTTGGCAGAAGGAGAGAGAAGGCAGCAAGTAAGAATTACATGCTCAAAACCATATAGAACTGGCACAATTGACTTAGCAAAACCAAGAAGGCTACAAACTTGGAATCCTTATTCTTCAATAAGAAAAACAAAATCCAGAAAGAAAAACACTAGCCTGAATTACACCTCAGGCCCAAGCATCTTTAAGGGCTGCAAAGGTAGCTCTGGAAGTGGAGGTGAGGGTAGTTGGGCCCCAGCATACTGAAGGCTGATGGAGAGGTGTTTCAGAAGTAGATCCATCCCGAATCCCTCTGGAAGTCAATCACAGTGAGGGGATGGACCCTCCCTTTCCTGATGTGGGAGCCACATTAATGCTTCCTATGACAAATGAGAATCATAACTATCCTTTTAAACAAAATGGTAATCTTATGTTTCAAGATCATTCAACATGATCTTGGCTTGTTTACAATGTAAATATGCTTAGTAGGCCTTAGACTCCTCTTGTAAGCTAAACATGGAGCTTTAATACCTCATGGTATTCCTTGCCCCCTGAACAAGAATAATTTGTGTGTGTGTGTGTGTGTGTGTGTGTGTGTATTTGTGTTGTGAAAATCTCAGTGCTGAACACAGAGAATATTTTTGAAGCAACGATTATCCACTATTATGTTGCAAGCAATGGTATTAGATGGAGAACATCTGTTTCTGGTAGTGTATGCTGTTCTGTGTCATTAGGGGTCAAAAAGGACAAACCATTCCCTGATGAGACAGGTTCCTCATTCCTTTCCTACATATAGGCTAGATGTAGTGTCTCAATAAATACAGAGCAAGTCTTTTGTTCCACGGAACAATTCTGAAAGAACTCAGAAGGAAGGAGTTCTCAGAACAGGTCAGTCTCACTCCTGCTTCAGACCACTCACCTTCTGGCAGCTGCAAGAGTCTTCAGTGGGCCATTTGAGCAAGGAATTTGAAAAAGTTGTACAGACACTGACATAGAAGTTTCTGACAATGAACAACCCATGCCTGTTATAATCAGAGCCATAGTATTCTTACTATGATGGAGGGAAGGAACACAACAACCATGCAGTTTAGAGTAGTCAAGTTAAAACTAGAACTGTTGTCAAATCATTGTAACTGTTTTTTCAGTCAGTCTCTATTCATAATAGTGAGGAACATAAAGCCAAAAGAAACCAAAAACCTAGGGCTGGAGAGATGGCTCAGTGGTTAAGAGCACTGACTGTTCTTTCAGAAGACCAGGGTTGGAATCCCAGCATCCAAATGTTGGCTAACAGTTGTCTATAACTTCAGTTCCAGGGAATTCAGCCCCCTCTTCTGTCTTTTGCAGGTGCTGTATGACACCAGTGCACTTACACATATGCAGGCACAACACTCATACACATAAATAATTAGATTAATAGACAAATCTAAAAATGAAAAAGAGGGCTGGAGAGATGGCCTAGCGGTTAAGAGCGCCGACCGCTCTTACAGAGGACCTGGGTTCGATCCCCAGCACCCACATGGCGGCCGAGAACCATCCGAAACTCCAATTCCAGGAGAACTCCAGTTCCAGGGGAATTCGACACCGTCTTCTGACCTCCGCGGCATTGCACGACACGGGTGCACAAACCTGCATGCAGACAGTACATTCATACACATACAAAAATAAATAAAATAAAAAAAATGAAAAAAAAACCAAACACCTGAAAGAATAAGGAAAAGAGGAAATTTCAAACCATGGCAACACTTCCAGCCCAATAAAAGCCATTATGCTAAGTCAACACAGTCTCAGAAAAACAAATGACGAATGGTATCCCTCATTTGTGGATGCTAGCACCAAATCCCTAGTTATACAGTTAACTGAGCAATGTTAATGTTATATTTCTTTTTATCTGAAAGCAACTGTACTGTTAAAATGTGAATCCCTTAATGGGCTCTAGAATTAACCTTCCACTTATTTTCAGACTTTGAAATTTTGGTATATGGGTGGAGGGTATGTATGCATACTTTAGCATAATATAAAATTAAAGGGAAAAATGTGAATTCCTAAACATGTTTTGGGATTAACATATAGTTTATTTTCAGATGTCATAATTTTGGTATGTGTGTGACACGCACGCACACACATATATGTATACAGCGACAGACAGATACTATTTTGGAGCAATACAAATTGGAGGAAACAACAATAACAAAAGGACTAGGTTGGGTCAGGGCTGGAGAGATGGCCTAGCAGTTAAGAGTGCCGACTGCTCTTGCAGAGGACCCGGGTTCAATCCCCAGCACCCACATGGCGTCTGAGAACTGTCTTTAACTCCAGTTCCAGGGGAATCCAACACCCTCTTCTGACCTCTGCAGCATTGCACGACTCAGGTGCACAAACCCGCATGCAGACAGTACATTCATTACACATATGAAAATAAATAAATAAATAATAAATAAATAAAACAAAAAAGGACTGGGTCAAAGAACTGACTGAAACAGTATACTTCTGGGCTGGAGAGATGGCCTAGCGGTTAAGAGCGCCGACCGCTCTTGCAGAGGACCCGGGTTCGATCCCCAGCACCCACATGGTGGCCGCGAGCCATCTGAAACTCCAATTCCAGGAGAACTCCAGTTCCAGGAGAGTCCGACACCCTCTTCTTACCTTCGTGGCGTTGCACGTCACGGGTGCACAGACTTGCATGCAGACAATACATTCATACACATACGGAAATAAAAAAAAAAAAAAAAAGAAACAGTATACTTCTGCCCAAAACAGTAAACCTCTGCGTAGAAAAACTTTTAAAAGACTGAGAAAAAGATGCAAGATAATGGCAGAAGTGATGATTCAGTGGGGTGGGGGCTGAAGGAATGAGTCTAAATTTGAATGAGAAATGTTGTATGAAATGCACACAACTTCAATAAAATTATTTAAGAACTTAGCTTAATAAAAAATAACAAACACACGTTTTGTATCTGACTCAATGTGGTAAGTTGTGGGACCCCACCGCACCCATCCCTCTGATTTGGGACCATCTCTAGGCCCTCCCACTGCTCCAGGGCTCTGGGTTTCCCTGCTGGCTAAGGGAGGTCAGCACGTTTTGTTCCCATCTGTAGTCCTTGGCCCTAAGCCACAGAGGCTGCCTTGAGAGCCCTTGACTGGTGTAGGTGATTTGCATAATTCCCACAATGTCCAGTTGCAAGCAGTGCAGGATAACATTGTGAGATTTTTTTTTTCCTTAAAAAAAAGAACAACAAACAAACCAACAGAAACCTGTAAGGGAGAAATACTATCTCACCCACAAGGTCAGAACAGCATCAGATGACTGATCAGCAACACTTGGAGACTGGAGAATGAACCAACGGGTCATTGAAGAAATCAGGGATGAAAAGTAAAAAGTCCCCAGTGTCAATGCTGAGGAGATTGTGGCTCAGCGGGTGACACACTGGTGGTGTCCTCATGAATCCCCAGCACGTCCCCAAACTGAGGTCAGCCAGTTCAGTTGTCATCCCAGCCTTGGGAGAGTTGGGGAGAGATGTGCACATCCAGGGCCTTGTTTGCAAACCCCATGGTCTTCCTTAAATGGTGAGCTGTGTGTTCAGTGAGAGACCCGGGCTCAGAAAACAAGGTGGACAGTGGCAGCAGAAGACCGCTGCCTAAGCGGGCATGGGTGCCTAGAGCCATTAGCGATGATCGACAGCTAACTCCTACATCATCAGTGTGAGCACGAGTGAGGGAGCGCAAGCCGTGTGCGACCCAGTAGGGGGCGCCAGAATACCTGAAGCGGGGGCCAGTCGTGGGTCATGGCGTCGAGGGGAGCAGGCAGGCAGTCGGCCAGTCAGCGCCAGAGTCCACTGGGGCAGCCCAGGATGACACCGCGGAGCTCGAGCAGTCAGATGGTGCCGAGCACGGAGAGCCAAGGCGAGTCGAGGCAGAGGTCTTCGAGCACTCGGCGGACACGCAGCACGCGTGGTCAGTCAGGGCCGTTGGCAGGGCCGTCTTCCAGGCCATCTTCGGGTTTCCGGTTGAGGCCATCTGGGCAGTTGGCCGGGCCTTCGTCGGGGCCGTCGGAGGGGCCATCGTCGGGGCAGTTGGCCGGGCCTTCGTCGGGGTCGTCGGAGGGGCCGTCGTCGGGGCAGTTGGCAGGGCCTTCGTCGGGGCCGTCGGAGGGGCCGTCGTCGGGGCCGTCGGAGGGGCCATCGTCGGGGCAGTTGGCAGGGCCATCCTCAGGGCCTTCATCCGGGCCATCGGGGCCGCCATTGGGGCCGTTGTCTGAGTCCGAGGGCAGCACACGCAGGACCAGACAAAGCAGTCATCGTCAAGGATCATCATCCTCGTCTTTGAGGAGCCACTCTCGTACCGCCAGAGCCCAGCTGATCTTCTCCATCAGCTTCGTGGAGCATCATCTGCGGGAGAGCCACCCCACCCTGCGGATGAGCGACACCGTCACCATCTTCTTCACTGCCATCCTCGAGGCCCTGACGCGCAGGCTGCTGGAGCTGGCGGGCATCGAGGCCCAGCAGCGCGGGAGGAATCGAATCACGCCGGAGCTGCTGGATAGTGCGATCCACAGCAATGCGGAGCTCAACGACCTGCTGGGTTCCACCATCATATCTCAAGTCAGCCCACGCAGCTAGATACTAGCTGCCAGCTGCTGCCTGCCCTGGGGCCTTTCTTCAGCCCCTCTGCCAGCCATTGCCCGTCCCCCAGCCCCTCTGCCAGCCATTGTTGGTCCCTCAGCCCCCTCTGCCAGCCATTGCCCACCCCTCAGCCCCTCTGCCAGCCATTGCCCATCCCCCAGCCCCTCTGCCAGCCATTGCCCATCCCTCAGCCCCTCTGCCAGCTATTGCTGGTCCCTCAGTCCCCTCTGCCAGCCATTGCCCATCCCTCAGCCCCTCTGCCAGCCATTGCCCCCTATTCCCTTGCCCAGTTGTTTGCAAATTCCCAGAGCCCCTGCAGGTCCCACCTTGACCCTGCTTATGGCAAGTGATATTCTTATTAAAACTGTTCAACAAACCTACTTCCTGCTTCCTTCGCTTTTCATTTCCGCATGGGGTAATATTGCTGGGGGAGCTTCGTGGGGGAAGTGCAGGTAGGGGAGTGTTGCTGGGGTGTGGGTTTGGGAGATAAGCAGGGAGGATGAGGGAATGCTGAACAGCCCCTCCCTCGAAGTGTCAGACCAGGCTGTACCCACACAGGGTGTCTATCTTGGCTTTCACTTCGGGGGGCCAAGAACCACCTGGCCAATCCCCAGAAAGATGGCATTCACAGATCAGATGGCGCCCATGTACAAAGGGGCGGTGGATGGGATCTGGGAATGTGTGCACAAGAGGGTTGTGGGAGAACTAAGGTTATGCACCATCACACCTCTCATTTAAAACTACCCACACATGGTCACCACGACCTGCTTGGAGGTGCCCATGGCAACGGAGGAGTTGTAACCTAGCAACAGCCTGCAGAAGGCATTATCTGACTAATCCTTTTTTTTGTGGCAAAGGACAGAGTGTTGATGCTCAGCCCTGACACACACACACACACACACACACACACACACACACACACACACACCCTGCTGTTTGTGTAGATGGCTGCTGCCAGGACAAGCTTGACCCTGGCTTCAGGATCATGTCAGGCCAGCCTCTGACCTGCAATTTCCTTATGGGGCATGGGCCACACATTCCATGTCATGTATTACTGATAAGAATATGCTGAGGCCCGTACCTCTAACTGGAGGCCTCCTGTGCATTCTAGCCCAGTAGGCGAGTGCCACTGGCCAGCTCTAGTGTGTGTGGCAGCTGCACCTGTGCCCGGCCCAGCAGCCCCCGGCCATGTTCCAGTCCATCCCCACCCACACCCAAGCTGCATCAGGGGTAACAACTGGGTCTGGCTCAGTGTTTCCCCCTGCCAGTCTCAGGATTGACCCTGTTCCTTCCAGATGCCCTTCTTCCTATGATGTTCCCATGCTCTGTTTTGCCCTTCCCTAGCACAATCTAGATTAACCACATCACATAGTCATGCGAGTAGTGGACAACCTTAGAAATCCAAATATGAAATGCAGGTGACCAACTCAACGTAAAGGCACACATACACATTTGTACTTTTCCAAAGTCTTTTAAAAGAATTCAACTCTGCTATTAGAAAGCTAATGAAGGTTCTTGTAGGAAATTAAGAGCAATAAAGCAGAAACAGAGATACAGGTAGAATATGTATCCTTCACTTCTGAAAACCAAACACATTTTTTCACAAAGATTTCTTTCGGTAATGTTTGATTACGTATAATGTGTATATGGCTATGTGTGTGGGGGTGTGAGCATGAGTGCTCATGCTGAAGGAGGTCTGAAGATGGAGTTGCATTCTGGAGTTACAGGTGTTTGAGAGCTGCCCAAATGGAACTTGAACTTAAGTCCTCTGTAAGCTCAAATGCTCCTAACTGCTGAGCCATCTCTTCAGCCTCACAAATAAAAGTTCTAAAAGGCCTCAAAGTAGAAGAGGAACTGTTGGAGACAGTGGAGGGATTTGGGGGCAAGACACATCTGGGAACGGAGCAAAATATAGAAGCATAATGGGTGGACATACACTATGCAGATATGTGCATGTGTAGAAATGGCACCACAAATATTGTTCGCTTGTAAAACAAGTGTTAATAACTTTGAAAATTAAAACCTTCAAAAATGAGAGGTGGTAGACAAGGCAACAAAAAATGGGAAGCACAGGAAAATATAACAGTCACTCCAGTCTTCCCTTTCACAGTGACTGTCATTTCAATGGTAAGCTGATCTAAGTAGCTTATTCAAAGAATACAGTTAACTCACCAAGTACTGGAATATTGTGATCCCTCTTTTCATGCACTAAACACAGTGGTTTCAAGTCTTTCTGGCATTGCCCTAGACAACAGGAAATTAAAAGCATGATTCAAGAGGTTGAGTCAGAGCTGGAGAGATGGTTCCCTGGGTAAAACCACTGTCTGCTCTTTCAGAGGGTGTGGATTTGGCTCCCAGCAAACAGCCACCCATAACTCCAGGTTCAGGGCATCCACTGCCTTCTTCTGGCCTCTGTGGATATTGTATGCACCTAGTGTACTTACACACATGCACATTAAACACTATACACATAAGCCAATAATAAATATCTGGCGCCAGCCGGTTTTGGATCCAGGAATGCACCAATTCCACTGCCTTAGATCACTGGAATAACACCCTAACCCCAACTAGCTAACCACCCTGGCATAGATTGCTGACCTTTCGAATATGTGCAGTCTTACCTCTCTGAAACTGCATTAAAAATATACTTTCTTGCCCAGGATTCAAAGCGTACTAATATTTTGATGTCCATATGCATACATTGACTTCCAGTAAAGAACTTCTTGCCAGCAATGACTCCTACTTAATCCCTCGTTGCCAAGCAGAGTCATTCCCTGGACCTTGACACCCCATTAACAAAATCTGAACATGAGCAAGGACGTCTAGCAACCATATATCAGGTACTGTCTTCAACCATCTCATAGCAACACACTGCAATGAATTCATTAAACACTTTACTGTAGGAGACAGCGATTTGTAGCAGGTCCACTTTCATTCCCGGGATACTGAGGCACGGAGGTAAATTACTTTCTAGTGGTTTCACAGATAGCAAGTGGCTGGGCTATGGCTGCATCCCAACCAGTGAAGTTCTAGAGAACACTTTGCCGAGCACTGGACAGGTCTCCGGCTCCCTCATCATTCAGCCTCTACTTCCTGAGCTTTGGAGGTGACGGTCTTCAGTAGGGCAGCTCAGTCCTCTATCAGCAAGGGAGAGCCCTTCAATACAGAACTACTGAGTGTCAGCACCTGTCTCTGTTGAAGAGAGAATGAATCTCTCATTCCCATCTCCAGGACTGAGAACTGAGTCACCAGCGATCTGCCCTGGTATGAAGCCCTGTCCCTTTCTTCTCTGGGACCGGGCTGGTCTGAACCGCAACCTCTCCAGGCCAACTCTCCACATGCCGTGCTTCAGCCGTGCTGACTGCTGTCAGTGTGCAATCCTGATCACTGTGCCATAAGGCTGCTGTGCACCCTCCCAATGACAGGCATTTGCACCATCTCAGGACACCCTCTCAGGAGACAATGCCGTGCCTGCTCCTCCACCCTCCAGGCAACATCTGCTCTGCTTCCCATGCTGCCTGCTAACCCATGGCCTTGTCATCTCACCACAGAATTAGACGCAATCCAGAGAGGACAGCCAGTCTCTCCCCACTCTATCCCACTGCCTCCATGTCCCTCTAAGCTCAGGTCCTCTTCCTTCCCTTCTGAAGCTCTGGGGGAGCCCCTGCTACTGCAGCCTTGACACCACAGAGTCCTCTGAGCTAAGCCTGATCCTCAGAGCCAGGTGGGGTTCTTGTTCCTAGTTCTCTTCACCTCCACGCACCACTGCTGATACAGAGGCTCAAACATCTGCGAGGACTTGAGTGAAGGTCCTGGCTGAAAACAGGGCCACGCACAGGGCCACACTGCCTGAAGCCAAGAACGGTTACACATACTCATCATTTGTGTACACTTTTACTACTCAAAGGGAAGGGGAACATGGATGCAAACATCTCCTGGGCACCCAGAAGTATATTGTCTGAAGTCACTAGAGAAGCCATGCCATGTGACCTCTCTCTTGAACACTGGGAAGGCTCCGATGCATGAATTTTCAGTAATTACATTTATTTTCGGGGGCTGTAGAGATGGCCCAGTGCTTAACGGCATAGACTGCTCTTGCAGAGGACTGGGGCTCAAGTCCCAGCACCCTCATGGTAGCTAAGAATAGTCTTTAAGCCGGGTGTGGTGGCGCACGCCTTTAATCCTAGCACTCGGGAGGCAGAGGCAGGTGGATCTCTGTGAGTTCAAGGCCAGCCTGCTCTACAGAGTGAGTTCCAGGCCAGCTGGAGCTATAGGGGGCTTTCTCAAAAAATACATTCATTTTCTGGTCCCCTTGGGGAATACCACATACAGGCTCTGATAGCATAAGTCCAAGGAATGATAGCACACTCTTTTTGCAAACAGGATTTCCATACAGGATGAGGTCGTTGAATTTTCCCCCACTTTGCCATAGTTATTCAAAACAAATGGTGAATGTCATTCCCTAATATATTCAACTTTGTTTAACATAAAAGATTAACACTAAATAAATGAATAACTTATGAAGTTAACTTTCATAAATTTTTTCTTTCATATTTACTTTACCCAGTGTGGGCAAGTATGGGCTTGCACATTCCCCCCCCCTCCTTAAGCTGACCTACTCACCCCAAGTCCCTTACTGAGCCCAGGGACATGAACAATGCTTGATGTAAAGAGTCTGGGATTGGCCACTAGGAGGTGATGTCACACTTCCTATATAAATGACATGTTGCCTTGAATAAATCCGAATTGCACTCTCCACTATGTGTCCCTACTGAAGTGACTCTGTGTGCTTACTGCTCTAAGATCTCTGTAGCTCTGCCATGCCCTGGGAGTGTGAGGTGAAGATATAAAGCCACAGCCAGGCTTGAGGGCCAGTTTCCAGCACCTGAAACCTCCTGCAATCCCAAACAATGACCCAGCACCAGGCCACCACTGTGTCCCTCCCGCCAAAAGAAGGTAGAAAGTCCCCTGAGCATGCATGCCCTCCCAGGGGCCCATCTGTTTCACCTGTGGTGGTTGAATCTGGGTTCTTGGCATCATTGGATAAGGAATCTGGATCCACCCTGCAGCACTTAGCAGCTTTATCTGTGACCTTCAGTTTCAGGGTTGACATGGCTGGAGTCTTCCTGTGCCTGGCAGGTGTCCTGGAACTCCTGTGTGCACACTACAGACACCAGGAGGAATGGTATGATGGCAGTGGAGGAGTTACCCTGTATGATGGCAGTGGAGGAGTTACCCTGACTTCGCAGGGAACAGCCAGGTGTCCTGCCTCTTGTGTTAGAGAGGAGGACTGGGGAATAAAAGCAAAGTCCTGTCCTGCCTGATGCCATCCTGTCCCAATCTCCAACTGAATGCGGAGCTCCCACAACAGCATCCTTCAGTCTCACTCCCTTCTGTAGTTTCTTGTGCCTAGGATGGTGCAAACCTGGGCACCCCCCCCCAAGAACCCAGTGACCCAGTACTGGTATCTGGTCAGGAACACTGTGAGCCAGCTCATTCCCTGGGGCCATGTCCCGGAAAACTAATGCTTCTGACTCTGTGCTGCACACTCAGGTGAAGCTCTGCAGCCTCTCAGTCAAGATGTCTCAGGAGAACCTCAGAGACCCAGGAATCTAGACGAGTCCCAGGAATACACAAGAGGCAAATGCATAGCACACCTGAATCAGTGTCAATGACCTGCAACCTTCAGGACATCATTCCAGATGCACCTGGAGATAATCTCACAGGCCAAACTGGGATCTTCCACCCAGGAACACAATCTGACACAGTTTGACCAACACTGGAGCTTCACCCCAGGATCCACTAATAACCACTCACCTACAATGGCAACTTCATTCCATCATGCTCACCTCAGAGCATTGCTCCTCAGAGTAAGGTCACACATAGTCTCCACAGGCAAGCTTTCTGATTGGCAGAAATAGTGCACATGCGTGCAGCAGGCAGACCCAGAACATGGTCACAGTAGGTGTTCATGAATGAGCGGGATGCCTAACGTGTGTGGCAGTGATGCATGCTCAGAATGCAGGCACAGCAGTGAACATGTGCTGGTCTGGCCCAACAGGTGCATTTGCATGAGGCCCCTCAATAAGTGCACATGGCTGATGCTGGCTCAGCAGGCACTTCTCTCTAAGGCAGGCCAATTATCATCGGCTTACCTTCATCTTTTCCAGAGAGCTCCAGCATGGACACATGGGTGGCCTAGGAGAATCATGCATGTATGCATGAAGTTGGCCCAGCAGGTGCTCCTGTAAGAGATGGGATCAATAATCATGCATGCCTGACTTGGGTCCAGCAGCTGCCATCCTTGAAGTGGCCCTGCAAACACACTTTGTTTGATGTAATTTCCCATTTAGATATGGCCCAAGGTTTTATTCCAGTAGACACGGATGTCTAGTGCACAATACCCAGGAAGCAGGTACAGAAGATCACTGTACCCCTCAGCCCTGACACTGTCCTCACTCCCCTCCCAGGACCTGCAAGCCTCAGGACCCCTTTCCTTCCCTGACTATCCTCAGCCATATTGTCTATTCTCAGGCAGAAGTGAGGCTCCTAGATGTCATCTCACAGACCAAGCTAGGGCCGACCACCTCTCCATTCCCACTCTCTTCCCTTGATCCATGCTGACCCTGCTTCTCCAACACAGGAGCCTCAGGACAGGATCTCCTAATACCCAGCCACACACCATCCTGAAAACTTCCTTATGCTTTGAGAGTAGTCCTCCTCAGTTGTGCTGGATAGCTTTAGTGTCAACTAGACACACCTGAATTGAGGGAGCCTCAGTTGGGGAATTGCCTCCATTGGACTGGCCTGTGGTCATGTCTGTGGGGTATTTTCTTGATTACTGGGTGATGTGGGAGGGCCCATCCCACAGTGGGTGGTGCCATCCCTGAGCAGGTTGTTATGTACTGTATAAGAAAGCAGGCTGAGTACAGGCCAGGGGAGCAAGCTAGTAAGCAGTATTTATCCATGGCCTGTGCTTCAGTTCCTGCCTCCGTGTTACTGCCCTGAGTTCCTACCTTGGGCTCCTTCAGTGGTGAACTGTGACCAACTCCTCGGATTCCAGGGCAGACTGAAGACTAGCAGATCTCCTGGAATCTCTCAGGCCTTAGGTGCCAGATTGGGACTACTAAGACATGCAGCCTCATGGACTAAGCAATTGCCAGATTCTCAGCCTCTCCAGTGTGGTGCAGCCATTGTTGGACTATTCTTTCTGATCCTAGCCTGTGAGCTAATCTAATAATACACACACACACACACACACACACACACACACACACACACACACGCACTCTATCTATCTATCTATCTATCTATCTATCTATCTATGTATCTATCTATCTTCTGTTTCTTTAGAGAACCTTGACTAATACATTAGCTAAGCTATCCTCTCCGAATGTGCATATCCTCTTCAAATGTGCATCTAATTGGATGCAACAGCATGAATGCATGTGCATGTGGGAGGAGGGCCCAGCATGGATTCATGGGTGGCCTGGGCAAATCATACATACCTACAAGAATTATCTCAGGAGGTGCACCTAGGGAGCCACTCCCAGTCATTTGCACATGTTTAAAGGGGATTATCACACCGTCCCCTTCAGATAGGCTGTCCTTTTGATCCATCACCCATGCTGCATCTAGGGGACTCAGATGTGCAGTGAGAACCCAGAGTATGCAAGGGGCAGATGCAGCAGATCCCTAGTCCCTACTCAACCCACACTGTCCTGCCCAGCCCTCCTAGGACCTGTAGCCCCCAGTTCCCATTCTACCACTTCCCTCAAGGCTGTATTCCCATCATCTGTCTGAAGAGAGGCTCCTGAATAGGACATCACTGGCCAGCCCTGGCCCTGATCCTCATAATCTCATTGTCCACCACCAGAGGCTATGGATTCACATGGCCTGCTTGTGGTCATGTGCCAGAGCCTAAAAAGAATCCTCTAATGCCCACCCATGCATATCAGGCATACTCACCATACCATATTTCCCTGCTGGGTTCGTTCTTCTCAGAGGATGGTAACATCAACTCAAGCCTCACCTCATCATAGGTACATCTTGATTACACTGGAACAGCATGCAGTCACGGGTGAGACCAAACCAGAGGCACCAATGAGTGTAGTATATCAACGATGTGCCCTTCTGTGAGGCTGACCCAGCACACATACATGCCAAGCTTGTCTCAGGAGGAGCATGGGTGAAGGGGCCCAACATCCTCATCCTCCTGCCCCAATAGGTGCTCACATGCAGGTGTGGCCCATGACAGAATCTCAGAGAGACTCATAGATGCTTGAGGACCTGAAGACTACAAAAGGGGAAGGTGGAGAAGGTCCTTCCCCAGCTCACCCATGGCCTCTGAAGCCCTTTCTAGTCTGCCCTCTGGAGCTTCATCCAGTCTTATGAGGAAGTGAGGCTTATGACATCACTTTACATGCTGTCCTGGGCCCTCTCCCTTTCTGACACCTACTATCTTTCCACAATGGCTGTGGGTCCTCTCTGTCTCCTATTTGCTATCCCCAGACTTTGCCAGAGGGTCCCCCAATAGATAGTCACCTGCCTAGGCGACTCCACACTGCCCCAACAATGTGAAAGCCTCCTGACGCACGGAGAGAGGTCATGCCTAGAGCCACACCACCTCCTAATTTAGATGTGATTAGCTGGAACAGCATACTCCGAGTAGTAAGTGTGTCCCACAGGCACAAGAGTGATGTGGACCCAGAGTTTTTGCATGCATGAATGACCTCAGATGCCCCTTCCCCGTGGATGGGCATTCCCAGCCCTTCATCTAAGTGGGCCCCAGGAGTTTAGTGAGGACCAAAGGAGAATGCCCAGAATTTCATTTGTTCATCCTCCATCATATACCATTTCTTCCTGTCTCTGTAGCCCTCAGGACCCCTTCTGAGTCCACCCTTTGAGGCACTGTCTACTCTCATTAGTGAGGTGTTGAATGACAGCATCTCACACGCTATTCTCTTGGGTCTTGCCACTCTGTGATCCCACTCTCCTCCCCCCAAGGGCTGTGGATCCCAGCTGACCCTGTTTAGTCACCATCAGAGCTTAAGACTAGGGTCCCCCTAATACTCCCCTAGGTGACCAGGCCTCACCACACTCCCCTGAGACCCTCCTTGCCTTCAGAAGGTGGTCCTACTTAATGAAGCCCAGCCTGCAGGAATGTATATCTGTTATCTGGAACCCCAACCCTAATCCCAAGTTGTTTTGCCCTTCAGTCGAGGTTCTTCTCATAGTGGCATCTCAGGAAGACACAGTGTCCAGTAAAGTCCTGAATAATACACAAAGTGCAGATGTGATTGGCCCCTAGTCCTTCTCCCTGCCCGCTTGGAAAGACCTCTGTGAAGTGGAGGGAACTCTTGTCTACACAGCAGTTTCCAGTATCCAGTAAGGACATGAAGAACGCACAAGAAGCAGATGGAGAAGGTCCCTAGTACTCATCCAGCACTCACACTTTCCCATCTAGCCTTCCAAGTTCCTAGAGTCCTCATTAGGACACTTTCCCTGTGTCAACATCAGAGGCCTTCTTCTCCATTCTAAGGCTAAAGTGAAAATCCAGGACACCACATAACATGTCTGCCTTGCACTGCCTCCATTTGATCCGTTCATCCTCCACCCCTCAAGTTTTGTGGATCCAGGCTGAGTCTTCTTACACATTTCATTTCTGAAGCCTTGGCACCCTTTCTACTGCTTTCCAGTCACCCATGGACATGGCCCCACCTCACCCCAATTCACCATCCAAAGAGCCTCCTTAGCCATCTAGTTAGGTCCCACCTCCCCTAGTGCACACATCTCTGGCTGGCTGAAACAACAGGCAGCATTCATTAGGCAAAGCCAGTATGATCAAGTAGGTGGTACAGGTTAATCATTCAGGTATGTGTGATGCAGGTCCAACTGTCACACATGCATGACTTGATTCTAGCTTACACATGTATGAAAAGACCCACCATTACCACTCTTCAGGTGGGCCCTCCTGTTGAGGTATGACCCGTGGCTGAATCTCAGGGAACCCAGGAGTCCAATGATGACACAAATAACACACAAGATGCAAATGGAGAAGGTCCTGAGGCCTTCGCTCACCTCACTGTCCTACCCATCTCTCCCAGGTTTAAGGCCCTCAGGTCTCCTTCCCCAACCATCACCATGAGCCTTATCCAGGCTGAAACCAAAGTGAGGCTCTAGGACATCAGCTTCCAGGCCAACCTGGCCCTGCCTCTTCCAGCTCCCCACTGTCTTCCTGTCAGGGCTGTGGAGACGTACTGATCCCTCTTCACCACCACCTGAGTTTCAGCTAAGACTGACTCTGACTTGGTGGGTTAATGTACATCTCCGTGAGTGGCTGGAGCAGTGAGCATGCATGAGGTGAGTTGTGCATAGCAGATGGCCCTCTCATGAAGAGGACCAGCAGACTCTTATTCTGGGGGGAGTGGCAAAGGGACTCACATCTGTAATGTAGGCCCTGGAGCCACGGGAACATGAGAGAGCTTAGCTATCTCACATGAGTGGCATGGGCTCAGCTCTATCATGAATTTAAGGGGGGGAAAGTTCCCATACATGCATGAGGTGGTTCCAACAAGAGTAAATGCATGACCCAGACCCAGCATGGATCTTGTTTGTGGGGTGGGTGGCCTAATTTGTTTGAACGGGTGAGGAAGTCCCTGTTCCTGAACATATATGACATGGGCTGAGCATAAACACATGAACAAACTGTGCCCAGCAGGCTTCTGCTGTTGAGAAGGCCATGTGTGTATGTGCATAGATGTGGCAAGCCTGGTGGGCCCTGCTCCCACCATATCTGTCCTCATATGACACATAGCACCTGGCAGCTATTTCACCAACTGGGTGGAGCCCATTGAGTCCTTTGTCACAAAGCCCTTGCACCTCCTAAGCTTGGTAGGTGACCAATATGCAGGGAGTCTAAGACTGGCTCTGGGCCTCAGACCTCATGCAAGCACTTCAGATAGACTGGGGAAGAGATAATCACTGGCCAGTGACATCTCCCTTAGCTGCAACTGAAGACCCCAAGCCCCCCCCCCATCCTGAAGTTTAGGGATCTCTCCTATTTGGAGAGGTGGAAATACCCCTGCCCAATCTCTACCCAGGATTGTACATCACTCCTGCATCCAATCCAGGCACAGATATCAATGGCGCAATGCCCCACCTATGACTCTGCCACCCCTAGCTTTTATCACCATCGTGTCTACTAGACTCTCCCTTGCTACATCTGCTGTACAGCTCCCATGTTCTCCGGACTGACCTGGAACACAATGGCTACTCTTCAGAGTACTCAACCTGTTTCTTGTCTGCAGATTTCTCATTTCATTCCTGGTCCCACCGCCCTGGGCAAAGGTGGAATCAATAGTCTCTCATCTTATTCTTGGGTCACAGGTTGGACAAAGCTTAAAGAATGGCATTGCCAAGTCATAGGCCTGCAAAAGTGTATGCCTAAGTATTTCCCATTCATACTTTAAGAGACAGTGCAACACCCTGGTCATGTGTGTTCCATAGTTTTAGACTATGTTTATCTCCATTTTTGCAACCATGATTATGTTGACTCTTTTGTTTCTGTGGTGGTGGACCAATTAATTTTCCGTCTCCATTAAAAACGCCATGGTAACACCATATTTTTGTCTTAGGTGCATTCCTCTATAAATTGCAGCATCCAATCTTGATTGTCACATTAATTATGAGCGCAGTGGTTTTCCCTTTCCATCAAATAAATTTGTTTTAACTCTGAGATCATGAAAAAATTCCAATTTCTCTTTTTTGCTCTTTCAGCCATTTATTTCTTTTATTTACAGTTTGTGTTCAATGCAAATCAGTTCCATAACATGAGAAGTTACAATGAATCACAGCATAAATACACAAACACAATATACAATCAAATACATGTATAGCATTCAGGACGAAGCAAGGGGGAACATTCATCACACACGCAGTAGCTTTGGATCTGTGAGATCTGCTGCTCCCCTGTAGGTTTCTAAAGATGGAAAAAATGACTGGTTGTCAACACTACTGTGGCCATATTAGATACCACAACATACAAGCATCAGTGTGTGACCATGCAAACAAATTATTTTTTTCAGGGATCATCTATGTTTTCAAAGGTTTCTGTGTGTCAAAGTAGTTGAAAAAAATTTACTGTGGAATGAAGACCACTCTCAAGGTTAGGACCAATGTCAAACTATCTAAAATATGAAGTGATAATCAAAAGTACTCCAAATGTGGCTATTCTGATTTGTTACGTTCTCTTTAAAAAAAGTATTTACAGAAAGAGTATAAAAGATTGCGTGAATTTAGTGCAAGGCAGCCTTCAACCTTCACATCCTAAAGGCTTGTTTACAGCTTTGGCTCTTCCTGTATTTGCCTTTCTAATTTCAAGATTTGTAATTTTACCTTCACAACAGACAGTATTTTAAATTATGAAAAGTACTCAACATCTGTGGGGGGGGGGAGCAGCACTTTGAGATTACTTGAGGTCAATACACATCTACTTTGTGGAGCAGCCCAGCTACATGAACCTGGCATTCTTGTTGACTGAAAATGGGGAATGGGAAACGGCTGCTGCTTGACTTTGTTGAAGTCAGTTATTTATGATGGCTGGATTTGGGGGTGGGTTGCAATCCATCACTGCCTGGCACATGTCAATTACTGCATAAAGGTCAAATATAATGTCAAACCTAAAGCAGCAGGGTGGGGAGGTATAAAAAAGTTCAATTCCAAACAGAAAAGAGACAGCTTAGCATGAACCTTTACCTAGGGTCTTTCATGTTTAATTAGTAATGCAGAAACAATAAATGGAGTGTTTATAGTATCATCTGGCAGCTCCTTCAAATGTTTTCACAAATAAGATCATGGAAGCTTTTAGAATATTACCTGCTTTATGACCTTACAGGTTGAACAAACCAAATGAAAACTGAATCTCCCTTCCACACCCCATCCTTATCTCTAGATAAACCTTATGCCTGATTTCAAGATAGAGTTTTAAGTGTCCATATTTCTTAAGCCACATTCGAGGAAATCATGTCAATTTTGAATGTTATCTATCTTCATCTTGTACATAAAACTCCATCAGATTTAACACTGGCATTCATCATCTGTCTGTCAAACCTTTCACATATCCTTCAAAACAATTAAATTTGGAATTTTCAGTGTTTTCTGTTTAAATACAATATAGTGTGGTAATAGTAGATTTGATACAGACCTGTTTCTTCCTTGCCACATTGGACTTGTAGTTGCCACTTGGGGTGAGTCTAGAAAATAGAGAAGTAGAGACGTTCCTTGGCCTGAGTCTCTAACAGTACAGATGTAGAAGAGAAAGTGACACCACAAGGAGACCAGCTGTGGACGACAGAGCATTGCCACCTCCAGTGGCAGCATTGGTTGGACTTGGGACAGAAGAGGTACTCTGAGATGAGTTACTTGAAGGTGGTGCAACAGATGTTTGGTTGGAATAAATCTGCATGGGTAGGAGCAGGGCTAGCAGCATCAACCCCAGTTCCAGTCTGGCCACCATCACTCTGTCCATGTCCTGTGGTGGGCGGTGCAACTCTGGATGCTCTGTGCCTGGAGATCAGCTCTGCTCTGCGAGCACAGGCAAGGTCTTAAGTGCATTCTTCTAAAAATGCAGCATCCTGTCTAGATTGTAGCATTAATTATGAGAGCAGTGGTTTTCCCTTTCCATTAAATAAAATTGTAACCCTGAGGTCATGAAAAAATTCTAACTTCTAATAAAGGTTTTCATCTCTGATTTTACATTTTCTTTTTTTTTTAATTTTTTATTTAATTTTATTTATTTCTGTATGTGTATGAATGTACTGTCTGCATGCAGGTTTGTGCACCCTTGTCGTGCAATGCCGCGGAGGTCAGAAGAGGGTGTCGGATTCCCCTGGAACTGGAGTTCTCCTGGAATTGGAGTTTCAGACGGTTTTCGGCCGCCATGTGGGTGCTGGGGATCGAACCCTCCGGTCCTGTAAGAAGCGGTCGGGGCTCTTAACAGCTAGGCCATTCTCCAGCCCTTGATTTTACATTTTTACATTATTGATAATTCATCGTTAATTCTGTGTTGATATATTGTAGACCTCAATGGCCATTTTCATTTGCCCTGTGGAAATCCAGTTTTCCCATGACCTGAACTCCTGACAAACACTTTTACTCCTAAAATCCTGTGCTGTCAACAGGTCCAGGGCTGTCTGACAGACAGGCATCCCCTTCTTGGTTTCCTCATTCATGCTCACAAGACCCCTAGGTGAGAGTCTGGCTTCAAGGCAATTCTCAGTAGGTGACACAGTGGTGACAGGTCCTAAGGCTTGCATAGGAGTTTAACTGATAGGCGACAAAGGAAAAGATGATCTCAGAATACACAAAGCACAGAGGCTTGGAAAATATGTTCAAAAAGCAGCTGCCCTTTGAGAATTCAGAAACGTGGGCCCACAGCAGTTAAAATCCAACCTCCCTGGACTTTTCAAGAAGGAAATTAAGAACTACTGTTGAGCAAAGCAAGAAATCAAAAGTTTTGCCTCTTGGTGAGTCGTATAGTCACTTTTCTGTGCTGTGATAAAGTCACTTTCATGACCAAGGAACTTATAAACAGGAAGAGTTTATTTGAGTTATGATTGACAGTTCCAGGAAATAAGAGCGCATTGTGGCAGGAGGCACAGCGGCTGAAGAGGCATGGTGCTGGAGCAGCACGCTGGGGTCACATCTCGCAAAGAGCACAGGAAGCAGAGAGAGCAACTGTAGACCACGAGGCTTGTTAAAACTCACTAAGCCTGCCCCCAGTGACACACTTCCTCCAGCACAGCCACACACCCCAAGACCTCCAAAAACAGCGCCACCAACTGGAGACAAATGTCTGAATACCTACAGCCTATGGGGGACACTCATTCAAACCACCACAGTGAGGATATTAAATATTTTATCTACTGTGGAAAGCACCTCTGCGGTCCCTCAGAACAGTGAATGTTACCTCAGCCACAACACACTAACACTATATAAAGCACACACCCCTGAAGAGAGGCATTCAGGAAAATAAAGGCACACAAATACACACAGCAGCAGTAGTCATGGTGGAAAATCCCAAATTATCTCCTCAGGATGAACCAAGCACTCTGTGACTACACAATGGACTATTATGCAGCCAATAGAAGGAATGAACTGCTGGTGCATGTGATAACTTGCATAGAGTCTGAAATCATTTGGACTTAAATAGTTCAGGCAGAAATTTACAGTCTCTAAGCTTCCATTTAGATGCAATGTACAGAGTAGGAAACCCTAAAGGGTCATACTTCAAAAGTGGACTGGTCTCATCTAATGTGGTGGGAAAAGATGTCACCGGATACAGAGATAGGTGTGTGTAGGAATGGGCATGAGTTGGGACAGTTGATGGAACATGGTTTCCTCTGAGCCTGTTGAAGCTGATGCACAAGGGAAAGGCATGATTCCCCAATGTTGTGGATATGCCTAATGGCAGCAATGGCATGCTTCAATGCTGTTAGCTTTTGTTACATGTGTATTAGTGGTATTGATTCTGACCAGAATCCCATCAGTTATGAATCCAATGGTACAAATGATCACGATTTAACAAAAACGCAAACACAGCATGTCAGCATCTTTTCATTCTCCCACATGGATGAGACAGTAGAGAAGCCTGTTTTCTTATTCTTTATGTAGGTGTACATAAGTGTGCATGCACCTGTGGCTCTCAGAGGTTGAGCTCAGGCGTTTTCCTCAGCACACCTCCACTTTATTTTGTGACACTTGGTCTCTTGCTGGACTGGAAGCTCACTGATTCAGCAGACTGGCAGCCAGCCTACCTCAGGGATCCTCTTGTCTCTACCTCTCCAGTGCTGGGGTCACAGGTGCACACGAACTCCAGCTCTGGTGAGGTAGAGGACTGAAGTGAGGATTGAACTCAAGTACTCATGTCTGCCCACCAAGCACTTTATTAACGGAGCCATTTCAACATCCCTGAAAAAAAAAACCTTTTGAAAACTAAATGAGGGGCTGGAGAGATGGTTCAGCAGTTAAGAGCACTGACTGCAAAAAAATAAATAAATAAAAAATAAGGGGCTGGAGAGATGGCCTAGCGGTTGGGAGCACCAACTGCTCTTGCAGAGGACCCGGGTTTGATCCCCAGCACCCACGTGGCGGCTGAGAGCCGTCTGGGACTCCAATTCCAGGAGAACTCCAGTTCCAGGGGAATCCGACGCCCTCTTCTGACCTCCGAGGCATTGCACGACACGGGTGCACTGACCTGCATGCAGACAGTACATTCATACACATACAGAAATAAATAAAATTAAAAAAAAAATAAAAATAAAAAAAGAGCACTGACTGCTCTTGCAAAGGACCCAGGTTTGATTCCCAGCACCCACATGGCGGCTTAGAACCGTCTTTAGTGCTGGGCATGGGGGCACATGCCTTTAATCCCAGCACTCAGGAGCCAGAGGCAGGCAGATCTCTGGGAGTTCAAGGCCAGCCTGTTCTACATAGCGAGCTCCAGGCCAGCTGGGACTAAAGGGAAACCCTGTCTCAAAAATACAAAA
>VZQC01003788.1:119292-165099 GCA_009823505.1 Rhizomys pruinosus | reverse complement strand
AAAAAAAAAAAAAAAAAAAAAAAAAAAAAAAAGAAAGCCAAATGAATGCTGGAACATACAAGACTGCTTTCCACTTCTGCAGGTCTCCTGGTCTGCCTGAAGACACGATCCTGCCTTTCTCTGTCTGGTTGCTCATTCAGTCTCTTTTAATGGGCTGTTTCCACTGAAGTGTGTGGAGCCAAAAGCACTCATTCCTGCTAAGTTGGGAAGGGAAATAGCTGCTAAAACTGCCTGGCTTTCAGCGACCCTGAACCTGTATTAGGATAACTGAACCTGTCATCCCTTGTCTTGCCTTGCCCCAGACACACTGTGGGGAAAGTTCCTGTCTCCAGCTGTCCCTCCTTGGGGAACTGAAACATCATTTTCTGTACTCTGTGCATGCATGCATACATTCATTCATTCAGGGGCCTGCGGGGGTGGCTGGCTGACAGAGCTGTTAGTGAACACTGCCTTTTAGGTGTGTTTATAATTCCTGCTTTCCACAGAGAGCTGGAGTCAAGAGAGGAGAACACTCTGATCTCACCGTGGTTGCTATGACAACCTGGCCAAGCAATTCTTTCCTAGTCACAGACACATCTGTCAAAGATACTCAAGGACTGGAAAGGTGGAATCACCAGACACATAAAGCAGGTAGGTGTCTGCCATCGCCCTGAGTGTGTGAGCCTGTGGGTGTGCCTGGCCAGTGTGGGTGCTGGTTTCCAAGCCAGGAAAGGCTCTCACTCCTCCTGTTTGAAGTGGAGCTCTGTGAACTGTCTCCTAACCCAGCTCTGTCTCCCTTTGTCCTGAAGTGACACCTGTTGAGTGCAGGCTTGGCCACCAGAGGGCCTTAAGGCATAGTTCTCAAGTATGCCTGAGTGGATGCCCTGTGTCAGTTTAGCAGACTATCACATGCGCTCCTGACAGAGTGAATTTTTTCAGGTGACAATTCCTTATCCCAGATGACTGTGACATGTGTTGTCTGAGAGAGAAACAGTAGGTATTCCAGGAGGAGGCAAATGTGGTGTCTGGTGGGGACAGACATTGGCAGCCATCACGGGAGGACTCAAGTCCAGGGTTTATACTGGGGAGCTGGCAAAGAAAGCAAGAAACATCTCCCAAGCAGACTGCTTGTTACTACCGCAATTGCAGTTAGGTAAACTGAGGTCAAATCGAGGTGATATGAGCACCTCGGGAAGGGGGAGAGTTTGCTCAGTCTACAGGTGCTCACTGTGTCAGGCTGCATGTGTTTACTATGCTCACAATGGGGCGAGGCTTCTGCTGTTCTTCCAGGATGTGCTGCTGGGGCCTCTCTCAGGATCCTTTGGTTAGGAATGAGCGCCTAGTAGGTAGAGGACTTAGAACCTCTCCAGCCCATTCCAGGCTCTGCTCTCTCATTCTGGGGCTGGGGCTCTGCCAGCCTCTCAGGGACCTAAGCAATAGGCCCATGTTCAGCAACACATCTAGACCTCTCTGTGTAACTTTGTCCTCTGTCAAGCCATGTCATATCCTTCCTTCTATCCCAACGTCCCTCTGCTGGGCTCTCTGACCCTTGTGTCTCACTACAGGAACAGAAGAAAACTGTTCCTATGGAGAAAATGTGAGAAAACACTGCACACAAGACTGCGGGCAAACCCTTGATAGAAGGCCTTTCAGCTTCGGTCTAAACTGTGTGTTGAGAGAGACACTTCAGACTGGGATCTCACTCACTTACCCTCTTTGTGGCTTTGGGGAGGATATTGCTATTGTCACAGAAAGATAACTGTCACAAACATGTCAATAGACTTCTGAAAGCACTGCATTGGAGGGGGTGCCTGAAGAGGTGGAGGCAAAGTGTACATTGACCATATTTAAATGTCCACAGAAAATGTGAAGATTTAGAGCAATATGCAAACACACAGGGAATAAAAGTTCAGGAGCCCGTGGAGTGATATGTGTGCAGAAACCTGCCTGAGTGATTGGTGGAGAGGTGCTGCATGTTTGTCCTGTTCTCTGTTTTTTCCTGGTGTTCTCAAACTAAGGAAGTGTGGGGAGCTGAAAATGACATACCAACTGGGAACAAAACTTGAGCAGGGCTGTGCAGGACCAGGGAGCGTGCACTGCCCATGGGGACCTCCAGCCTTTATGGTTCCTAAGCTCACTGTGTGGGAGGGGCAGAGTAACATCTGCTCCAGAGGATACACCTGAACTGGGGATCCTTGTTGGGCTTTCTGAGTGCTCTGTCATCCCTGCTTGGCATTATATAACACCTAACCAACTCAGTCCATCAGAAAACCCTTTGAAGGGTCTGAGGCACCTACATTTTCCCTCTGTGTCCTAAGGAGACACCTGCTAGTCAACACACATGACTTCAAAGTGGCTGGATCAGAAGAAGCCCAACCTGGGAGATCACACAGCCTCACTGGAGAAAGGTTCATGCAGGTGCCCCCTAAATCAGGCTTCCTTCTTCCTCAGGAGACATTTAGTATTACATCACCCAGCAGATGTGGTCTGAAATGCACACACACATTCATGCAGATAGCTCCTCTGTGCACGGTGAAGATCTGAATTCAATGAGGCAGCAGGGGAAATACACAGGGCTGGACTGTACATTTCTGCAATAAATGGAGGCTGGATTGTCCACACGAGGTTTGGGATGCAGGGGTCAGGGGACCATGGGAAAGTTGATATCCTCTGGCCCCCATGATTCTGTCATGGGAGGAATTCAGGTATATCAGGTCTGGGTCCCTAAAGGAGATCTGTGTGTTCAGACACTCACAGAAGGGATGTAGGAAAATGGGAAGTTCCAAGAAGAGCCATACCAGTACCAGGCCATGGGTCTCAGTGTGCCTGGTGATGCCCAGGTAATGATAGTAAACACCCACACCCTTGAATGAAGAGAGAGCAGCTGTGACTTCCTTAAGGGAAGTCTTCCTTAAGGGAGTGATGCCAGACTATGATTTTTAATGTACAGAAGCTCAATTAGGTGTATTATATTTCCCATAAGGGATAGATGAAGACACAGTGTGACAGTGAGCCTTTAGGACGCTTCCTGTGAGTTTCTTCTCTCCAAGTGCACTGGGGCATTTCTGAGAATCAGACAAATGCAACTTGAGTTTCCCACACACAGGCAGAACACACATGCATACACATGCAGCCAGGCCTTGACCTTGGGAACCAAGGGCTCTAAACTCCAATCCCCAAGTCCAGGCCAGAGTCAACAATCAGAGTCAGCAGCCTTCCTTAGTGGCCATGATTAGCCAAGTGACCATGAGCACTTTTCGACCCCCTTACTGGTAAACTTGGTATCACACATGCAGGGGATGTCCACAGGCTTCCTGTGGAGAGTAGAAGCAGTCCTAGCTCCCAGAAAAGAGAATGAGGAGACATTTCCCTGTGGATACCCCATGGAGCCCCAAAGATCCTGGATGGGCAGGTAGAGAAACAACCCTTAGAGCCGGGCGTGGTGGCGCACGCCTTTAATCCTAGCACTTGGGAGGCAGAGGCAGGCAGATCTTTGTGAGTTCAAAGCCAGCCTGGTCTACAGAGTGAGTTCCAGGACAGCTAGAGCTACAGGGAGAACCTGTCTCTAAAAGACCAAAAAAAAAAAAAAAAAAAAAGAAAAAAAGAGAAACAACCCTTGAAGGACACCCACATCCCCAGATGGATGTCCACATCCCAGGACTTACAGTGTGTAAGAAGTTGCCATTAGTGTGTTCTGGATCTTCTCTAGAACCTTCCATCTCCTCCCCATATCCTTGCTATTGATATAACCCTCAGTGTAGGCCAGGCTTTCTTTCTAAGTGCTTCCTTCCTGTCTCCCTTATCATCTCAATGAGTAGGGGTCCACCAAAGCAGTTTCCTTCCTAACTCAGCTCTGCTTCCCTTTTCCATACTAAAGAACACTGTTCCAGCACCCCGAGCAGCACCAGTGGAAGCCTGTCTGGGAGATTCTGGTGGTAGGAGACCCCAACAAGCATGAGTACAGATTCAGGGGCCACCTGGGATCACAGTCCCACCACAGGCCAGGGAGACACCTGACACAGCACAGCCCCAGGACATATATCACCATGGACACTACCGAGTATGTATTATGTGGCTAGAAAGGTCAGCTGTGGTCTGCAAGGGTGTTGTCCAGACCTGGGACAGCAGCCGGCAGCCAGAAGAGAGGGACATCTTTACTGGAGATTCAAATTCTCCATGTGGGTGAGAAACTGACAGTGAAGAACAAAAATTTGAGGCCACTAACAAGTCTGAAATTGAAAGCTTTGCCTCCTTGATGGGGACGAAGTCTCAGGGCACTGGCTCACCACAGGAGTCCAATGCATACAGAAGAGAACTCAGGGTGGCAATGGAAGTGCTCGGTGAGGGAACCAGCTTCATTCAAGTAGGAAAGGGACGTGGCCATGGAACCATGAAGAGAGCAACCCCACCCACCATCAGAGCATCCCCACGGGTGCTGTAGGAGCAAGCCAGCCCTTGCCCTCACCTCCCAGGGAGGAATCAGAAAGGCCAAGAGCAATTTGGGAGGAGTCCCAGGAAGAGAGCAGGCCCTGGCTCTGTGTAGGTATGTTCAGTGAACGAGGGTGCAGTGCAGAGGCAGAAATCCAAGGCATGCACTGCAGTTGGGCGTGGTCCTCCTCCAGAATTGCAAGTAGAGGCCATAGCAGGCACCAGCATGTGGCCACATGACCTGAGCCCTGCAGCAGCTACTGGAGATAAACAAGGGAATAGAAAGAGAGGCCTTCTGATGCTCACGTCTTTGAGTTCCCACATCTCCACAGAGGGTACCCGGACCAAGTGCCAAAGGCAGGTTCCACCTGGGCCACAGCCACATGTCTCCAACATGCCCAACCAAGAAGCACCATATACTGGCCTGGAGATCCAGGCCACTGGAGCCCAGAGGAAGCCCACCCTCCCAGAAAAGGCAGAGAATCCTGACCCAGGTACCCCAAAGCCACCCTCAGAAGGGGCAGCAGAAGCCTAGATGCCTCTAATCCCGAGGCTGCAAAAATCACTCCATATTGCCTACAGAAAAAGGAGGCTCCAGGTGCTATGTGAGAAGTACCTGATCCCGAACGCAAACCCCAAGCCTGCTCAAAGCTGGTCAGTACCAGGGACCAGAGGAGAGGGGCCAGAGTTCAACAAGACCACCAAGCCACCAGTGCACCTTCTACCCTGCAGCCTAGTTCCATTGGAAGAGGAGCATTGGTTTGGTTTAAATTTCAGGATCTGCCCTTTTGGCCAGCAGTAGTCAAGAAGGTGAGAAAAAGCACCAAGACATCAAGGGTGCTGTTGATTGAGGCAGACATGCCCCTGGAGCACAGGGGCATCTGCATCCCTCTCTGCAGGCTGAGGCACCTGGACTGCAAGGAGAGAAAAGCCCTCTTGAGGAGAGCCAGCAATGCCAACAGTCAGGGTGTCAGCTGGTGCTTCTCAATGATCGACCACTACAGAGAGGGCTTTGCTCAAGGCTCCTTCCCAGGCACTTTCCTGGACTACTACACCAGCCAAGCCAGTTACCCATTAAGGAAAGACATCCAGGAGGGCGACCTGCACATTGACTTCCCAAAGGTGAGCTATGATGAATTGGAAGACTGGGAGGAGGAGAGCTCCCTGGGTGTCAAGAAGCCCTGAAAGAAACTCCTGCCTGACTGCATGAGGGCTGCTTGTGACAGAGCCAACCAGAAGCTTGTACACTTCATTGTAAAGAGAAATGGAACCGACCAGCACCTGCTGGACATCATGAACGGCAGGACACCTTCCAGGCAGGTGGCTGTCTAACTTTTTGAAAGCAAAGGGACAACTGTTTTGCATTGACACCTACCTGGAGGAGGATTACCAGCTACATCTGGTGGCCAGGCCAAGAACTCTGTAAGCAAGCAGAGGAGCACCTGCTTGCCCTGACAAGGGGAGACAAAGTGAGGTTCACAATGGAGGTTCTTCTTCCAGAAGCCATTATTTGTTCCATCACTGCCCTGGACCAGCTCAGCTACAAGGAGGCAGAAGAGAAGTACCTGCAGGGCCCACTGTGAGATACCATGAGAAAGACCTATTTGACAGGGCTGTCTCAAAGTAGGCCAGGAAGAGATCAGCAGCCAGCAGAGTTTCTGCCAGGGCTCCTCCTCCACCCACTCCTTAGGGGGCTGGAGGGATGGCCTAGCGGTTGAGAGCACCGACCGCTCTTGCAGAGGACCCAGGTTTGATCCCCAGCACCCACATGGCGATTGAGAACCGTCTGTAACTCCAATTCCTGGAGAACTCAAGTTCCATGGGAATCTGATGCTCTCTTCTGACCTCCACGGCATTGCATGACATGGGTGCACAGACCTACATGCAGATAGTACATTCATACACATAAAAAAATACAATTAAAAAAAGAAAGTATTTAAAAAAATAAAAAAGAAGGGCATTGCTTCCTTTACCTTCTCTCCCTGCAGTTCCCCACACCACCTGCAAGAAGCACCTTCAAAAAGTAAAATCTGAGACAGAGAGCGTGAGCAGTGCTATTGGCATCATGAAGACTCCTTGTGATTTTCCTCTCCAACCCAAATAAATGTTCAATTCGTGCTTGATGCCACATATGTCTGGATATCGGTCTGAGAAAAACCACATGAGCTTCATGCCAGGCCTAGCCCTCTTTGGCCTGTGCCAAAGAGAGTATGGTTCCTGTGTGGCCCCTCTCTGGGCATCACCAAGTCCTTGTGAGGTTTTAGATACACATGGCCTTGTGTTCTCTGCAGGACACCCAACACACCAAGAGGACACACTAGGTTCCTGATGACACTGTGTCTCTGAACTCCCCAAACTTTCCATTGTCCATTCTCCCCCACAGAATCCCTGGAACCTGGGTTCTACTGTATTCTCCAATGCCCCACTCTTTCACTCCTTCATAGCAAAGGAGAGGAAGAAATGTGAAGCTTAAGTCTGTGCTTTGAAGACAAACTTCAGGTTCCTCAAATGGGAATGTAAATCTTGTGACCCACTGGACAGCCTCATTTCAAAGACAAGGGTATATCATCTTGTATCTTGTTTGTGTGTGTGTGTGTGTGTGTGTGTGTGTGTGTGTGTGTGTGTGTGTGTATGTGTGTGTGTGTATGTCTGTATGGATGTGTGTGCATGTTTACACGAGTGAGCACATGTACTGTGGTCATGTTTGTTAGCACATGTGGAAGGCAAAGGTCAAAATCAAATGACTTCCTCAATCATCTTCCACATTGTCTGCTGAGACAGCACCTCTGATGGAATCTGGCCAGTCCAATTGATCCTCCTGTCTTTTGCTCCCCAGGGAAGACATTATAGGTGCCTGCCCCTATCTTTATTATTATCATCATCACCATCATCGTCATCATCATCATCATCATCATCATCATCATCATCATAATTATCATTCTTAAATGTCATCATTATCATCATCATCATCATCATCATTATTATAATTATTATCATTCTTAAATGTCATCATCATTATAATCATTATTATCATTATTAAATGTGTACTGGGGATTGGACTCAGGACCTCATCCTGTACCAGAGCCCCTTGACCCACTCAACCATCTCAAGTAAGTCAGGGAATCAGCCAGTAAGCAGCATTCTTATGTGGTCTCTGCTTCAGTCCCTGCCTCCAGATTCAGGATTTGAGCCCATGCACTGACTTTCCTTCTCAATTATGGACTGTAAATAGTAAGATAAAATAAACCCTTTCATCCTGCAAACTTTTTTAGTTTTGTTTGTTTGGTTTCTGTTTTGAATTTTAATTTATTTTTGTTTTAAGTGTATGACTGTTTTGCCCACATGTGTATAAGTTCACCACACCATGTGCATACAATACACATGGAGACCAGAAGAGGGTGTCAGAACCTCTGGAATTGGACTTATTGATGAGTACTATACACCATGTGGATGTTGGGAACCAAACACAGGTCCTCTCCAAGAGCATGTTTCCCCCACCCCACAACTGTTTGGGAGCAGTATTCTAGTACAGCAATGGAAAAGCAAACTAGAACAGAAATTGGTACTAGAAGTGGGATCTTCTTGCCATGGACCTGACCATGTTTTGGGGGTATGTCTGTGGAAGTATCTGGAACTTGGTGTTGGAATAGCCATTGAGTGCTCTGAGCTTAATGAGTTGTTGTTGTGTGAACTTGGAAGATAATCCTGTGAGCAATGGCCTCTTGGACTGAGATGGTTCAGAATCCCTCAAAGACTCTACTCGTGAAACTTTGCATTAAGAATCTGTGGTGTCAGGGCTGGAGAGATGGCTCAGCAGTTAAGAGCACTGACTGGTCTTGCAGAGGACCTGGGGTTGATTCCCAACACCCACATGGCAGCTAAGAACCATCTTTAACTCCAGTTTCAGGGGAATCCAACCCCCTCTTCTGACCTCCATGGCATTGTACAACACCAGTGCACCAACCTACATGCAGACAGTACACTCATACACATAAAAAATAATAAATAAATAATAAAAAATAAAAAAAAGAATCTGTGGTTTCTCCATAGAAAGAGTGAAAGACTGAGCACAGGACAGGGTGTTAGAAGGAGATAGGTAATACCAAGGAGGAAATGGGGGAAATGTGGGTGCTTAATTGCATTCACAGGAAAGATGGTTATACAAGGAACCATGTGGTTAAGTGGAAGAAGGAGCTCAAGAGAGGGGAGAATAATAGCAGACAGGTATTATCAAGGGCTAAATGGGAGAAATAAGGGTACTTTAACTAGGGCGGGGGGGGTGGCTAGAGAGGAGAGAACGTAGAGAGAAAAACAGTGCTTAGGTGGTGTGGAAAACTATAGGGAACTGTATTAGTTTCTGAAAAATACGTATACAATGTCTGTACATGAGTGTATGTGTATAGCTGAAGGCTATATGACAAGAAACACAGTGCCAGATAGGAGAAACCTGCCTTTCAGTTGTTGGTCAGGATAGTCCATGAGTCTCCCAAAATAACACTGACTACTGCAACAGCACTTGATTTCCTCTGTGAACTTGAATGTAAGGCAATACTACTGAAGACAAGACATACTTTGGATACAGAACTTGGAGCAATGGAGCTGGGACTGACCTAGAAGCCTCCTCCCAAAGAATTGCTCTCATAGTTACAGAGGATTCTATTTAAGCTGCTAAGGGAGAAACTCAGTCAATGTTCCAAGCCCAGCTTCAAAGCCTAATAACCACAATGACTGGCACAGCAAACTATTGCTATTGGTGTTGTAGTAGCACTTTTATCTAGGGGGTAATTAGACTTAAAGTCCTCTTAATGGGAGAGAATTCATGGGTGGTACTGTAAATATGGCCAAATACACATGGCTGGAGAAGACATAGATCCTAGAGAAAACCCTGTCTCTGTCATATCTCTAGACAAATGAAATTTAAACTGTATTCTAAATATGGATCCTTATGTCTAGAGACAAGTATCCGTACACATCTCAACAAAAAGATTCTTTGTGCAACTGATGGAGATTATTACAGAGTTCCACAACTGGTCAATCACCAAGAATAACTGTAGGATACCCAGTTCTAAGTGACACATCTATAATTGAACCTCTACACCCAAGGCTCATGAACATAATGGGACAGGGGTGTAGAGAGAATACTAATGTATCTCTCAACTGTCACAAACAAAGCTTCCTCATGCAACAGAGGGTGATTAACACTGAAAGCCACCACTGTCCAAATATAGAGAATAAGAGACTGTAGAGTTTATGTCCCTGCATAAGACTCCATCATTAAACATTACCCACCCAGGGCTCAGACACCATTGCAGAATAGGGGAGTGGAAAGATTGTAAGGGCCAGGGGTGGTGGTTGGCCACTATGAAACAGTCTTCCAGGCTTCTGGGAACTTGTTCATATGAACTTACAGCAATGGTGACAACATGTACAAGACCCATGCAAACTCAGACAAAAACCCAGCACTGAACTGGGGAAATGGACAAGATGGGCCAACCTTAGCTCAGGAACAATTGGCAGTTGATCACTGCTGGGTGATGGAGAGTTGAGCCTCTTTAAGGAGTGATGCTAGATAGGCTGACTGGGCTACAATGGATGAACTCACACCGAGGGACATCTGGGGACACAAACCTGACTTGACAGGCCTTAACATATGATACAATGCATGAAATCTGGTAAGGGAGCTATGGGGAGTATTGATAAGAAAAGGGCTGTAAATATGATTAAGATGTATTGTATGAAATGTACAAAAGTCAATAAAAACTATACAATAAAAAATCTGTGGTTTATGGTTAGCTGGGGCTGGAGATCTCAACCCATGGTTGAGATCAGATCAGTACCACTGAAGTGGAACTTTTGCTTTATTTAAAGGGACAGCTGATGCTGGTTAGCTGGGGCTGAAAAATCAACTGTGATTAAAACGAAACCAGCATCACTGAGGAAAAATCTTCTAGGAAATGTTTCCTCAGGGTCAGCACACAGAAACTGTGGTCCAGTGTGGCTAAGGCTGCACATCATGCAGGCAGCAGAATTTGAAAAATGATATGTAAGAGTCTCCCACATTAGGTACTGGTTTTGAAGGGTTGATGGTGTCATGGAGAGAAGGTGAGGCTTGACAATGTGTAGCACAGTCAGAGCCCAGGAAGAGAGGCCAGGAAGCCACTGGTGAAGATGCAGCCTCCATTGAGGTGGAGATCCCAGAATATTGGAGGTGCCAGGAACATGGGACAATCACAAGAACAGTGGGATGTGTGGAGTGGAGACAAAATATCTGTGCACAACCTTGTGTGTGTGTGTGTGTGTGTGTGTGTGTCTGTGTCTGTGTGTGTCTGTGTGTGTCTGTGTCTGTCTGTGTGTGCATGTAGTGTGAAACAGTTTCTTGTTAGTTTGTGAGAGAGGGGACTGTGATTATGGGTGTGTGGAAGAACATGTGATAGTGGGGAGAGTACAGACAGATGCATGGGTGTAGACATGAATGACATGCTTGTGTGAGTCCAACAATATACACTGGGTACATCCACATAGATATGTAAGACATAATGCAATGCATGAGGGGCTGTGACCTGGGTGGGATGTGTGAGATCAGATGAGTAAATGTGGGAGATTTGTATCAGGAGTGAGCAGAGGTATAATTACATGAGTATGTGCATGTGTTAGAGAGAGCGAGTACCTATGTGTGAGTGATTGTGTATGTAAGTGCATGCTACATGATACTGCAATGCTCCTGTATGTGTGCAGAAACAGGAGTGAGTATCCCTAAGCTGGGGTTTTGGAGTGGGACAGGTGAACAAGTTCAGACAAGGTCTGGAGGCCATGTGCACACAGAGCCAAGCATAGCCACTTTCTCATGGGCTGTCCTTCTCTTTCTTTGTCATCACCATCTTCACGGCAGCATCTACCTTTAGGCCTTACTGTGTGCTCCCAGGACCACAGATCACATTCTGCTCATTTCACTCATGGACAATTGCCTGGTCAAGTGCTTCCCAGTTTCTCCCATTTCCTGTGTCTGCCAAGCCGCTGTGTCTATCTTCCACTCTCAGGAACATTTTACAAAACATGAAATGAACTATGCAGCAGTGTCTCTTTACTTTAAAGGTTTCTGGGTACTTACTGCATGCTTCTGTTTTCAGCTATCCAGGGCCTCATAAGAGACAATGGGGAGACTGAAGGCAGGAGAACCGTCAGAGCTGTCTGAGACAGATATCACAGTATCTGCAGAAGTTAACAACCAGAAGTGCTGCATCAAACAAAATGGGAGGTGAAGGCTGACAACCAATGTCGTTCTCTGAACCACACATGCACACTATTATGCACATGCACCAGCACACTCACATAAGCAAGCACACACACACACATAGAGAAAGACAGAGAGAGACAGAGAGACAGCAACGGGAGAGAGACAGAATAATTCACAAAGATTTTAAAGTGTGAAAACATTGTAATGAAATCCACCACTTTTTAAGCTAACCTACAAAGAATAAATAAATGAAAGCTGATAATGATTGAATCTTGGGAATATCCAGGGCTTCTTCATTTTCTTCAGGTCTCCACATCCCTGTTGTTCTTTGTCTAATTCACAGGAAAAGCACACATTATCGAGACAACAAAATAAATCTGCTTTGATTTTGGTTCTGGGTATGAACTCAGGGCCTTACATGTGCTACTGGGGCACTAGGCCATACAGCTACACCTGCAGCCAAAATCGCTATTTGGCAAATGAAGGAGAGATTATCCTAAAAACACAACACACAACTAGTTTTCTATGTTCTGAGCCTCCTCAGGGAGGGCTCGGGTGAATGGCATTATAGGATGAAGCCAAGATGTACATGTAGTGCTTGAAAAGTACTCAAGAGCCCTGTACACCAAGTCCTATGTCTGATGGGCACCTGGTATGTACCTAACTGAGTACTTTAGTTGATCATCTCTGATCTTTGGAAGAACCCATTTGGTTAGCAAGAAAACAGTTAAGGCAAATTCCAAAGAGCACCTATATGCCCGATGAGCATGGTGGGCCAGTGTCTCAGCATTAAGGAACAGGTTGGATTGTCTTTTAGCACATACCAGAAGGCATCCAACTCTAACCTGCACCACCTCTGGTGCTTTGTCTGGTCTGCACAATGTTTAACAAGGAGACTACCACAACGATTTGAAATTTAAAGCCCTGGGTACAGAGTTGAGTGGCCATATGCTTTGATTTTGGTTCTGGGTGTGAACTCAGGGCCTTACATGTGCTACTGGGGCACTTGACCACACAGCTACACCTCCAGGAGAAATCACTGTTTGTAGTATAAGTTAAATGGCCTCCCAGGGCCATTGTAAAGGGGTGGGTCTCCAGGGAGGGTGTTTGTGCTGGATGAACGAGAGGAGGTTTATAGTTGAGTGGTCTTTAAAGAAGGCTGGCACTTGGATAGGACATTTCATACCTTTGGCCCATAGCACTATATATCCTGACCACAGCAGATCAAGACCCTGCAATTCTACTGCTTTGTGCTGAGGGATCTCCCCTCCTGTGACTTTCCCAAAGCTTTCACCTCCCTAGCCATGCCTGTCTCACATCTGGTCTTCCTGCTGCCTCCAACCTCACACACCACTGTTCTGCAATCTACACTGGCACCTGCCAGACCATGCTGAAACCTAGGCACAGCAGGGGTCTGTTTAGCACCCTCTGCAGACACTCTTTCCAGCTGCTGTCAAGCCCTTTAAAAGGTATTCTATATTTCCCCAATGAGGCCTGTATTGGTCAGGGTTCTCTAAAGAAACAGAAATAACAGGACGAATATATAGGTATATACAATTTATTGATTTGCTCACATGACAGAGTTCAAGGAGTCTAACAGTAGCTGCACCACACTGGAAAGGCCAAGAGAATCCAGGGAACTGCTCAGTCCGCAAGGCTGGATGTCTCAGTAGTCCCAATCTAGTGCTGAAGGCCCGAATGGATTCCAGGAGATCTGCCGGTCTCAGTACACGCTGGGATCCGAAAGGTTGATCACAGCAGCAAGACAAACTCACCAGATGAGAGAGGCAAGCCGCAGGAGAAAAGGGACCAGCTCCTTCTGCCGTGGCCTTTTATACAGCCTGCTGGCAGAAGGTAACGCCCACATTTGGGGTGGGCCATCCGGGTTGAGGTGGTCCAATCCAAACATCCCTTTTCTCTTATTTGTTCCTTAGTCCAGTCAAGTTGACACACAGGATTAACCATCCCAAGGCCTATGCTTACTTACCTATCTGGCCTCATCCTTCATCCTTTCCCACAGATCTTATACTGCAGGAAACTGCCTTTTTCACTGTTCCTTGAGTGTACTGTACTCTTTATGTCTTTGGTACTTTCCTAAAGTACATTCAACTTCTAAGAAATTGGTATCTGGTTCTAAAAACACACCAGTGAGCTCCTGAAGAACTAAAAATATTTAGACTCTCAAAATTACATATGAATGTGAAAAAAAAAGATGGCAATGACAAAAAATGGATAAGCAAATGGATGAAGCCAAAAGCATTAACTCTGTGTTTTTACATAACTGAGGCATAATTTTGTCCTTCCATGGCTTTTCAGTGTGGCCGTAGTAGGGTTTTTTTTTTTTTAATAAACAAAAGACAAGAGTCAACAATGCAAAAATAATAGCAACAAGGACCAGGCAGATGGGTCAGTGGGTAAGAGTGTTTGATGTGCAAGCATGGGGACCTGAGTTTGGATTTCCCGTGCCCACAGACAAACCTGGGTTTGCCTGCCTGTACTTGTAACTACAGCCTGGTTCAGGGGCAGCTGAGACAGGAGGGTTTCTGGTGCTTGCTGGCCAGTAGCTTAACCAAAGCCCAGCAAGCTCCAAGGTCAGTGAGATATCCTGTATCATAAAACTCGGGTAGACTGCAACTAAGGAAGACACCTGCCCTCCTCCTCTGACCTGTGCATGTGCACAACAGACACATGCATACACCAGACACAACACATGAGCATGACACACATGATGATGAGGAGGACAACAACAACAATAACAACAAGAGCAACCTACACAGGAAACAATTTAGCCAAACTTGGTACCTGGAATTTCCGCCTGTGCTATTCTTGTCCCAGAGAACACAACTCAGATGCCAGGGCTTTGGAAAGCTCCTGGAGAAGCTGGCTTTGTCCCAGGCTGACTCCTGCATCCCAAGCATTGCTATGGGGACAAAGGGAAGACAAGTAGGCTAGAGAGGAGAAAGCCCAGTAACCCATAGGAAAATAGCACTTTTCAGTTCCTATGTTCCCAAAGAACAATAAGGAAAACTGAACAAACCAGTCCCTAGGAGAGTGGGGCAGTAAGGCTGCTGTCATGAACTTGACAGGGGCTAACAAGTGACATGGCACAAGCAATTTTCACCAAGGATTCCAAACTTAGGTAGTCCACCCTGTTTAATCAGACAGGGAGTGCAATTGCAGATGGCCACATGGTGGTTAACAACTGTCCCTAACTCCAGTTTTAGGATAGCCACATCCTCTTCTGACCCATGTGGTCACTGCACGACACCAGTGCACTTACATACATCCAGGCAACACACTCCTACACATAAAAATAAAAATAATACTTTTTTTATTAATTTTATTTATTTCTGTATGTGTATGAATGTACTGTCTGCATGCAAGTCTGTGCACCCATGTCGTGCAATACCGCGGAGGTCAGAAGAGGGTGTCGGATTCCCCTGGAACTGGAGTTCTCCTGGAACTGGAGTTTCAGACGGTTCTCAGCCGCCATGTGGGTGCTGGGGATCGAACCTGGGTCCTCTGTAAGAGCGGTCGGCGCTCTTAACCGCTAGGCCATCTCTCCAGCCCAAAATAATACTTTTTTAAAAAGAGTGCAGACACCATCCTGAAGGCAATTATGTTCAGTGGAAGGAGCAAGACACAAAAGGACAAATAATGGAAGATTCTTCTTGGGGGGGGGTCCCATGGTAGTGTAGGTCATGCAGAATGAAACTGGATAGACAAGTGCCAGCGACTACTGGGGAGCCAGGGCTTACAGAGCTCTGGTCTAGGAAAAGAAAAAGTTTCTACAGGTGAAGGGACGTGAATGTTTGCACCACATTGTGAATGCCCTAGGAGAGGATGGACTGTACACTTAGTTGGCTAAGAAGATGTTGTTAACATAAATTTACCCCAATACAAATACTGTCGTCAAAGAGTGGGTACACTCAGTGGATAGCTCTATGAATGACACCTAGATCTATGCCCAACACAATGTCTCCTCTACTCTGTGTCTCATCATTTCCTGAGAAAGGCCATGTTCCATTCTGCCCTTGAACCTCTTGCTCCTTCTCACCTTTAGCCTGGAACACTTGTAGCCATCATCTCCAAGTCTACTAAGGCAGCCTACATTTCTGCTTCTTTTGTTTGCCCCTTTCTCCTTAAACATCTTTGGGGGGAATCATTCCAGAGTTTCCTGTTATTTCTCCATTTCATGGTTACAGCTTGTCCTGTGACCCTTACCCCCAAATACCCTAAAATCCCCTATGTCCAGTCTGAGTCTCACCCTTGGCCTCACAGAAAACTCTGAGTCAAAGGTTTGACAGAGGATTAAATGTCAACAAATGAGAGGACCATGTGAAGAATGATGTCCTGGGGGAGGTGGGTTCTAACATCCGAGGAGAAAATGGATGGATACAGACACTCCAGGCAGAGGAGGACAATGTCTTACTTAAGCTCCCTAAGGGCTGAATGAGGAGAGAAGTCCAGCTAACCTCTGAACAGACTGTCAGGAGCCCATCTGCCTTGCTCTGTTCCTCTGGGTCATCCCTGGAGGGAAAAGGAGAGTCCTGGAAGGACTGCTGGGAGGGGAAGAAGAAACCCTGAGTGACTCTGGTCCTGCCTGCAGCAAGCACAGGAGCCCATAAAGTGGAAAATGCCTGTCCTGCTTGGGCAGTACCTGTCAGTGAAAGGGAACCATCACCCATGTTCCATGCCTCACAGGTACGAGACTTCAAAATTAGAGAGGAAACTTAGCTGTGCATTTGGGAAGTGGAGGCCAGAATGGAAGGAGTGACGGAGAGGAAAGGTGGCAGAAAGCCTGACCAGGCAGGCTTCTGCCTGGCCTGAGGTGAGACCTGAGCTACAACTACATCCAGCTTCATAGTAGAAGCAGTCCACAGAACACTGTGGGGCCATGCAGCACAGCGAGGCTGCTACTATGCCAAGTGGGGCTCTAGAGCACTTGACACATATCCAGTCTGTGTTGAGATGTGCTCTTCAGGGCAGATCCCTACCAATTTCAAAGAGCTAGTTTTAAAACTGGAAGAAAAAAAAGTGTGCCATACCTCCGTGATAATGTTTTATATCGGTCACATGTTTGAGATAATACATTCAACTTCATTGGGTAAAATACACATTTTAATTCATTTACCCAGTTTATTTTGACTTCACAGAAAAGCTACTAGAAATTTTCAAATGCACGCAGCATAGGGCCACACTATGTTTCTATTACACAGAACAACCCACATTCTCCCCAGCCCAGCCCCACAACCTCCTACTCCACTGAGGCTGCCAACATAACCAGGCAAAAGATATACACTGTTTTCACCTAAACCCTCTTGAGAGCCAGGCCCAGGAGGCCAGCCTCTTTCTTCCTCTGCCCCAAACCCTCCCTATTGGTCTCTTTCTTGAGTTTGAGGAAGGGCAGATTCCCTCCTGGTCCACCCAAGACTGAGAGCTGATTCATTTTGGGTGGTCTCCCTACCTCCCGACTTGAGAAGGGATCAAGCCCTTGGTCCAGCAATGGTCTTACACAGGGGTCTTTAGGATCCAAGGATTGGGGCTTGGGCTGGGGAGACAGCTCAGGGGGGTGAAGATGCTTGCTGGGCAAGTCTGAGGACTTGAGTTCAAATCACCAGACCCCACATAAAGCCAGATGTAGCTCAGTACCACCCCAGTTTTCTTAAAGTGAGATGGAAGAGAATCTCTGGAAGGGAGGGAACTAGCTATTCTGGGCAAGTGGGGAGAGCTATAAATAGATCCTGTCTCAAAGAAGGTGGAAGATCAAAACCAGAGTTTGTCCCCTGGCCTCCACAGGAGCTCCATTGCATGTGTACACCCACAGTCACCCCCCCCACACACGTGACGCACACATAGTGCACAGAGACACACACGGACACACAAGGACACATGCACGCGCGCGCGCGCGCACACACACACACACCCACACACACTCCACAGGTGGGGGTTAGGGACATGAAGCACAGGCTACACTCCTGGGGAGTGTAGTCAGTGAGTGCTCAGGGCCACACTGGTCTTCTCTACCAGTCTCTGACACATAGGACTGGTAGTCTCTAGGGCAACCCAGCTAAGCAGTCCGCTACACTTTATACCTCCTGGCCTGTGAACTCCTGGCTACCTGCAGTTGTCCTGGTCTCTGGGACACTGTCCTGCAGGCTGTAAACCTCCACAGTGGGATCGCCCTACAACCAACACCAACACTAACAGGACACCAGCCACTTCTGCCTGGGTGGCCACCCAGCAGGAAGGCTTCTCCAGGACCCAGGAGCTCCTTTCCTAGGTAGCCCCTTCTAGAGAAGGTAAGGGAGTCTGCCTCCAAAAAGGCTGGAAAGGGAATGCTGCTCCTTTATGCCCCCATACCCCGCGGGTGGGGAGGGGCAGTGCACAGGAAATGCTCCGGAGGATCCTGGGAGTTGTAGTCCACTCCCCACTGCCCAGGCAGTGTCTAGCCATGACCTGCCCCCTTGGAGGCGTGGCGGAGAGATTTTAGAGAATGTCACATCATCCTGAGATGGGTCCAGGTTACCCTCAGCAGCAGGCCTGGTGAGTGCTGGCAATTTTCTTCCTTGTCACCTCCCATCACGTGGTGTTCTCATGGACGGAAGTGCAGAATGAGGGTCCAGGACAATAAACTGTGGTACAGCTCTAGATTGTGAACTAGATCCCACCAGCACCCACCTGGGCACACACACTCCACCCCACCCCCACTGCCATCTCATTGTTAATCACAGACCATCCACTATCGGGGTGATGTCTGTCTATCCAGGCAGAAGACACTGCAGGCAGATTCACCACCTTGGGACCTCTGTGCTATGCTGCCTTTTGTTCCCGACTCTCCTGATCTGTGATTTCTCCAGACTTGAGCTCAAACAAGGCACCTATGAGGTATCAATATCTTAATTAAGTAGTCTTCACCTTCACGGATTTGCATTTGGCTCATGGGCTCAGGACAAGCTGCACAGCCCCAAGCACTGCTTCAAGGACCAGTGTAACTTACACCAGTGGACTTCTCTAGGGACCAGATGCACAGCCCCAAGCACTGCTTCAAGGACCAGAGTAACTTACACCAGTGGACTCCTCTAGGGACCAGATGCACAGCCCCAAGCACTGCTTCAAGGACCAGTGTAACTTACACCAGTGGACTCTTCTAAGGAGCAGATGCACAGACCCAAGCACTGCTCCAAGGATCAGTGTAACTTACACTAGTGGACTCCTCTAGGGACCAGATGCACAGACCCAAGCACTGCTTCAAGGACATGACCAGTTGCAATTACACCAGTTAAGCACTCTGCAAGTCCCCAAACTCTGAGCAATGCAAATCAAAGATTGATGGCCTCTACCTTCCAAGTTGCTCTCAGTTTGAACTCCTGTCTCTCCATTTTCATCACTACCACTGTGCTGCAAGCCAGGGATCTACAAACAGAATTTGGGGGCTGGTTATGCAACTCAGTGGTTTGGTGCTTGCCAAGCATGGGGGAAGCCTTGGGTTCTAGCCCCATCACTGCTAAAACCCTTTTATGTGCAAAGACATTCCAAACTCAGGTATTCTGAGCTAATTTCACTTTTGTGGAGTTTCATATTTTTGCCTCCATTTGCTTGAAATCTGGAAGCTTCCTCGTGCAGGCGCCAACTTCTTCCACAGCTCTGCTCTTCAGCTTTTGAAAAGCAGACTACACAGCCCTTGATTACTATGAAATATGCATCCATATATACTGAAATGCATCAGCCTAGGATTGAAAGATGGGAAGCCCTCACAACAATAGTTTCATGACCCTTTCAGAATAACAGAAAGCATGGATAGACAAAATTATGTGGGGGAAACAGTGGTGGAAATATGAAGGTGGCGAAACATGGATGTTAATTTTCCAGATCAAGGAAGAGCATGGTTGTAGATTTTAAATAGATCATGGGGATGGATAGATGTCTCAGCAGTTAAACGCTCTGGCTGTTCTTGCAGAAGACATGGGTCCAAATCCTGCAACCCATGTAGCAGTGAACAACCATCTATAAATGCACTTCCAGGGCATCTGATGATGCCCTCTTCTGTGTTTGAGGGCACTGCATGACATGGGTGCACTTACACACATGCAGGAATAACACTCATACACCGAAAATAAAAATAAAAATAGATCATGAGGACATTATGTTTCCTAAGTAGTTAGAGTCCAATAGATACCAGTAAAAATGCAATGCTAAATGTTATTTTTAATTCATCAGCATGTACAATACAGCAGAAATGGTGTATTTGTAGCCATTTAAACCAATTAAAATGTCTTCAAGTTCTACATCAATGTATGGGAGGATATGTACATTCTCAGAAATATTGTGGGAGGTTCATGGGCAAAATCAGCTGACTGACTTCTCATCTATGGTGTCAACTACAATTCTGCAGGAACCCACTACCTGATCTTCCAAAACTGCCTTGCTCCCTGCCTCCTCCAAGACTTTCTCTGTAGCAACAGTGACTTCTTAAGTCTGACTCCAATAATCCCTTCTTAAAACTCTTGAGTGCCTTCCCATTGTTTTCCATGAGGATTAAAATCCTCACCTGGTTCCCATAACTTTAATGTCGAGGTAATTGTCTGCTGAGCTTGTTGACCTCCAACCACCCTTTCTCACTGAGCCCTATTTAAGTTCATGTGTATCTGTGCACAACGTGTGTGTATATATTGTTTTCCCACCATTTAAAGTTTCCATGTTGGTTGTGCCATATAACATCCCCATAAGCAGTGAAAAAGGCCTGGGTTTTCTCTACATCCTCCCAGCACTTGCTACCTATTCTTTTTAATAATAGCCATTGACCATGTGTGAAGCAGTGTCTCATTGTGGTTTGGATTCACATTGCCCTAATGATTGATGATGTTGATCACCTTTTCATAAACCCACTGGCCATTCTCTTTTGTCTATTTTTAAATCAAATGATTTTGGAGTTTTCGTTTGCTTTCTTCCTTTTTGCTCTTGGATTGTATTAACTCATTGCTATTTTGGATATTAGCCCCTTATGAGACAGGCATACTGATCACAAATAATTCCTCCCAATCCAAGGTTGGCATTTTTATTTGGTTGACTATTTCCTTTGTGCATAAGATTTATAATAGCCTAGCGGTTAAGAGCACCGACTGCTCTTGCAGAGGACCCGGGTTCGATCCCCAGCACCCACATGGCGGCTAAGAACCGTCTGTGACTCCAATTCCAGGAGAACTCCAGTTCCAGGGGAATCCGAGACCCTCTTCTGACCTCCGCGGCATTGCACAACACGGGTGCACAGACTTGCATGCAGACAATACATTCATACACATACAAAAAAAAAAGATTTATAACTTGAGGGAATCAGATTTGTGCCTTTGCTGCCTAAAGTTTTGATGCGATAGCAAAAAAAGAAATGTTGCCAAGAAGAATCCCATGCAACTTCCAGGGCTTTCTTTTAGTTTTGTGGTATCTGGTAGATTGTTTGACTCTCTAATGTGTTTTGAGACGGTAGTGTACAATGAGGGTCAGAGTTATTTCTTCTGCATGTAGAAGTGCAGTTTTCTGAGTACTATTTGTTGAAGAGATGGTACTTTCCCCATTGTGTGATCTTGGCACCTTTCCCTGAAAGTCAGTTTGCTGTGCATGTGCGGATTGCTTTCTTGTCTTTCTGTCCCTCGCTATTGGTATTTGCTTTCATGTCAGTACCATACTCTTTTGATCATATCATACTCTTTTATCACTGTAATTATGAAACCAGAAACTCCAGATTTCTCTTTCAAGACAGGTTTGGCTGTTTTGGGGCCATTTGTAGGTCCACAGTATTTCAGGGTTTTTTATTTTAGTGAAAAATGTCATTCAAGTTTTCTGGGGATACATTCCAAACTTAAGCACCTGGCACTCAGGAATATTGGAGCCACAGGCCTTGCCTGCCATCCCACACCCTCACTTTAGCACATAATGGATTTATCCCTAGCTCTCCTCACTCCCCAATGATCCAGAAATCCAGAAAGTCACTTTCCTTCACACCCATCAGCAATCAGTATACTCCTGTCTACCCAAAGAAACCCTGCATCTCCTCATGATCCAGTCCTGCATATATACCAATGTTGATCCAGTCCTCTCAACCCCAGCAGAGGCAGGATGCAGTGAGAACATCAGTGAAATTTATTGACTAGAACCATTTACTGAAACCATTGAAGAGAACGAGATGACCACACAGAAACTATGGCTATGAGAGGTTCCTGAAGAATGGCCTCATCTCTCTGCTAAGTTGGGACCCACTTGCCACAGGTTCTCCCTTTCCAATGACCTCTCATCTGCCACATTCCAGGACAATGTCTTCTGGCAATGGTCTTGCTCTTTGGAAAAACCTCTCAGGGCATCACCCACTGTGGGGTAGCCCTGCCCTATTCTGGCACAGGGCAGTCACTAGACACTGTAAAACACACCAAGGAACATCCCACCAAAGTAAGAAAATGGAACAAGTAACAACAGGAATGGAACATCAAAGCTTGGTACCCAAGCCCCACTCATCTTTGGTCTGGGTGTTCATGCCCTCCCCAGGCCAAAGTCAGTCATGAGATGAGCATCAACTAGTCCCTCAACATTGTCATCCATTCTTCCCACTGGCTCCCAGAGCTAGGTTCAAGGTCTCTGGGGAGACCTGTTCAGCTAAGAATGCACACATCCACAGGAGCACAAGCAGCAGAGGGCTGGCCTAGGTATATAGTGAGAAAGTAGACCAGAAGCTCAAGACACCAGGCAGGAGAGAACAGAGCCTTGGCTGGCCCAGTTCACAGCACATGTCATGATGTGAAGTTGGCTGACTGGGTAGGTCAGAGCCTCTGCCTGGCCAGGGTTCACATACACTTCCTGAGTTGGAATAGGAGTGATGGATGATAGAGTTGGTGTGATAGATGATAGAGTTGGGACACTCACTGGACAGCTAGCTGGATCACTGTGAAGCAGAGATAAAGATAAGTTTCCCAGGGCTGCCATCAGCCTGTCTTGGGATGAATAGGAAAGTGGTAGACTCCCTACATTGGAAGAGCCAGGTAGTCTGGGACCCTTGAGATAGCCTTCCCCATTCCCAATATTTCCCAGCCTAGAGTGGGTGGCAGACATCTGCACACCCTCTCCTCTACTCTAAGGCTGACCCCTCAGCAATGCTTCCAGTCTGGCTCCTCTCTGGGGCAGGCTACTCTATCTCATGCTCTCCTGCCTATGCGAGGCTGCCTGGTACCCAGCCAGGTCCTCCTGGGCACTCACCAGGAGCACTACCCATCCAAGCTGGGATGGGGCCCCCTGGAGCCTCATTGGGTTCTGGCTGGCTTGGACCTGCAGGGGCTTGGTCTGGGCTATGGTTTTCCCCCTCTTCCTCCTTCAACTCCTACTCTCCTTGCTCTTCCACTTTGTCTTCCTCCTCCATGTTCTCATCTTCTGCTTTAGCATTGGCTTTGCCATCAGTCTGGACATGAGCTATCTCCCTAGCTTCTTCTTCCACCTGGGCTCTCAACACTCTTGGCTAGAATGGCCTCCTATGCCTCTGACCCCCACATGAACCCCAACATCTTCAGGAAAGTTGGAGCCCTTCCTATCATTCTCACCTACCTTAGAGCTTCACCCAGAGGCCCAGTCAGGCTAGCCCTGGTAAGTGCCTGCCTCAGGTATACATGGTTAGTGGAGGCTCTCTCCAGGGCTCCCTTCTGGATGCCTTTCTGCAACAAGGCTTCCAGCCTCAACAAGAAGGCTAAGGAGCTGTTTGCCTGACTGCCACTGAGAAGTCAGACACCTCACCTGGATGGTAGCCTGGGACTTCTTGTCTCTGAATATCTGGATCAGGGCCTGTAGGCAGTCCTGCGCAGTGCTTGCTGGGTTTTCAGCCAGCAGGCCATGCACAGGGTGCAGGGCAGTACCCCACAAGCCCTCCATCAATTGTCTTCTCCTCTCCCTATCTGGAAGGCCTTGCCACACCTGAAGCATGTCAGTAGTATGGCCTAGCAAGGCCTCAAAGTTCTCCTTCCCAGGGACTGGCCAGTCTCTCCCAGAAAATACACCTAGATGTTCATACCTCAAAGCCTCCATCCAAGGCTGGATTGCCTGATTCAGTGACTAGAGCCAGCACATCCTCTGCAGCCCCAGCCCCAGAGCACCAGCTTCACTGTCCACTGTCTGACTCTATTACTCCAAGAAGTAGAAAACACAACCAAGAAATTTTGCCTGAGGCACAACTCCCCCCCCCCCCCCAGTGCCTAGGATTTCCCTTGGGACCAAAGAAGAGTCAACTTCCCAGACAAGCTCCACAGGGCTTCAGAGACATTATCCTCCATTTGAAATACTACTTTGCCAGTAAGATAAAGTTGTCTAAAGGCCTAATACTGTAAACCTGGTCAAAATATCATGGCTGTGGAGATAACAGATCCTATGGGGGTAACCCCTACTTACTGATATTTTGCTAAATGGACATGTCAAACAACCCTCTAAGGTTTGTTTGTTTTTCTGTTTTGTTTTTTTTTAATTTATTTTATTTTATTTATTTATGTGTATAAATGTACTGTTTTTTGCGTGTAGGTCTGTGCACCCGTGTCGTGCAATGCCTCGGAGGTCAGAAGAAGGTCTCGGAATCCCCTGGAACTGGAGTTCTCCTGGAATTGGAGTTACAGACGGTTCTCAGCCGCCATGTGGGTGCTGGGGATCGAACCCGGGTCCTCTGCAAGAGCGGTCGGCGCTCTTAACCGCTAGGCCATCTCTCCAGCCCTTTTTTTTTAGTTTTAAAGGAGGGTTTAATTTAGACAACTGACACTCAACTTGGGAGGAATGTGGCTATGAGGAGCAGATTACACAGCCTTTTATAAGTACAACAGCCAATCAGAGTTTAACACGACAGTTAAAGTTACCAAAGGGAAGCACACCAAGCAAGCAAGGAAAATGGAACTTAATGGCAACTGCAGACACTATCCATTCTCCCCTGTTGTGAGATCTTCAAATTCTTGAAGAAAGTTCATAAGAGCTGACCTCAGTAGGTATTTCTGAGGTGAAATGATCTCTGCTAGGGAGGGGGTGTATTGGGTCCTTAGCACTATGAGTTTGATAGAATTTATCCACTGGTTAATAAATCTGACAAGTGAGTTAAGGATGCATGGGCCACAAGTCAGAGCAACCAGAAGGAGAAGTTTACTGGCAGATCCAGGAAGTCTTCAGCTCTCAGCCGAGAAAGAAACTGGCTCTTTGGGAGGTCTTGACCCTAAGCTGCCTAGCCAATTTTCATCTCCTATTTTTATCACATTACTCTCTGAGGAGGTTGCCCCAATTGCCAAGAGGGAATTGGGGCACCGACCACTCTGACTTCTTCCATGCTGAAAAGGGGCATGGGGGTGGCAACTGGGGTACCATCTGCTCAGTGGGTCTATCTAAAAAAACCCCCACAAGTATAGTTATAGAAAGAGAAAAGTCCTTGACTGGTGCCTGTGAAGGAGAAGTGAAGGCAAGGGTAGTTAGGTATATTTTCTAGGCAGGAACCAGGAGATGAATAGGGTGAATTAAATGTCCAACTTAAGGGGATGGAGAGATGGCTCAGTGGTTAAGAGCACCTAGTGCTCTTGCAGAGTACCTGGGTTCAATTCCCAATACCCACATGGTGGCTAAGAACCATCTTTAAGCCTGGCATTGTGGCACACACTTTTAATCCTAGCACTCGGGAGGCAGAGGCAGAGGCAGGCAGATCTCTGTGAGTTCAAGGCCAGCCTGGTCCAGTGCAAGCCAGGAGTGGACTGAAAATTAACAACTCTGTATATGTACAATCCTATTCAGGCCATTAGTAAACTAGCTTAAGTGTTTACACCAATTAAACTTAATACAGGTATTTTATCCTCTTACTATACCTTGAAGTGCCATGTAATGTAGATATAAAACGGGTAAGAACTGAGCACTCTTAAATATTGACTAGATATACATTTTGCTTCTTAAACTACTTGACTGAACCTTAGAAAAGTAACCTTATTCATATAGTCTTACCTTTTCCCTTCCATAACAAACTCCCTTAGACTTTTATCACTTGCATAGACTTTCTCATCATCTTTATATAAATCCTTACTAAAAATATCTAATATTTTTTCACCTTCTCATTTCCTTTCTTAATACCATGAGACCTAACAACATTCATAAACAGATTGACCCTTAGTTGTACAGATTTACTAAGTAATTAATATTTATTTAGCATGTAATGAGATGGGACAGTTATCTCAAATACACTAGTCCTTGAAAGCCTGGGAGCAGGGTTTGTGTTTTTTTGGTATTTTTGAGACAGTGTCTCCCTTTTAGTCCCAGCTGGCCTGGAGTTCACTCTGTAGGCCAGGCTGGCCTTGAACTCACAGAGATCCGCCTGCCTCTGCCTCCCGAGTGCTGGGATTAAAGGCGTGTGCCACCACGCTCGGCAATAATAATAACATTTTATTAAACTTCACAGTTTATACAGTACTGAGGTAGTCTAGATGTGGGGTAAATTTTCCTATTTTTAATTTAAAATTGGATTCTTAGGTCAGTTATTTGTTTCTGATTCAAAAATTCTACAGTAATGATCTTTACATTTTAAAACCATCGGGGTAGATTTTTGCAAGCACATGTTCTAATCCAGCTGCTGCTCATGAAGCAGCCTACTTCTCACAGCTACTGATAGGCACCCTACTGGGTCATTACCTGTGAGTCCCCAGCTACCAGACATAGAGGCACTACCACACAGATCCTGCTCCCTACTTTCTTCTCCTACCTGGGAACCAGAACCTGCCCTACTCTCAAAGAATAAGAGGATCCTTCCTCCGCCACAGGGTGGGGGGCAAACTGGGAGGAGGACTGCCATGTTGTCTCTGGTGCTGGGGCCTGAGCTTATCTCAGACACCCCCCCCACACACACACTGTTGTCTATCTGCCTTTGTTATTAATGACTTCTCTAATAAACTTATTCCCCAGTAATGTCAGTGTCTTCTTTACCCCCTTTCATCTAAAAACCTAGCATTTTACAAAGGAGAATGCCCAAACAACTCCTATAATGATGGTACTTTATAAGATTATATTGTCTATCAATGGTCTGATAGATCCTTAATATTTTATAACTGCATTACAGAATTTTTAAAAGCCAAGAGTACGTCACACACATATATGTGTGTGTGTGTATATATATATATATATATATATATATATACTCATATGCATACATACATTCACACATGAGATTTTTATCTTACTGTTTGTACTGAACAGAGCCATATACATTTCTACTAAACATAAAGGCTTTCACTTAATAAAGCATCCTCAGAGATGTTATTTACATTTCAATATAGCAAATATCCCTAACTGGGTTTCAAACTCAAAAAGGACAGAAAACAGAATTATACATCCCATTCACACTCAAAGATTACAGCATGATCAAAGCAAGCTAATAACTGAAAGTTTTATTTACAGACAATTCCTTTACAAGACAGAGTAAAGATAGGATGACAAGAAGTATTTAGTCTTAGTAAGGTGATAGAGATTAATCCACTATTAAAGACCATTTAAAGATTAAAAATACCAAAAGCATGAAGTGAAGTGCAGTTTTCATGAGTTCTATTCACCCAGTTCTCTGAAACCAAGTCTTCCACAAACACAGGCACACAGTACACAGCACACAGAAGAGACTACCTGCCAGATCAGCAAGGAGGGCACAGGCCCAGAGAGGTCCCTTTGCCTCCCATGAGGAGGGAGTGAGGGAAACGGGCTCAAAAATTCCTGCAGAAACACAACAGAGCCCAAAAGCTGTCCCAGGCTGCCCTTCCCCACCCCTCGGAAGCAAGAGACCAGAGTGGCCCAGGCCATCCTGGAAATCAGCTCCTATAATGTACCCCCAGGAGAAGTCATGTGGCACCCCAACTGATCCAGGTGCCAGGCCCAGAATGGGTCTCTAGCCAGGGATATGGAAGCACAGCTGCCATGTGGGCACCCCCAGGAGCTCAGGAATTCCCTCCACCCAAGGCAGACCAAGATTCCTGGGTTTAATTGCTGATGAGAAATTTACTAATAGTTAGAAAAAGGCAATTTCTGGTCCTGGCTCACCAAGCAGACCAGATGGGTTGACCTTGGGCTCACAGAGAACTGTCTCCCAAGGGCTGGGATTAAAGGTGTGGTGAATTAAGGCGGGGGCTACTATGCCTGGCCCAAGAGGCAGTTTAAGTTTAGCAGAAAATGCCCAACCCCCAACCAGAGTAGAGCTGCTGGAAAGGGACTTAGGACAAAGCCAGAAAGTTAGAACAAAGACTAGTCCCAGAATTCATTCCCAGCACTGAAGGCCGGTTAATATGTTAAATCAGGGCTACATCCAGCCCTATGTTCTCAGGCCCACAGAGGTCTCAAAGAAACACAAATCAGACTGAACATTTAGAACAAAATACTTCCAAAGCAAGCAAGCTATCTCTCACAATCATCTTGAAAGCAAACACAAACCAAAAGTCATCTAGAAAATAGGATCCTTAAACAACCAACTCAGATGTTGATTCCTATGAATAATTACCACCCAAAAGTTGTGAAGCATTTGATATACTCAGAGATAATAAATTTAAAGATATCTACAGTATACAAATTTTAGGCCTCTAAATGCATTTTTAATATCCATACTTAAAGTTTGCACATGCACATTTAGTCTGCCATGCCAAAGCAAAATGAATGATTCTATGCATGTAACGGATGAAGTGGCCACTTTGTTTGACAGAACCAACATGAGACAATTACAATGACTGAATTACAAACACACAAGAAAACTTAGACACATGATGAGCAAGGCTACATAAATCTTAGACACATGGAAGACACACAACAGTTACCATAAACACAAGGCATAGTTACAGCCTTAAATCTGGAAAAAGCTGGATCCCTTTCTTCTTCTGTAGCCTGCAGGGGATACAAAGGCTAACTTCCAAATGTTGTAAAGTCATAGCAGAGAGACCACTCACTTAATCACATGGAGTTTTAAAAGAGGGTTTAATTTAATTATGACGCTGGGTCAACACTCAACTTGGGAGGAATGTGGCCGACCTCTAAATTTTTATTTTTATAGTTGTAGATTAGTGCTGCTTTCAACCCTGGCCAGAGAAGCTCCTTCTGCATTGGGCAACAGTTAATGCAGACTCATAACTGGTAAAAGTGCTGAGAATAAGTGACTGTTGAGTGTTTGGCTCTAAATGGGACATCTATATCAATCTCACCCCACCTCCACCCCCAAGATTCAGGAAATGCCTCAAAAGGGGACAGAAAGAATTTAAGAGCTCGAGGATGGGGAGGGATGCTGTGAAATTCTATCCTCTGGACATGACATTGCTACTGTAATCATGGCATTGCTTCTGTACTTACTACAGCTATAGTTACCTGCACAAGATCAAGCCAACAAGATCAACCAACATTCCAACAAGCAATTCTAATTGGACTCAGTGGGATACAGGGATGAAAAGTATATACAGCATGAAGGTAGGATGGGGACGGGAGACATGTTAGAGAGTATCTGGGGAAAATAGGAGGGAAGTGGGGTGGATATAATTCAGATACACTGAATATATTTGCCAGGCATGGTGGCACATACCTTTAATCCAGCCCTTGTGAGGCAGGGGCAGGTGGATCTCTGCAAGATCGAGGCCACCCTGGTTCACATGTGACTTCCAGAAGGGCTGGGACTAGAGAGACCCTGAAAAAAACCCAACAACATTGAATACATTTAATACATCTACAAAATTGTCAAAGAATGAGACTTTTTATTAAAGGAAGTGATTAGGGGTCTGCCCTCATGAAATATATTCCCTAAGAAAGCCAATCTGACTAGGTATCTTGCACTTTCCCAGTCTTTTGTCATTGCTTCCTTGTACCACCTTGGAATTCTGTAGCTTTATTGCTATCAGCAGACCTTGGACTCTTGGGCTCAAACTAAAAGCATGAACCAAAATAAACCTGTTCTTTTCAGCTAGTGCCAAGTGTGCCAAGTGTAGTACTGTTATTAGCAACAGGAAACAGGCAGTATGGAATTCATTACATTTGTAATATATACCCCATTGGCAAATTAGCAGATGACTTTATAGAATTGTGGCCTACCTTTGGCTTACCTAGGTTTTAAGTGGAAGACTAGGAAAGTTGGAATCCTGCCCTTCAGGATGTGCTATGTGCCTTAAAACAGTGTTCAATTTATGACACCATCTCCCTCATAGCAAGGATGCACAGGCCCACTAACAAGCATAAGTGCAACTGGTCTCTATTTTACCTACTATTCAGTTAGAAACTTTTTTTGCTACTTGCCCTCACTGCATTGAGTTTTAGTTATAATACTTCTAGTGTTCAAAGGAAGTATGCTTTAAAGGAATACAATTATTGTTCTAGGGAATTAGATTTCTCATGCCACTCAACTGAGAAGCAGAAAGGGGCTCAAAGCATTGGCTGGAAGATTAGTATTAATTAAAGGGGAAATTGTGTTGTGCTTCACAATAAAAGAAAAACAGAACCCTGTGGAAACAGGGGACTCATTCCAAAGACTTCAAGTACTTTTTGTCTAATGCTTCTGGACAATGGAAACTTGCTGCCACTAAATAAAGGCAGGATGACCAAGAACTCACATGCTACCCAAGAGAAAGGCTTTAGCCTAGTTATTTTCTATTGCTGTGATAAAACACTGACCAAAACCAAATTGGGGAAGGGTTTATTTCACCCCACAGGTTAGTTTATCATGGAAGGGAGCAAGACCTTAGGGTAGGAACTGGATGCAGAAACTGAAGTAGAGACCATGAAGGAATGCTGGTTACTGGCTTGGTCCTCTGCCCCTGCTCAGCATGCTTTCTTATACAGGCCAAGAGCACCTGCCCAAGGGTGGCACTGCCCACAGTAGGCTGGGCCCTCCCACATCACTCAACAATCACGAAAGTCTCAAAGAAAAGCCCACAGGCCTATCTGAGGAAATTCCCTGAGGTTCCCTCTTCACAGGGTGTTAAATTCACAAGTGAAGCTATCCTGCACAGAATTCAGTCACATCAGGAAGAATACAGGCTAGCTGAACATGCAAATGGTAAAATAAATCTGAAGTTTGTGAGACAACATCAGCTCTACTTACAAACATAGGCCTCATATCAAGATACAGAGAGATTATAACTATTTTGATATTTGCTGCTTTACCCCATACTACCTTACATGAAAATCAAGGAATATACAAGAGTATGTTCAACTGCGAAATCCTTGTAATATTGGAGACACAAACATTTTTTCTTTTCTAAATGCCTTCTGACGTCAAACCTTACTGATTTCCCCACTGGGAACTTGACTATAAACCACAAGGAATCAGTATGCCAAAGAGACATGTCTTCCCGTGTTTATTGCAATACTATTTACAACAGCCAAAAGATGAACTAGCAAAGTATGCAACAACTAACAAATCAATGCGGAAAATGGATTATTACACACAATGAAGATTGATTCAACCTTAAGAATGAAGTTTTGTCGTTTGAGGCAACATGGATGGACCTATGGGACAAGAGAGACACAACTAAAATAGGTGTGAGAACAGAAACAAGAGAAAAAGCAGAACCAAGATCATCCTCTTTCATCATCTGTCCCCAAAGGCAAACACAATAGGAGAAAAGACTGTTCAGGTGACTTCAGACTCCCTGTCCGGAAGGGGAGATGGTTTCCTGCAGAACAAGGTGAAGGAGGTGGTTCTGCTCAGCGGTCAGCAGCGGCCACATCTCCACCTGCAGCGTCTTGACGGCTTCGGTGTCCTTTTCATGGGCAGCCATTACCAAGGACTGAAGGAGCAAAAACAGCTCCTCGGGAAGCTGGCTGGTGCTGTCCTGGCCATGGCCTGCAAAAGCCACCCAGGAGTACTTCTCCAGGGTCTGGGCATGCTCGGGCAGCAGCTTGGCAGGCGGTGGCTGCAGAAGCAGCAGCAGCAGCACACGGGACACCTCACATCGGACCAGGACGTCTGAGAAGGCGCCCAGCGTGCCAGGTGAGGGCGCGGTAGAGCCCAGGGCATGATCCTGCAACAGCGTGGAGGGCAGAGTCGGGGCCCCGGCAGGTCCCGGCTGGGGACCAGGTATCGGCTGCTGAGGCCCAGGTGCAGGCTGATGGGGCACGGCCGGCGGAAGCGGAGGCGGCGGCAATGACTGCAGCTGCGGGGTTGGCGCCGGGTGGCTGCCGTGCTCGCGCGCCAAGTGCTGCATGCGTGTAAAGAGCGCCAGGGCGCCATTGTAGTCGCGGGCCAGCAGCTGGCAGGAGGCAGCATCGCCGAGCGCCTGCAGCGCGGCCAAAGGCAGCAGGGGCAGGTGCAGTTGTGCGGCGCGCTGGAAGTGGCCGGCGGCAGCAGCCGGCTGGCCCAGAGCGCGCAGGGCGCCCGCCAGCTCCAGGCACAGGGCGGCGGCGGCGGCCGGCTGGCCCAGCTCGAGGTGCAAGCGCACGGCGGCGCTCAGGGCACTAGCAGCTGCCTGCAGAGGCTCGCCGTAGGCGGCGAGGCAGCCCAGACGCTGCCGAGCCTCGCACTCCTGCCGCAGGAAGAGGCGCGCGGCCTCGGTCAGAGCCAGCACCTCCCCAGGCCCGTGGAAGAGAGCCTGCTGGCAGCGCGCCACGGCCAGCTGGCACCAGGCAGCGTAGGGCAGGCACTCCTGGGCGCGTAGCTCGCGGCCCAACTGAGCGAACTGTTCTCCGGCCTCGGCCACGTTAGGTTTCCGTAGGAAGCGCTTCTTAAGTTTGCTGGACACCTGCCGGTAGCGGGCCAAGAAGTCTCCGGCTTCAGAACACGAGCTTGCACCGCCTACCAGCCCGGACGCGGAGGCAGCCGCCATGTTGACCAGTGGCCACGCTTCCCCACTTCCGGATGGACGGGGATCTCACGTCGCCGCTAGGATAGCGTGTCACTTCCGCCGCAGCCTCTGTGGGCGCTGGGCACAAACCCCACCCCTTCCACCACCACATACCACCCCCATGCCTCCATCTCGTTACCATGGAGATATGCAAAGAGCGCAGCCAGAGCTTGTCTGGGAAAGGGGTAGGGTCTGTCTGGCCGTCCTCTGGATTTGCCAGTGGAAGTCTGTCGAGGGGCGGAGCCTGACGTGAGGAATAGCAAAAGACAATCTCCTGCAGCAAATACCAGTGTTTGGGGGGGAGGGGAGGGACTGGCCGGAGGTGGCGTCGCAGCGGGCCACATCTCCACCTGCAGCATCCTGACGTCTCGACGAGAGCGGGTGGGGGGGGGCGGGGTGGAGCATCTGCACCAATCCTCTAAGAGGCCTGGGCAAACTAAGCCTAGTCTTCTTGGCCTAAGCTGTTGCTAGATTACAGTTGGTCGGTGTCAGTTGCCTTGGTCACTGCCAAATGCCTCCAGCAGGTTGTGCTATCTGAGGATCAATGGTGACCAAGTGGAAGTCTTAATCCTCCATGACCCCAGTTCCCAGTCAGCAGGCTTCTGCCCACCACCACATAACCTAATCTGCCTTCCTTTGCACATGGTTCCCATCTGATCTGTGGTCTCCTATGAGAAGGCCTTCTTGTCACATGGCCAAGCTGGAAACCGACTGGCTCAGACTCCAGTGTGTCACTCCAGTCCCTGCACTCAAAGCCAAGTGAAGTCATGTGTACCTCCAGCCCTGTCCATCTTGTCCTTGGAGGTGCTGCTAAACATTCCTGCTGCCATTCCTGCTTATTTTTCACACACACACCCCAACTGCCACTGCCACTTGTGCTCTTACAACTAAGCCCACCATACCAACTTCACCCCCACCCCATAACCAAAGGAAAAGGAACAGAAGCAGATCCTCAGATTTCTTGAACAACTTTAAGAACACAACTTGGAGATGGGAAAAGGCAGGTCATGTAGGGGTTGGCTGAGTTCAAAGGTGATGAGTGGGCAGTAGCAGGTGGACTGATGGGAGGTTAGATGGGGCAGATAGATTGGCAAGGCCTCAGACCCAGGCAGCAGCAGTTAGTAACAAGGGGGCAAGTTGACCTGGGAGGTGGTGATGGATTGCAGCAGGTCACTGTTGTGGATGGCAATGTCCAACACCTCCAGGGTGATAAGACTCTGGCCTTCATGACAAGGCAGCACCAGCACCCTGAGCATCAGGGATTCTGGGGTAGCAGTCAGGAAGATGTCTATAACTCAGCCACTGGGCATGGTGAACCCCCTGTAGATGGTTCTCTACCAGGCTCAAGGAGAACATCAGCTGGGCTCTGGAGGTGCCAGATTGGCACAAGGATTGGGACCCTTGAGGGTGGCTGATGTGTCTTGCATGCTGGCCTTGGAGTGTGATATCCACTGCTGTCTCCACTCTACCTGTCCAGGTAGGCTCTCTGCCTTGTGTTGTGCTGTGCTGCTAGGCTCCTGGGTTAAAGGCCAATCTGCCCATCTCCCACCTTAAGGCTATTCCCAATGCCTGTCTGCCCTTGGCACATGGCTAGCTCCATATCCCAGGTACCCCTGGTTGGTGATACATAGCTTTCCAGCTCCCCCACATGACCAGATGATGTGTGGCAGCTCCTGGCCAACCCCTGATAGGGGTTCTGTGCTCACCTTGCCACTTTTCACAGGTGTCTTCTTCCGCTGCTTTCCACCTTAGTTTTTGAGATTGAGTCTTTCACTGAACATGCAGCTCACCAGTTCAGGCAAACTGGCTGGCCAAGAAGACCCTAGACCTGCCTGTCTCCACCTACCTCCTCCGTTGCTGGAACTAAAGATGAGGTTGTCAGGCTGAGCTTTTGTATAGGTGCTGGGGATTCAAATTCAGGTCCTCATGATTGCACAGCCAGCACTTTACCTACTAAGCCATCTCTTCAGCCCTGGCAGTTGGAATTTTCAACTCTCTGCCTCAATTTTTTTCAATGACCCTTTGTTTAGTCTACAGTGTATTGTCCACTCTCCAAGAGTTGCTGAATAGAGAACTGATGCTATTCTGCAGTGTTTGACCTTGTTGGTGAGTTAGCATTTTTCCCCTTACTGATTTGTGTTCGTTTGTTCAAGTCAGAAACTCATTATTTAGCCGTGGACTGCCTGAAACTGTGCAGAGTGGGATTTGTGCAACTCACCCTTCTACTCTTTCCCTTCTCCCTTCTCCTCCCTGTTGTATTTGTGCATGGGTGTGCTACTATGGTTTATAATTTTCTCTTTCTCTCACTTTCTGTTTTTGTCTTCTCTTGAGTTTATTTTTCTCACTACTATTAAGAAGGGAGGCTGACTGCAATAACAGATAAAATGATTTGACATCCTGGTTTTAGTATGTGCATAGTTGTTGTGGTGCTTCTCTCTCTCACCATATAAATACTATGCACCTGATTATAACACGTATGGGCTGTTTTTTGGAGAAACTTCTATGTCAATACCTTTAGATATTTTTCTTTTTTTCCTTCCTTTCTTCCTTCCTTTCTTTCTTTCTTCCTTTCTTTCTCTTTCTTTTGGTGTTTTTGAGACAGGGTTTCCCTGTAGCCCCAGCTGGCCTGGAACTTGCTCTGTAGACCAGGCTGGTCTTGAACTCACAGAGATCTGCCTGCCTCTGCCTCCCAAGTGCTGGGATCAAACGCATGTGCCACCATTCCTGGCTTTTTCATTTAGGTTGGCCATGCTAATTTCTCTTCTAGGGATCAAATTACAATGTTCAGTGGAAACAACAGGTAGGCTTACTGTCCTGTCAACCAATACTGAGATATAGCTCAGTTAAGAACAACTGCACGACATGTTGAGCTATGTGGCTGCAGGGACCATCCCATCTAACTTTGTATTCATTAGAACACAACAATCAATACCTAAGATGGAATCAGTGATCTCTAGATGTTTAATGAGGGAATGCATGGACTGAAGAATGATAGAGTTCAATGAAATGAATGGTGGAAATCTTAAGAATTTACTATAATCCCTTCCCCTTTTTAGTTGCCTTACTATTGAAATGGATTGAGGACACCATGTATTCATTCATAGGAAGTCATTTTTTTGGCAACAGTGGAATACTGGTTATCCAGCTCTTCTTGGTAGAAATGTGGAATTTCATATTATGCATCTTAGATATTTCCAAATTATATTTTTTCCTTTCATCACCTGTGCAACACCAAGATACTCCCACAAATTTCCCGGAAGAAGATTGTGATGTATATTACTAAAGTATGAACAAGTTGAGAATAGTTTATATTTCTGCAGAATATTTATAATTTTTATTCTTTGAAAGTTATATACATTTATGCAATGTGCATTGATCATACCTATCCACAATTACTTCCCTCCAACACTACCTAGTGCTTCCACCCCATTTTCTATCACCTTCAGGTCCTCCTTTTATTTATTTATTTTTGGTTATAAATAACCTCCTGAATCCAAAAGTGCTGCCCATATGCACTTGGGTATGTGGCCATACACTGGGGCAAATCATCTTATCAGTGGCCACATCTTCCTCACTCAGCAGCCATCAACTTCCCATAGCTACTCTGATCAGAGTGGGACCTCTGGAGCCCCTTCCTTATCTATACTGGATAAGGATGCATTTTTTGGCATTTTTTTTCTTATTGAATTTTTATGTATTTCATACAGAACATCACAATCAACTTTAATCACTTTATACACCCTTTCACAGATCCCCCAACTGGAATTCATACACTCTGTCATTTGTGTTAAGACCTATTGTGCCAATTAGCATCCCTGGCCATTCCTCAGTGCAAGTTCATCCACTGAGGTCTAGGCAGTCAATCTAGAGTCCCTGGCTTTAAGATCAGCTGTTTCTTACTGAGCAGTAATCAGTTGTCAATAGTTCTGCTAATATTGAAACCTGCTGCCCATTTCCACAGTTCTATGCTGGATTTTATCTTCTTGAGTTTGCATGAGTCTTGTGCATGCTGACATCACGTCTGTAGGTTCATATGAGCAGGGTATCTGGAGCTTGTATGATTCTATTTCCATATGGCCATGGATATCTGCCCCAGCTCTTGCAATCTTTTCACCTCCTCTTCTGCAATGGTCCCTGAGGCATGGGTGAGTGTCCTAGTTTGTCTTCCATTGCTGTGACAAAACACTCTGACTGACACCAACTTGGGGAGGAAAGGGTTTATTCAGCTTACATCTCCTGGGTCACAGTTCTTTTTTTTGGTTTCCTATGTTAGTACTCAGGGCATGAACCTGGTGGCAGGAGCTGAAGCACAGGCCATGGAGGGATGATGTTCACTGGCTTGCTCCCCTGGCTCATGCCCAGCCTGCCTTCTTATATGGTACACAACAACCTGCCCAGGGTGGCACCACTCATTGTGGGCTGGGCCCTCCCACACTGCCTGACAATCAAGACAATATTCCACAGACATGGCCACAGGCCAATCCAATGGAGCCAATTCCCCAATTGAGGGTCCCTCAACCCAGGTGTGTCAAGTTGACACTAAAGCTATCCAGCACAATTGACTCCTTGTCAACTTGACACAAAAAACACATCACTATTAAACCACCACCTTTACAGTTCTTATCCCCAAAGTATGATGTTAACATTAATCACAACCAATCAAAGCCCCACGGTCCTTAAAATGTCCAAACACTTAAAAGTTCATAGTCTGTTAAAAGTCTCTTAACTGTGGGCTGTTGTAAAATCCAAAACAAGTACTGTCTTATTTCAAAGGGAAGAATCAGGCACACTCAAACAAAACCTAAGTCCAGCAAGTAGCTCAAGGCTGGACACCTGGGACTCACTCACAATCTTCTGGGCTCCAAAGGGTTTTGGCCACTCCCCTTCTCTGACTCTGCTGTCCGTGGCACACAAAGCTCATCTCGCAGGTCCAGCTGACTCCATTCCACACCTGCTGCTGCTCTTGGTGGTCATCCCATGGTCCTGGCATCTCCAAAAAGCTGGAGTCACCACTGAAACTGAGGCAGCACCTTCACCAATGGCCTCTTCTGACCTCTCCTGGTGCAAAGCCTCAGCTTCTCTCCATGATCCCTGAAATCCTGGGGTCTTCACTGCAACCGAGGTGCACTTCCACCAGTGGTCTTTCCTGGCCTCTCACAGTGCCAAGCCTCAGCTGCTCTTTGTGACCCCCTCAAATTTCAACACGAGAGTCATATGGGAGACTCTTACACACTACCAAGTCCTGCTTCTGGCTTGAGATGGAGGCTCAGGCCCCTTCTGGAACATAGCTTCTGTGTGCTGACCCTGAATAAATTCTTCCCAGAAGATTTCACCACAGTAATGCTCGTCTGTGTGAACCTTAGGTGTAGTAGAGGTTGCATTGTAGATGTGCCACTTGGGCTTGGGAAATTCACAGACAATGTCTCTGTGTTACCAGTTGTGGTACACTGTAATAGTCTCTGTCTGGTGTGAAATAAGCTTCTTTGATGAATGGTGACTGGGATACTTCATTGTAAGTATAATGATATAAATTTTGCACTTAGTAAGAAATTACATTAGTCTAGGGATGTGATTGGGGTTTTCTCTAAGGCCTATAATCTCTCCATCAATATGTATTTGGCTATGTTTACAGTACCACACATGAGTTTCCTCCCACTGAGTGGGCTTTAAGTCCAATTAGGTAACAATTGATTGCCCCTAAGATAAAAGTGCCACTGTTGCATCACTATTGTATGCTGTACCAGTCTTTGATGTGGTTGTTTGGTTTTAAAAGGTGTTGAACCATCAATTGATGTTCTCCCTTACTAGCTTGCATAGTACTCTCTAAAGCTATGAGCTAGCCTTCATGGAAGGTGGCTTCTGGGTCAGTTCCAGCTCCATTATTCCAAATCCTGTCTCCAGAGTGTGTTCTGTCTTCAGCAATAGGGTCTTACCTTCCAGTTCTGGGAGGCAATCAAGGGCTGTGGCAATAAGCTCTGTGATTTGGGGAGTCACTTTGACAATGGACACCAACTCTAAGGAAGGTTTCTGCTGTCTGGGACTGTTTCTTGTTATGTACCCTTCAGCTATACACATGGAGTCATGTAGAGATTTTGTATGTGAAAATAGTTTGTTAGACTAATATGAATCCCTCTGGTTTTTGACACTAGTGAGACATTAGTTATCTCTCCTCAATCTCTCTCCCTGTCTAACCCTCCCCCCATGCCTTTCCCATTTCTCAGTTTCTCCCTTGATAATACCAGTCACCTATGGTACCATCTCTCTTGCGCACCTTCTTTGCTTTTATCCCCTAATTTCCTTGTATAATACTCTCTTGCCCCTCTCATATAAGAACCCCCATTTTGTCCATTTATCCCATAGTAACACCTGCCTCCTACTATTCTCTCAGGTTCCTTCTTTACCTTTACTTCCCTGGTTCTTTTCATTTTCCTGGTTCCTGATGCTACATTAGGATACAAGCAAACATGTAAGGATTTGGTGCTAGGAACAAGAAATGAGGGAGAAAGTATGTGGTTTGTATAACAGTTCCTAGTTCCATCCATTAACTTGCAAATTTCATTATGAAAATTTCAGTTTTCTTTACCACGGAGTAGAACTCCATTGTGTAAATGTACCACATTAACATTATCCACTCATCATTTGAGGGACAAGTAGATTGCTTCCATCTCTTAGCTAATGTGAAAAGAGCAGCAACAAATGTGGATGTACAGGTATCTCTGCAATAGGATGAGTCCTTTGAATATATGCCAAGAAGCAGTATGACAGAGTCAAATGGTAGGTTCATTTTTATTTTTTAAAGACTTTTCCAAAATGCTTTCCATATGGGTTGAACAAACTTGCAACCTCATCAGCAATGAATGACCATCCCCCTTTCCCCACATCCTCTCCAGCATTTGGTATCATTTGTTCTCTTGATCTTATCCAGTCTGTTTTGGGTAAGATGAAATCTTAGAGTTGCTTTAATTTGTATTTCCATAGTTACTATATAAAACACCTTTTGAGATGTTTCTTAGCTATCATTATTTCTTGTTTTGAGAACTTTCTGTACAGATCCTTAGCCCATCTTTTACTTGGGTCACTGTTTTCTTAATATTCCAGACATTAAATATCTGTCAGATGTGTCCCTGGTGAAGGTTTTCTCCTACCCATCTTTTACTTGGGTCACTGTTTTCTTAATTCTTTATTATATTCCAGACATTAAATATCTGTCAGATGTGTCCCTGGGTGAAGGTTTTCTCCTACTCTGTGGGTTTTCTTTTTACTTCATTGGTTGTTTCTTTTGCTGTACAGAAGCTTTTTAGTTTAATGAGGTCCCACTAGTTGATCGTTGACCTTAATTCCTGAGCAACTAACATCTGATTTAGAATGTCCTTTCCTGCACCTATATCTTGTAGGTTACTGTTGATGGTTTGTTCTAACAGTTTCATGGTTTCAGATTTCACAGTGAGGTCTTTGATCCATTTGGAGTTGACTTTTCTGCAAAGTGGAAGATAAAGGTCTATTTTCATTCTTCTAGAAGTGGAGATCCGGTTTGGGCAGCACATTTCCTGAAGATACTTTCTTTCCTCCATTAAGCGTTCTTGCCTCCTTTGTCAAATATAAGGTGACTGAAATTACATGTACTCATCTTTGGGTCTTCAATTATGTACCATTGATGTACATGTCTGCTTTTTTTGTGCCAGTCCCAAGATATTTTTATGACTATAGCTTTGTAATATAGTTTGAAATCTGGCATAGAAATCCCCACCCCTGCATGGATCTTTGTGCTTAGAGTTTCTTTGGCTATCCAAGTTCTTTTGTGCTTCCATATGAGCTTTAGGATGTTTCTTTTTCTAATTGTGTGAAGAATGTCATGAAGATTTTATTGACTCTATCTATATATATATATATATATATATATTGGTTTAGAGAGGATGGTCATTTTCACTATATTAATTCTTACAATACATGAGCATGGCAGGTCCTTCCATCTTCTGGTGTCTTCCTTAATCTCTTTCTTTAAAGATTTAAAATTTTCATTGTAGGGATCTTTAATGTCTTTGATCAGGTTTATTGTGAGATTTTTTTGAGGCTATCGTGAATGGGAGGATTTCCATGCACTCTTTCTCCACTTGCTTGTTATTGGTATATAGATAGATGATTGATTTTTGTAGATTAATTTTATAACCTGCCATTTTACTGAAAGCATTAATCATTTCCAGGAATTTTCTGGTGGAAAATTTGACATCTCTTTGGTATAACATCTTATCATGTGCAAAAGGGATAATTTGACTTCTTCTTTTTCCAGTAGTATTCCTTTAATTTCCTTCTCTTGTATTATTGCTCTAGCAAGATTTCCAAGCACTCTATTAAAATGGAATGGAGACAGTGGACAGCCTTGTCTGGGTCCTGATTTTAAGGGAAATGCTATCATTTTTTCTCCATTTAGAATGATGTTGGCTGTGGGTTTGTTGTATATAGCTTTAATTATGTTGAGGTGTCTTCCTTCCACTCCAATTCCCTCTAGGAGTTTTAACATAAATTCATGTTGAATTTTATCAAAGGCCATTTCTGCATCTATTTCTTTTGTGTTGCTGTGATAGAACCACCATGACCAAGGGAACTTATAAAAGGAAGAGTTTATTTGTGTTTATGATTGATGGTTTGAGGGAAATTAGAGTCCATCATGGTGGGGAAGCATGGTGGCAGGAGGTGACAGAGAAAAAAGCCAAGGTTCACATCTTCAAGCAGGCACAGAAAGCGGAGAGTGACTAGAGATTGCCAAGGCTTTTTAGACTCTGTAAGCCTGACCCCAATGATGTGCTTCCTCCAGCATGACCACACCTTCTAAGACCTCCTAAAACAACACTACCAACTGGGGACAAAATGTTCAAATACTTGGAGCCTGTGTGGGATGAGATGTTTGTCTATAGTTTCCTTTTTTGGTTGTATCTTATCTCCTTTGGGTATTAGGGTAATACTCGCTTTGTAGAAGGAATTTGGGGTTTCTCCCCTGTTTCTATCATTTTGAATAATTTGAATATAAGTTGTAAATCTTCTTTAAATGCCTGGTAGAGTCTCCATCTTGTCGGCACTTCCTGAGGTTTCATGACCGTGGCGATGGGGAGTGTGCTGGGGCTCTGCTCCATGTCGAGCTGGATACCATGTTTGTGTGGCAGTGCCCCTTGCTTGCTGTGCTGATGCTGTCCCAGTGGAAACAACTCCACTGTCACTAGATTGATCTATCCACTTTTCTTGCTTGTTGGTGTGTGTGTAGCTTGTATAATGTTGATACCAGGAATGGAAGAACAACTGAATAAGATTCCTGGATTTTGTGAGAATGAGAAAGATGTTGTTTCCTGTAATATTCTGGTTGGCTACAAAGCTGTGTATTGTTTGTGCTTTGGCTTGGCTATGTTCTATCTTCTCCTCTCTTTACTAATGATCAAAGTGAAAAGCAGCAGTGATCCTAGAGCTGCAGTACACAATGGATTTTTTTTAATTTGCTGCAGCAATTGCAATTATTATTGGAACATTCTTCATTCCAGAAGGAACTTTTACAGCTGTGTGATTTTATGTAGGCATGGCAGGTGCCTTTTGTTGCATCCTCATACAGCTAGTCTTTCTTTTTTATTTTTCCCATTCTTTTTTGTTGCCAGTATATTTTTTATTATATATTTTTGGTACAAGATTATATTACTAATCAAATCTAGACCCATGTCCCTCACCCTACTCCCCCACCCCACCAGAACTCATGTATTCTGCCAAACATGCTTTTTATCTCTTTCTCAGTCTTTCTCAAAATTCTACATGTGGAAGTTGTTTTCAGCAGAAGTTCACCATTTCAGTCAGTTCTTTGATGAAGTCCTTTCTGTTGTTGTTGTTGTTGTTATTGTTGTTGTTGTTTCCAATATGCATCACTCCCAACTACTTGGACAAAAGCTCAAGGGGCTGTGCACAAGAAATACTTACAACTAGGTAATTGGCACTAGCATCCACAGATGAGGGATAGCATTCATTGTTTGTTTTTCTGGGACTGTGTTACTTCACTCAGCGTGATATCTTCTAGCTTCAACCATTTAACTGTAAAGCTCATGATGTCATCTTTCTTTACTGCTGCATAGAAATATATTGTGTAGATGTACCACATTTTCTCTATCCACTCATCAGTTGAGGGGCATTTGGGTTGGTTCCAGCTCCTTGCTATTGTGAAGAGAGCTGAAATAAACATGGCTGTGCATGTAACTCTGCGGTGGGATGAGTCTTGTGGGTACATGCCAAGGAGTGGTATGGCTGGGTCAGGTGGCAAGTTCATTCCAAGTCTTCCAAGGGTTCTCCACATTGCTTTCCATAGTGGCTGTATGAGTTTGCATTCCCACCAGCAGTGGATGAGTGTTCCTCTTTCCTTACAACCTCTCCAGCACTTGGTATCATTTGATTTCTTGATCCTAGCCAGTCTTATTGGAGTAAGATGATATTTTAAAGTGGTTCTGATTTGCATTTCCTTAATTATTAATGATGTTGAACACTTCTTAAGATGTTTCTCAGCCATCTCTAATTCCTCACTTGTGAAGTCTCTGTTCAGCTCTTTGCTCCATCTTTTGAGTGGGTCATTTGTTTTCTTCTTTGTTTTTTGACTAGTTTATATATTCTGGAAATAAATGCTTTGTCAGATGTTTCTGCTGTGAAGGTTTCCTCCCACTCTGCGGGATTTCTCTTCACTTCCTTGATTGTTTCTTTTGATGTACAGAAGCTTTTGAGTTTAATGAGGTCCCATTTGTCAATTGCCGACCTTAATTCTTGCGCACCTGCTGTCTGATTAAGGAAGTCTTTTTCTATGCCTATGTCTTGAAGTCTGCTGCCCAGTTTTTCTTCTATCACCTTCTGAATTTGGGGTTACACGTTGAGGTCTTTATCCATCTAAGTTGACTTTTGTACAGGACGAGAGGTAGGGGTTTAACTTTATTCTTCTAGAAGTGGTGATCCACTTTTGCCAACACTACTTGCTGAAGATGCTGTCTTTCCTCCACTGTGTCTTCTTGCCCCCCCTTGTCAAAATGAGGGCTGAAATTGTATGTGCTCAGGTTTGGTCTTCAGTTTTGTTCCATTGTCAACAGGTCTGTTTTTGTGCCAGTACTGTTTTTATGACTTAGCCCTGTCAGTATAGTTTGAGTTCTGTATAGAGATCTCCCCGTATTGCTCTTTTCACTCAGGGTTGTTTTGGCTATTCGGTCTTTTGTTTTTCCAAATGAAATTAAAGACTTTTTTCCCCAAGCTTGTGAAGAAACTCTTAGGGATTTTAATTGGATTGCATTAAATCTATTACAAGAGTTTGGGAGAATGGACATTTTTACTATATTAATTTTCCCAATCCATGAGCAGGGAGGTTTTTCCATCTTCTGATGTCTTCTTCCATTCCTTTCTTTACGGGTTTAAATTTTTGTTGTAGCGATCCTTGGTGTCTTGGTTCGGTTGTTCCTAGGTATTTTATTGGTTTTGAGGCTATTGTGATAGAGGGCTCCTCGAATCCTTCCTCAGTTGCTTATTGTTGGTGTAAAGAAAGGACTATTGATTTTTTTAGGTCAATTTTTTACCTGCCACTTTGTCTGAAGCGCTAATCGTTTCTAGGAGTTTTCTGGTGGGTTTTTAGCATCCCTCAAGAAAACATCATATCATAGCAAAGAGGGATAGCTTGACTTCCTCTTTGCAATTAGTATCCTTTAATTTCCTTTTCTTGCCTTATTGCCCTTAACAAGTCTTTAAGCACTATATTGAAGAGGAGTGGTGACAGGGGGGCAGCCTTGCCAGTTCCTACCTTTAAAGGGGATGTTTCTCTCGTTTCCCCATTTAGGATGATATTGGCTGTAGGTTTCCTGCCATATGGCTTTGTTACATTGGGAATGATCCTCCAATCCAATTCCCTGTAGGACTTTAAGCATGAAAAGATACTGGATTTTGTCAAGGCTTTTTCAGCATCAATTGAGATTGATGGTGTGGTTTTTGTTCTTCAGTCCATTTATATGCTTGATGATATTTATTGATTTAAGTATGTTGAACCATCCCTGTGTGATGGTTATTCCTGGGTGCCAACTTGACTGGACTAAGGAACAAATAAGAGAAAAAGGATGTTGGATTGGCTACTCACCATCCCAACCCGGATGGCCCACCCCAAATGTGGGCATTACCTTCTGCTGTCAGGCAGTATTAAAGGCCATTCCAGGGGTATCTGGTCACTGATACCTGCAGCTTGCCTCTCTCTCACTGGTGAATTTGTCTCGCTGCTGTGATGAACCCTACGGATCCCAGCATGTACTGAGACTGGCAGATCTCCTGGAATCCATTGGGCCTTCAGCACCAGATTGGGACTATGGAGATATCCAGCCTTGTGGACTGAGCAGTTCCCTGGATTCTCAGCCTCTCCAGTGCAGTGCAGCTACTGTTGGACTCCTTGAACTCTGTCACGTGAGCAATCAATAATTTTATATAGCTATATATTCGTCCTGTTGCTTCTGTTTTTTAAAGAACCCTGCTAATACAGATTTTGGTGCCAGGATGGTTCTAGAGAAAAAGAATTGAAAGGATGAATTTCTTTAGTGGGCTTGGTAGTTTCTGGAGCAGCTCTCAACTCAATGAAGCCTAGAGTCACTGAAGGCTCTCCTGGCGGCATTAAGAGGAATGATAATCTTTGGTCAGACTATTTGATTGTAATTATGAAGATAGATCCATTTGACTCACCTTACTCGCCTCTTGTGAGAAGCAAGGGATTTAGCAACTCTCTATATAAAAAATTGAGAAATTGGGGGAAAATAAGGAAAATAATGATGTTGCCTTGTTGCTCCTAGCAGTCTGGATAAAGTGATAGAGGAAATAAGGAGCTCAGTGATAAAAATGACCAGCTCCAGATTTGAAAACAACATAAAAGGTTTCCAAGTGTGCTCTGGAAGAGAATCTTCTCTCCAACAGCCAAAGAGCTAAAGTGGGAGAAAATCAAGCTGGAGCCCTTATTATAGGTTGACTGATTTACAACGCAAAAAGATTTTTCAGCAGTCAAGGGGAGAGCATGGTGGGGAAAGGGTGGAATCTTGAAACTTGGGATGGGATTGTGGGAGAACCTGATGATGATGATTTTGAACCCTTGGATTCCGAGGGATTTTCTTTATCTGAGGAATAATCTCCCACCCTCAGCAGAGAATCCCACCCTGCAGATCCCTCCTCCCAACCCTTGCCTGACGAAACTAATCCCCACCTCCCAGTGGGAGCTAATGTCCCTCAGGGCCCAAAAATATGTTGCCTCTAGACCTATTAACCAGATGTCAAAGTAAGCAAGTCCCTAAAGGTGAGAAAGTGTGGTCCACAAGGAGG
>VZQC01003788.1:60710-89925 GCA_009823505.1 Rhizomys pruinosus | reverse complement strand
TTTTTTTTTTTTGGTCTTTTTGAGACAGGGTCTCCCTGTAGCCCCAGCTGTCCTGGAACTCACTCTGTAGACCAGGCTGGCCTTGAACTCACAAAGATCCACCTGCCTCTGCCTCCCAAGTGCTAGGATTAAAGGAGACTATCTGCTTTAAAAAGAACACTTGGAGCTGTGAGGAATTTCCTGGCGTGTGTTGCTTTAATATTTCTAAATATTCTAATCAAGTTAAACAACAAGTCTGATCTCTCAAGGATAAGATTGCTAAAAAATTTCTATGAGCTCTGTCCAATGGCCTTTATGGTTATGCTGACTTGTAATTTTTCTTAACCCTATAGTGCCTATTGTTCTGCTTCTTCTTTGTGGACATGTATTACTTCAAATCATTATGCAGGCTGTGTACTGAACACTGGCTTCAGTGTCAGCCTATGCTCCTTTTGGGAAACTATGAAAACAAAAAGTAGGAGATGTAAGGACTGTGAAATAATGTTCCTATGACTTTAAAAATATGTTTGGTAAATTAAGCTGTAACCTTCAACATGTATTCCTGGACACCCTTGTCTTAAGAGAAAGTTTATGGAAGAATGTTTGCTGAGCGAGGAGTTATCGCCAGAATGCAGGTACTCCCTTAATTTCTCAGAAGACATTGTTCTCTCAGGAAGGCATATTATTGGAGTAATGCTATCTTGCTCATGTTTCACTGAACTACATTCTTGACACTTTATTATTATTCACTGTTCTATAAATATTCATCTCTGACTCTAATGAGTATGAGCATAAAGGCAGAGCTCTCTGGGTCTTTAGTGCCCATGCATGGGTATAGAAATGGAGGTAAACCAAAGGCATAAAACTGCACAAGGCACAAGCCCCCTGGTTCCTTTTTTCAGAGTGATGTAATGTTTTCACGTCCTGTGGTGGCCTTGTTGGTGGCCACATTTCTTACTGCCGAGTAGTACTCCATTGTATAGATATACCACATTTTCATTATCCATTTGTTAGTTGTGGAACACTTCGGTTGTTTCCATTTCTTAGCTATTATGAAAAGAGCAGCAACAAACATGGATGTACAGGTATCTTTACAGTATAATGAGTCCTTTGAGTATGTGCCAAGGAGTGAGTAGTATAACTGGGTTATAGAGAAATGCAGATAAAAACCACTTTAAGATTCCATCTTACCCCAGTCAGACTGGCTAAGATCAAGAGAATGAAGGACACCAAATGCTAACAAAGATATGAAGAAAGGTGAACATTCATTCACTGCTGGTAGGAATGCAAACTGGTGCCGTCATTCTGGAAGGCAGTGTGGGCAATTCTCAAAACACTAAAAATGAACCTACCATAAAATGACTTTTTGAAGAGGACCTGAATAGTGCAGGCATGAAGACCAAAAACTGACAAATAGTACCACAGAAAAGGTCTCTGTATAACAGAAGGCACCATCATTGGAGTGAAGAGGCAGCATACAGATGGGAAAAACATCTTTACCAGCTATACATCTAGTACAGAGTTGGTATCTTGAATATACAAATAACTCAAACTAAACATCAAGAAAACAGCCCAGGGGCTGGAAAGATGGCTCACCAGTTAAGAGCACTGGCTGCTCTTAGAGAAGACCCGGTTTCAATTCCCAGCTTCCACATGACAGCTAACAACAATCCTAACTCCAGTTCCAGGGGATCTGACACCCTCTTCTGTCCTCTGTAGGCACATCACAGGACAAGCACACTTACATACATGCAAGCAGTACACTCATACACATAAAATAAAAACAATAAATATTTAAAAAAGAAAGCTCACCCAATTTAATAAATTGAACATGGGAACTAAACAGAGAGCTATCAAAAGATGAACTATAGGGACTGGCAATGTGGCTCAGTGGTTTAAAGTACACTGCTCTTACAAAGAACCAAGATTTGATTTCTAGCATCCACATGGCAGCTCACAACTGTCTGTAACTCCAGTGCTGGGAGATCTGGCACCCTCTTTTTGCTTCTGCAGACATTACACTCACATAGTCCACTTACATACATGCAGGCAAATACTTGTGCATATAAAAACTAAAGTAAATTAAAAAGATGAAATATAAATGTCCAAGAAATACATAAAATATTTAATCATCCTTAGCCATCAGGGAAATGCAAATTAAAACTACTTTGAGATATCATGTTATCCCAATCCTAATGACTAAGATGCAAAAAAAAAAAAAAAACAACAACCAGAAACAAGCAACAAAAAGTAAATGCTGGCATAGATATGGGGAAATGGAAATACTAATTCATGGCTGATGGAAATATTTCCATAGTGGTCTGGCCACTATGGAAATCAGTGTGGAAGCTCATCAAAAACCTGGAAATAGATCTACCATAAGATCCAGCTCTACTACTCTTTGATACCCAAAGAACTCTAAATTCTACTAGAGAGATGCTTGCTCATCCATGTTCATTGCTTTTCTGTTCACAGTAGCCAGGAAATGGATACAGCCTAGATATCCATCACCTGATGAATAGGTAAGAAAAAAAAAGAACATTTACAAAATAGAATATTATTCTGCAATTAAGAAAAAAATGAAATTATGAAATTATCAGGTAAATGGATGGAACTGGAAACAATCATCAATCATCTTTTGTGTAGTAACACATACTTAGAAAGAGAAACAGCACATTTTTTTCTCATTAGCATTAAATCTTTAGATATGTGCATTTCATTTGGAATACCACTAAAGGTTAAGAAATTGGTAAGAGGCTATGGTGGATGGGACTCTCTTTTAAAGGAAGGGTGATAGAATACAGTGATATAAAGGTAGAAAGGGGAACAACGGACCAGGAAGGACTACATAGGCATTTTGAAAAATCCCATATGGAAACCTACTGTAGATAAAAACAGATACACATACATATATAAAAACATTTTAAATGGAGTTACCATATAAAAGGAAACAATACCACCAATGTGTCACCTCATCCTAGCAAATAAAATTCCTAGCACTAGGAATAGATTATGTCTCTTTGAGTTATTGGGCAGTAAGTTCTCATAAACACTTGCAAACATTATATGCTATTTTAGTTGCTTTTGATTGCCCTCCAGAACTTTAGAGTCAGGCCCACTTGCTGTAGACAACATATACTTGAGTCAGAATGTGGAAAAATCAAGTGAGTACTGACCTCAAAGCTTGATGGTTACTGGATAAATTTCGGAGTATTGAAAGGTAATATGTGGAGACTTGAATGCACAGTGCTTAGATGAGGGACTTCCCAGGACCACCTGAAGCACAGAGTACCAGGGTGCAGGCTAAGTCAGGCATATCCCCCCCCAACTGGAATTTCTGAGAGAGTGTCCAAGTGGATTTTTTGGAGAACCTTCAGAACAGAAAGGGAAGAGTGAATTAGACTTCCAATATATAAACAAAATTGAAAGCCTGAATCCTAGACAAGTCAACACTCCATAAACAAGGAGAAAAAAAAAGGCATCTGAAGGATGCAAGCAAAGCAAGCCTTTGCTTGCATAGGAATACAGGCAAAAAAGGGAAACCCACATGCCAGGGACACGACGAAGGGACAACATGGGAAAGGTGCAGGATAATTCCACACCAAGCTCTACCAACCCTGTGAGAGATTGCTACAGTGGGATCCCCCTGGGGGTGACCCACGAAACAGATCTTAGAGGAACAATTGCAGACCTATTCAGAGAAATTAAAGAATATAAAGAACAAGTCAGAGAACTAAGGAGAGAGAATGAAAAACTCAAGAAGTATCTAGCAGGAGACAATGACAAACTTTGGAAAGAACTAAAGGAACAGAATGACAAACTCCAGAAAGAACTAGAGGGAGAAAATGACAAACTCTGGAAGGAAGTGGAAACACTGAAAAAGGAAGCCAACCAGCGAAGTAAGGAGCACCAAGAAGAGATTGAGAAGTTCCAAAAGGAAGTGGAAATACTAAAGAAATCACAGGATGAAATGAAAAAGAAAATAGAACACTCATCCAATCAAGAGGAAAGGAATGAAAAAAGCCTCAGAAGCAGAATGGAGGAAGCAGAACAAAGAATATCAGACCTGGAAGATAACACAGAACAACTAAAAACCTCAAGTAAAGATTATGAAAAATTTAAAAATACACAAAAGTGCAATAACCAGGAAATATGGGACACTATGACTAGATCAAACCTCCACATCATAGGAAAAGAGGAAGGAGAAGAATCCCAAGAGAATAGTGTTGATCAGATCTTCAACAGAATAATAGATGAAAATTTCCCCAAACTAAAAAAAGACAAACCCATACAAATCCAAGAAGCACATAGTACTCCAGACAAGATCAGAAAAGAAACTCCCCATGCCATATCATAGTTAAAATGCTAGACGCCCAAAACAAAGACAAAATTCTGAAAGCCACAAAAGAAAAACAACAAGTTACATATAAGGGGAAACCTGTCAGAATTACAACTGACTTCTCAGCACAAACCATGAAAGCAAGAAGAACATGGAGCAAAGAATTCCCAGTGTTAAAGGACTGTAGATGCCAACCCAGGTTACTATACCCAGCAAAAATGTCGATTATAGTTGAAGGAAAGAGAAAAATCTTCCATGACATAAACAAGATGATAGAATATGTATCCGGAAAACCAACCCTTCAGAAAATACTTGAAGCAATTCAAAGGACAGAAGAGAGGAGCAACTATCCCCAAGCACCTAGAGAGAGAAACTAATAAAAACATAACTGCAGAAGTTAAAACCACCAAGGCTAAAAATGTAAATGGATAATAAGGTGAAAGGAAGCAACATGCATCTTTCAATTATAACCTTAAATATTAATGGGCTAAACTCTACAATCAAAAGACATAGACTGGGAGATTGGATTAGGAAATAAAACCCATCTATATGCTGTCTGCAAGAAAGCCATCTCACTCTCAAAGATAGGCAGCAACTTAAGGTGAAGGGATGGAAAAAATATTCCAAGCAAATGGTATCAAAGAGAAAGCAGGTGTTGCTATTTTAATATCAGACAAAATAGACTTCAAAGTAAAAGAAATCAAAAGAGACAAAGAGGGCCTTTACATCTTTATCAAAAGAACAATTGACCATGAAGACTTCACAATCATGAATATGTATGCACCAAACTCTGGTGCACCAAACTTTATAAAGACAATTCTTCAGGACCTCAAGGCACAGATTGATCCCAGCACAGTAATAGTAGGGGACTTCAATACCCCACTATGTCCTTTGGACAGATCAACAGGACAAAGAATAAACAGAGAGACATCTGAACTGAATGATACAATACAACAAGTAGACCTCACAGACATCTACCAAATATTCCACCCAAATACCAGAAAATACACTTTCTACTCAGCACCCCATGGAACATTCTCCAAAATAGACCACATACTGGGACATGGAAAAAAACTCAACAAATACAAAAATATTGAAATAATTTCATGCATTCTATCAGACCACAGTGCAATAAAGCTCAATATCAACACCAGAATAAGTCCTACAACCTACAAGAACACATGGAGACTAAACAACACTCTCCTGAATAATGAATGGGTCAAGGAAGAAATAAAGAAATAAAAACATTCCTGGAATTGAATGACAATGATAATACAACACAACAAAACCTATGGGAAACTTTAAAAGCAGTCCTAAGAGGGAAGTTTACAGCCCTGAGTGCCTACATAAAAAAAAAAACAACAACAGAAAGAGCACAAGTGGACTATCTAACACTGCAGCTAAAAACACTTGAGAGACAACAACAAATGAACCCTAAATACAGTAGACAGGAAGAAATAACAAAAATCAGAGCAGAAATCAATGAAATAGAAACAAAAAAATCATACAAAAAAATCAATGAATCCAAAAGTTGGTTCTTTGAGTGAATTAACAAGATAGACAGACCTCTAGGCCAGTTAACCAAAAGAAAGATGGAACAACTCAAAATCAATACAATCCATGCTGAAAGGGGAAATATCACAACAGACAATGAAAAGATCCAGAAAATCATACGGGAATACTTCAAAAACTTATACTCTACTAAGTTTGAAAACCTAGAAGAAATGGATGAATATCTGAAATCCTGGGAATCACCAAAGCTCAACCAAGAAGAGATCGACAGCTGAAACAGACCCATAATATATGAAGAAATTGAAGATGTAATAAGAAACTTCCCAACCAAGTCAAAGTTTGAAAGCCAAGGAGGTGAGATGATTAGGTCATGAAGGCAGAACCTGGGAGATGGGATTAGTGCCCCTATGAGAGACCTACAGTCTTGCCTTACAGCATCCTGAATAGACTGAGAGGAAGATGCTGGTCCAGCAAGGAACCTGATGGATTCCTGGTTTTGCTACTTGAGGCACAAATGGAAATCATTTGGGGGATTTTGTGAAAATTTAATGAATCAATATTTTGAGAGATTTAACATTATAATGATTCTCTGTAAACCTATATAGGACTGTCTCCCTCTCCAACCTCTGCTGCCTCATCTCTTGTGGCACTGGGGTAGAAATTTCTAGAATGTACATTTGTCTGGCGTGTATATTTTCTCACTGGTAAATATTAAAAGTTTAAGTCAGATGGTGAAAAAAAAGAAAGGTAATATGCACACTACTGGAGGCGAAAAGTAATCATCAATGTTACCTAGCTATGAATTCTTCAAGCAATAATTACTATTAGTCAGTAAGATATACCCACAACTGCACTAGTAGCATGAATATTATGGGGGTAACCAACTGCCCTCTGATTGCATTTAATGCCCACACCTTGCGATGGAACTAATACCTGGCACCATTATCAGGGCCAAGAATCTGTAGCTAAATAGGTCATTGGCCCTAGGGAGAAAACCTTCCACTATTCTACTAAATGGACATAGTATTAAATCAACTCCTAATGACATTGCTATACCTATAGATTAGTGCATCTCTCACCCTTCATCAGAGAAACTTCTTGCAAAACACCCACAACTTGTCACCAAAGAGACTGCAGAATGCCTTAAGCGGGATACCAATTTCACACCTCTCTACACCAAGTCTCAGAGAACTTCATCAAAGAGGGGGCAAAAAGATTTTAAGAGCCAAATGTGCTGGACGATAGAAACAAATGGTGTTTTGACAGCAGAGCAGTTACACATATGAATTTTGACAGCAACTGTGACAGAATGCATAAGACCTGCTCAAGCTCAAGCCAGACAAAATCCCATCATGAATGGGGGAGGGATATGGTCATTAACTCCCTGCCCTAGCTGAAGAGACATTGATAACTTCCAGGAGAAGATGAGTCAATTTTCTTTAAGGGTTTGACCCCTGTTAATTCAAATTCAATTCAGGGAATGTTTTACCACCCAAGGAAATTTGAGTAACACATATTTGACTCGGGGAGAGGAAAACCACAAAATTGCTGCTCCATTTGATTTATGATTTATGGTGCCATTTAACTCCAAATTTTCTCTATTTAGTTTTTGTCTGGATGACCTGTTTATGGTGAGGGTGCTAAAGTCACACAGTGTCACTGGGTAGATTTGATTTTAGAGTGTTTCCTGTATGAAATTGGGTACCTTTGCACTGTGTTTGGTGCCCAAATGTTTAGAATTGTAATATCCTCTTGGTGAGCTTTCCCATTAATGAATATGAAATGTCCTTCCCTATCTCTTCTGACTACTTTTCATTTGAAGTCTATTTTGTCACATATTAGAATATGCCTGCATATTCCTTGGTTCTATTTTCTTGGAATACTTTTTTTTCATCTTTTGACCCTAAGGTGTTGTCTGTCTTTGATGGTGAGATGTTTTTCTTGGAGGCAACAAAAAAGATGGATCCTGTTTTCTGATCTATTCTATTAGTCTGTATTTTTAATGGGGCATTGAAACCATTAATACTGACAGCTATTATTGACCAGTTTGTTAATTCTTGTTATTTTGCTGCTATGGTGGTTTTTTTCTTGGATTTCTTTTGGTTAACTGCTAAGGCATTTCCATGTGTACTGACTCATGTGTGCATCATCCTTTTTAAAATTTTATTTGTTTATTTTTAAGGGATTCTACAATATAAGAGCACAATTGTTTTCAGATCACATTAACGTTGCTCAGTTTGCCATATGACTAGGTAATTGGTGCTAGCATCCACAAATGAGGGATACCATTCATCGTTTGTTTTTCTGGGACTGTGTTACTTCACTCAGCATGATATCTTCTAGCTCCATCCATTTCCCTGCAAAGTTCATGATGCCATCTTTCTTTACCGCTGCATAGAACTCCATTGTGTAGATGTACCACATTTTCTCTATCCACTCCTCAGTTGAGGGGCACTTGGGTTGGTTCCAGCTCTTTGTTATTGTGAAGAGAGCTGCGATAAACATGACTGTGCATGTGTCTCTGTAGTAAGATGTTTCTTGTGGGTACATACCCAGGAGTGGTATGGCTGGGTCAGGCGGTGAGTTCATTCTGAGTCTTCCAACGTTCTCCACAGGGCTTTCCATAGTGGATGTACGAGTTTACATTCCCACCAGCAGTGGATGAGTGTTCCCCTTTCCCCACAACCTCTCCACATCATTTGTTTTCTTGATCCTAGCCAGTCTTATTGGAGTGAGATGATATCTTAAAATGATTTTAATTGGCATTTCCTTAATTATTAGCAATGTTGAACACTTTTTAAGATGTTTCTCAGCCATCTCTAATTCCTCACTTGTGAAGTCTCTGCTCAGCTCTTTGCTCCATCTATTGAGTGGGTTATTTGTTTTCTTTCTTCTTTGTTTTTTGAGTAGTTTATATATTCTGGAAATCAATGCTTCATCAGATGTATCTGGGGTGAAGGTTTCCTCCTACTCTGTGGGTTTTCTCTTCACTTCCTTGATTGTTTCTTTTGCTGTACAGAAGCTTTTGAGATTAATGAGGTCCCATTTGTCAATTGTTGTCCTAGTTTGTCTTCCATTGCTGTGAAAAACACTCTGACCAACACCAACTTGGGGAGGAAAGGGTTTATTCAGCTTACATCTCCTGGGTCACAGTTCATCACTTAGGGAGCCCAAGGCAGGAACTCAGGGCAGGAACCTGGAGGCAGGAACTGAAGCACAAGCCATGGAGGAATGCTGTTCACTGGCTTGCTCCCCTGGCTCATGCCCAGCCTGCCTTCTTATACCGTACACAACAACCTGCCCAGGGTGGCACCACTCATTGTGGGCTGAGACCTCCCACACTGCTCGACAATCAGACAATACTCCACAGATGTGACCACAGGCCAATCCAATGGAGCCAATTCCCCAATTGAGGCTCCCTCAACCCAGGTGTGTCAAGTTGACACTAAAGCTATCCAGCACAATTGCCGACCTTAATTCTTGCACAGCTGCTGTCTGATTAAGGAAGTCTTTTCCTAAACCTATGTCTTATAGGCTGCTGCCAACTTTTTCTTCTGTCACCTTCAGGGTTTGGGGTTTCACATTGAGGTCTTTGATCCATCTGTAATTGACTTTTGTACAGGGAGAGAGGTAGGGGTTTAATTTCATTCTTCTACAAGTGGTGATCCAGTTTTGCCAACACCACTTGCTGAAGATACTGTCTTTCCTCCATTGTGACTACTTGGCCCCCTTGTCAAATATGCACATCATTCTTAATCCCATGAGAAAGGCATGGGAAGTATTCTTGCTACTATTTGACAGATGAAGAACTAAAGCCCCTGAGACTGTGAAGTCCATGAGGGCTTGAACACTGTCTCATTTGTCTTGGTGTGTCCAGCACAGAGTCTGACACCCAAATAGGTCTGTAATGAACAATAAGTTTTTAGTAGCAATATGAATTCATCCAACAAAGATAATCCTACACCAAAAAGATTCACTACTAAACTTTAATAGGCATTTTAAAGAGAACTGAATACTAACTAATATTAGGTCCCCAAATAGAAAACAGAAATGAAAGCATTCTTCCAAACTCATTCTACAAAGCAAATACTACTCTGACCCTATAGTTAAAAACACAGAAATCAAATGATCAGTTTCCTTGAAGGACATACAGTCAAAAATCCTCAACAAAACACTAGCAAAATAAATTCAACAACACATGTTTGAACATGATCATACACCATGGTCAAGTTGGTTTCATTCCAAGAATGCAAGGATGATTCTGAGTGCACAAATATAGTATAATATAGCACATACATAAAAGCAAGGTACAAATTCACATGATAATCTCAATAGATGATACAGAAAAGGCCTTTGATGAACTGAATGGTCATATTATTAAAATCAATATCCAGATTTGATGAAAGAATTTTTCTGATTCAAAAACTTACTAAAAAGAAGTTGTTGGAGCTGGAGAGATGGCCCAGTGGTTAAGAGCACTGACTGCTCTTGCAGAGGACCTGGGTTTGATCCCCACCACCCACATGGCGGCTGAGAACCATCTTTAATTCCAGTTCCAGGCGAATCCAATGCCCTCTTCTGACCTCCGCGGCATTGCACGACATGGGTGCACAAACCTACATGCAGACAGTACATTCATACACATAAAAAGTAAGTAAAAAATTTTAAAAAGTAGTTGTTGCCATATGTGGTAGGTAGTGCACACCTTTAATCTCAACACTCCAGAGGGAGAGGCAGAAAGATCTCTGTGAGACTGAGGCTGTGTGGAACTCTAGGTTCCGAGACCTAGACCACCACTCTTATGAAGGACATGGACAACCAACTCGAAGGAAAGCTGACAAAGTTTTATTTCTGAATCTTAAGCTTTTATATCTCTCACAGCTTGTAGAGTTTACCCCAGGATAATTACAGAAAGCTACACAATGTATACATGCTAGGTGTAAGGAAGGCTTTAGGAGAAAAACAGAATCCAAGGTTCAGTAGGCCTTGCTGTAAAAGTAAACAGGGAACATAGTGACATTGGGTTTCAGCAATCATATGTCTAATGATTCCTGTGTTTACATTCCACACACATTCAAGGGAAGAGTCTTAGCCAAACTCTCCAGGCTTCTACCAAGCCCAAGCATTCAAGCACAATCATACCAAGTTGGCCCTCCACCAACTCTCCAGGCTTTATTCAAGCTATTGGCATTCATCCAGCAAGAGAATTCATAATGCCACAGAGCCCAGCCTGTTCTATTTACTTCCAGGGCAGCTGGTACTACAGAAAGACCTTGTCCCAAAAACAGCAGTTGCCAAGTTGTATCTACATAAGGATATACACGGAGATCAATAACACACACTTGAGAATCCTCAGAAGTCTTATATGATGAATTTATTCTCAACAAAGATTTTGAGAGAATTCAACGGATAATGTAGTATGTTATTTTCAGTAAATCATACTGGGAAATTGGTAAAAAGATGAATTTACACCTTACCTTATACTATATATAAAATTAACTCAGAATCAAAATTTTGAAGGTAACAAAGAATTTATTACAATTTTAGGAGAGGGCGATGATAGAGGAGGACATCTGATGTCCTTCACTGGCCTCTGCAGGTGCATATGCAGATGAGTGCGTATGTATTCACCACACATACGCACGTGTGTGCGTGCACACACACACACAAAAAAAACTTGCAAATATATATACACACCACATATGTGACAGAGATATATTATCCAGAACTCTTAAAACTGAACAACAAAAAGACAAACACACAATTTAAAATGAGTGAAGGACACACACATATATGTATATTTGTGTGTGTGTGTGTGTGTGTATATATATATATATATATATATATATGCAAATGACTGTCAAACACATGAAAGGATAATGAATTACACATTAAAAAGACACAAAATTGGGGCTGGGGAGATGACTCAGAGGTTAACGGCACTGTCTACTCTTGCAGAGGATCCAGGTTCATTTAATTCCCAGCACCCACATGATGGGTAACGACATCTGTAACTCCAGTTCCAGGGGATCTGACACTCTCCTCTGACCTCCACAGTCACTGCACAGTATGGGTACACTTACACACATATAGGCAATGCATTCTGCACCTTAAATAAAAATATTTTTTGTCTTTTTGAGACAAGGTTTCCCTGTAGCCCCAGCTATCCTGGAACTATGTAGACCAGGCTGGCCTCAATCTCACAGAGATCTTTCTGCCTCTCTCTCTCTGGAGTGCTGAGATTAAAGGTGTGTACTACCTACCACACCTGGCAACAACTGCTTTTTCCCACTTGGAATCTTTTATTTTTAATGAAAAAAATAGATATTTAGATACAATACTGAAATATCATTTTACTTACCCTGCCTGATCATATTTCCTTTCTACCTCTCTACTTACTATCACAGCAAAAACCACTTTGGGGAACTGAGTACATACCCTCCAAATTTATTCTTTAGAGTTTTTTTAAAAAGTATTTTTGTAATAACCAATGCTTGGTACTAGGGTTGGTAAGTTGATTTTATTCAAATTCACACAGAAATCATCACAATACATTCATCACTTCAATTTTCTTCACTCTGCATGGTTTTTCTTCTTTTGCCATTAATATACAGATTCAATCTGTTGTATTTATTGCTAGAGAATATTTCACCCTAACTGTATCACATTTCATTTACTTCGTAAGCAACAAACATTTGTGTCCAGTTTTTTTGCTCTCATAATAAATAGTGGAATGAAGAGGCTGACTGACTGGTGCATGACTTCCTATTTAAGCATGTCAGCTTCTTGGGCATAAGTATAAATACTCCAAGAGTAATGGTCGAGTATTTTGGAATCTGAATTCTTTGCTTATCCCTGAGGTTTTAAAATCATTCTCTTGGAAAATTCTTATACAAAGCTTCACTTTTTGCAAAAACATTTGAAATTCACAAGAAATAATGTAATGTATGATGATGTCAGACATTTAATATTTTTCTACATAAAGAGTTAATTATCCTGAAATTATTTTTGAAGTCATCTGTGATTTCTCCACCAATCTGGGATACTGCCTCAAGTAATTGCCAATTCTTTATAAATGCATGCATATGTTTCTAGAGTCAATATTTTGTCCTGATCAAATTTTCCAGAACTTTATCAGTAATTTTGAGCTGACATAGTGGTGCATGTCTATAATTGCTGCATTGGGTTGACTGAGGATAGAGATCACCCAGAATTTGAGGCCAGTTTGGGTTACATAATGAGTTCAAGGTCAGGCTGGGCCAAACAGGGAGACAGTGCCTCAAAATGCTAATATTTTTCTTTTTTGGGGGGAGGGATTTTACAAATTATGCATATGGCAAAGCACATAAAATAAGTCATTTTGTCTCCTAATGTCCCATCTTTGTAGCTCTTGTATTGTTTTAATATACCTGAGAGGCTTTCCAAGAACATGCTAACTGGAATAGCTAGACTCAAATTTCAGTGAGGTTTTTGAAAATTATAATATTAATAATGTTTCTTGTGGGAGTATGGGGTATAGGCTTTTATTATACTATGATTATATCTTATGAACTTTGTATTTTAGGTTGCTAGGGAATGATTTCTTGCATTTATGTAACCATAAGACAAATATTTTGATATATTATTAATCATATTCTGCTCAAAGTTTTCCTAAATCTAAGGCATTTATAGAGCTTTAATGAATGTGAGTTCTCTGATGTCTAATGTGATGGGACTTCTGACTGAAAACTTTCCCACATTCATTACACTGATAAGGTTTTTCACCAGTATGGATTCTCATATGTAAAGCAAGAGTTGAGAATTGAGAAAAGGCTTTCCCACATTCATTACAGCCACACGGTTTCTCACCTGTATGGCTCCTCATATGCACTGTAAGAGATGAGCTTTAACAAAAGGCCTTCCCACATATTTTATGTTCATGGGGTTTATCACCTGTATGAATTTGCACATGTACAATAAGTTATTTAATCTGGGAAAAGGCTTTTCCACATTTATTGCACTCGTAGGGTTTTTATACTGTGTGAATATTGTGATGTTTAATGAGGTATTGCTTCTGCATAAAAATTGTTCATGCTGGGTGAGAGTGCCTAGCTTGTGGGGAGGTTGTAGGGACATCAGCCAGAAGACATGGGACAGACTACTGCACGAGACCACCTAGGAGGCAAGAGGAAACCAAGCCATGATGTATTGTTTTCTAAATAAAATGAGTCGTTTTAGTTTTCAAAAAAGGTTCCACATTCATTACGTTTATAGGGCTTTTCTCCTATGTGAATTTTCTAATGCTCAGTAAGATTTGATTTGCCACTGAAGGTTTTCCCACATTCTTTACATGTATAAGGTTTCTCTCCAGTATGACTTCTCTGATATCTGATGGGGCTTGACTTCTGAATGAAAGCTTTCCCATAGCCTTTACATTCATAAGGTTTCTCTCCAATATGTATTCTCTAGTGGATTATGAGGTTTTCTTTCTGGCTAAAGGCCTTACTACACTCATTACATTTAAAGTGTTTCTTTCCACTGTGGATGTTCTGATGTTTAATGAGGTATTACTTCTGGCCGAAGGCTCTTCCACACTGATTACATTCAAATGGTTTTTCTCCAGTATGAATTTTCTCATGCTCTTTGAAATATGATTTGCCATTAAAAGCTTTCCCACATTCCTTACATGCATATGGTTTATCCCCTGTATTTTTCTGATGTCTAATGAGGGTTGTCATCTGAGTAGAAGCTTTCTCACATTCATAAGGTTTCTCTTCAGTATGTTGTTTTTGATGGGAAAGGAAGTTTTCCTTCTGGCTGAAGGCTTTTCCACATTTATTACATTTATATGATTTCCTCCATGCATGACTTCTCAAATGTAGAGTAAATGCTGAGATTCAAGAAAATGCTTGACCACATTCTGTACATTCATGTGATTTCTCTTCACTATGCATTTTCTTATGCTCTAGAAAGTCTTGCTTCAGGCTAAAGGTTTTTCCACATTCACTACATTCATAAGTTTTTTCTCCAGTATAAATTTCATTGTGCAGAACATCTGATTCAGGCTGAAGACTTTCCAACATTCCTGTTATGCACAAGCATTTTCCCCAAGTGTCTACTGAGATGTGGTAAGGATTAGAGCTTTTCCACATACACTAAATATAATTTCTTTTTCATATTAACTCTCAAGTATCTGATAAAGCTGCGTTTATGATAAAAGACTTGACATGATTACCCTGAGATGCAATATTACAAAAGGGGCTGAAATACAGCACTGTCTTTATATTAACGGTTACTTCTTATATAGCTTATCTTATATTTACATATAAATTACAAATAAGGGTAAATATATTTCAAACGGTCTTAAACTGAATCCCATACATTGAAGAGAATGCTTGAAGAACCAATGTCTATGCCCAGAGGAAATACTTTCTTGTTTCCTAGGTTTTCTGAATTTTTTTCCTCAGTCTCTACTTATAGACAAAGACAAGACTTAACTCACAAGTCCTTCATGTTGCATCCTTATCCATTTATGAACTCCTTAGATGGCTTCTGCCTGTATGTAAGTGCACCCTTGCCAGACAATGCCTGAAGAGGCCAGAAGAAGCCTCTGGAACTGGAGTTTAAGGTCTGTTGTTCACTGCTATGTAAGTGCTGGGAAATGAACCTGGGTCCTTTGCAAAACTTCTTTACAATCCTTCCCATTTCTGTTTGAACTGATGATTTTAAATTTATAATAAAAAGTGTGACACAGGACTATGATGCTATCTCTGGAAATCAAAGCAGCATCCACAACTCCCACTGAGTCCTGAGAAAGCCTCGGAGGTTTGGAAGGGTAAAATACAGTTCTTGGGAATATTCAGGATGCTGGCCAGCAGGCAAAGGGCGACGATGGTGAGCCACAGACTCTGCACCTGTGCAGGGCCGCCAACAACTGCTTTTTAGTAAGTTGATTTTTTAAAGTATTTTAAATATTTTTTATTTTTATTTATTTTTGTATATGTATGAATGTACTGTCTGCATGTAAGTTTGTGCACCCATGTCGTGCAGTGCCACAGAGGTCAGAAGAGGGTGTCGAATTCCCCTGGAACTGGAGTTAAAGACGGGTCTCAGCTGCCATGTGGGTGCTGGAGATCGAACCCGGGTCCTCTGCAAGAGCAGTCGGTGCTCTTAACCGCTAGGCCATGTCTCCAGCTCTTTAGTAAGTTTTTGAATCAGAAAAATTCTTTCATCCTGTAGACCAGGCTGCCCTTGGATTCATAGAGATCCACCTGCCTCTGCTTCCCAAGTGCTGGGACTAAAGGCATGTGCCACCACACCCAGCATAAAAATAATTTTTATCTTTTTTTATATAAAAATAATTTTTAAAAAGAAGACACAAAGCTATCACAAGATGATACTTCTTCCACATGAAAGCGAATGTTATAAACTAAAGAAACAAAATAAATCAATCAAACAAAGAAACAAAAAGAAAACGTGTTTGGTGAAGATGTAGAGACATTGAGATACCTATACACTGCTGTTGGAAATGCAAAATGGTACAATTACTGACAGTAACAGTTTGGTTATTCTTCTGTAAGTTAAACACAGGAGTATGATATGCCCCATTAGATCTATTCCTAAGGAACTGAAAATATATGTCTACCCTAAAATGTGTACACACAATAACCACAAGAGGGAAACAATTCACATGCCTGTTGCTGGATGATTAGATAAACAAAAAGTGATACAGCCATAAAAGTTAGTAGTATTCAGGCATGAAAATGAATTATGAATTCTTGCTGTAACATGGATGAATCCAGAAATCATTATAAGTATAATAACCTGGGCACAATAGGACTGGAGAGATGGCTCAGTGGTTAAGAGCACTGGCTGCTCTTTCAGAGAACCTGGGTTCAGTTCCCAGCACCCACATGGCAAAGGACTATTCTTAACTCCAGTTTCAGAGGATCTGATACCTTCTTCTGGCCTCTGTAGGCATTGCACACATGTGATCCACTTACAAACACACAGCCAAAACACCCATGCATATAAAATAAAAATAAGTGGGGCTGGAGAGATAGCCTAGCGGTTAAGAGCACCGACGCTCTTGCAGAGGACCCGGGTTCGATCCCCAGCACCCACATGGCGGCTAAGAACCGTCTGTAACTCCAATTCCAGGAGAACTCCAGTTCCAGGGGAATCCGAGACCCTCTTCTGACCTCCGCGGCATTGCACGACACAGGTGCACAGACCTGCATGCAGACAGTACATTCATACACATACAAAAATAAATAAATAATAAAACAATTTAAAAAAAATAAAAAAAATAAAAATAAGTAATTAAAACATTTTAAAAAAAGAAGCTGGGCACAAAAGGCCACATATAATATGATTCTGTTTATATGAGACATAGGGCAATTAAATCCATGGAGACAGAAAATAGATTAGGGCTTTCCTGATTTTATAGTTGGTAATGATGATAGACTGCAAGTAGACAAGGTAGATGTCATTTAGGGAGTAGAAATGTTTAAATCTGGATTGTAGTTATGACTGTACACTTTATATATTTATTAAAAATCATATATATATATATATATATATATATATATACTGAAATTAGGCCAATTTTATATCATGCAAGTGACATCAAAAAATAAAAATAAAAATAAAAGCCCTGGGAAGCACGGGAAAAAAAGGAGCCAGCTCATCTTTGAGAATTTATTACAGACCATGTGGATCTTGGTGTTGTACCAGAGGTAGTGACAGCAGTGGGTTTCCCAAAATGGCTGAAGGTTAAGCCATGATTTGGTCTTCTAAGACAATGTTTTAAGTTAGGGTACATTAACTGTTTCATTATGATGTACGAATACATGGATATAATATTCTTTAATCATACTTTTATTTTTTTTTTCATGTTTTGAGACAGTACTGGGTCTTCCAGTAGATCCCCCTGATCTAGAACTCACTACATCAACCAGGCTTGCCTTGATCTCATAGAGATCCACCTGCCTCTTCCTCCCAAGGGCTGGGATCAAAAGTATGAACCACCACACCTAGCTCTGAGTACATTTTAAAAAGAATATTGCTGAAAATTTGGAGAGAGTGGAAAATAATGGGTGAATTATAAAAGATATTCACACTGTGGAAGTGACAAGACTCTATACTGGTTAGATACATGTAATAGAAAAGGGCAAGGATGCCTCATAACTGAACATATTTAAAGTTGAATCCATGTTGCATTCCCATGCACCCAAGGCCAGTGAATGAGTTGATCTCCTTGCACAAAGCAGGCATTCACTAATGGACAGAATATGATGAATATAAGAAAATAGAGTAATGTAGCAAAAACATGTCTAACAAGGCTGTCACCACCAGGTCCTGCCAAACAGCGAATCCTAAAGTCGCCCTCAAGGCTGTTCAACACGTTCTTCACAATTCCCCTGAGACCATCTGAGAAGTCATCAGTTCCCTTCCTTACCCAGAAAACCCCCCTTTCATAATCAATCACTCCTTATGTAGAACGTGCAGGTATTGCACAGCCTGGGTTTCCCCAAGATCCTCTCATTGCTGTTAATCTTTACATGGGGCAATAGCTGGTTTGTGTACAGCTCAGATAAGCATGAGGGAGGTCTGGTGTTGTAGAAAGGATCTCAGTGGTACTCAACGGTGGATCTATGTTTAGTTTGGCTCCAACCACCAGGTAAAGATTCTGCACAGCAAAGAGGTTTATTAATCCAGGAAGTTAGTCCCTTACCCCCAGCTCTGGCAGGCAGAAAACACAGCTGCCATAAACACCACAGACGCTGAGAAATCACTGTATATTTTGCTGTCATTCTCGGAGTTGACAAGCAGAGGCAGAGTAGTACTCAGGTACCTGAGACAGACACCGAGATGAGGAAGTAATTTGTCCCAATCTATATTTCTAAGAAAGAAGTAGGGGGGCTGGAGAGATGGCCTAGTGGTTAAGAGCGCCGACTGCTCTTGCAGAAGACCCGGGTTCGATCCCCAGCACCCACATGGCGGCTGAGAACCGTCTGTAACTCCAATTCCAGGAGAACTCCAGTTCCAGGGGAATCCGACACCCTCTTCTGACCTCCGCGGCATTGCAGGACACAGGTGCACAAACCTACAAGCAGACAGTACACTCATACACATTAATTAATTAATTAATTAATTAATTAATTAATTAAAAAAGGAAGTAGGGGGAATGCAGGGTAGAAGCCCCCAAACTTTATCACTTAAGAAAAAAATGCCCAGGTTATAGAAGAGAAGTGAAATTTGCAACCCAGAATAGAAATCTGGCTATGTGAGCAGTACAATTAGGGTGGAAACATTTGAAGAAGTACAAATTTTATTTATTATTTTTATTTTATGTGTATGAGTGTGTTGTTTGCATGTGTGTAAGTGCACTGTGATATGCAGTGCCCACAGAGTTAGAAGAAGGCGTCAGATTCCCTGGAACAGGACTTACAGATGGTTGTTAACAGCCATGTGGGTACTGGGAATTGAACCTGGGTCCTCTGCAAGAGCAGTCAATGCTCTTAACCACTGAACCATCTCTCCAGCCCCAAGATGAAGTAAAAATTTTTAACCCTGTTTAAGACAGTTTCATTGGATAAACATCCTTTTCAGTTATGAAAGTCATTTCTGCTCCTTTCCCTGTAAGAGCTTCCAAGTTATGGGAGCAGCAATGGGAGGCTCTTTTCTGGGCATGGAGCCCAGGATTCAAAAGGAGGTTCTAGAGAACATCTGGTCAGCTTGATATATATAAGCCAATACTGCATGTGTCTCTCTCTGTGTATGTTTCTTTTATGCTGACTCATGGCATTGCAACTGCTCCGGAAACACCCCCACCCTTCTAGTTAGCCAGTTTACACACACCCTTCTGCTCCCCCTTGATTGAAATGTTAGGTTAAGAGGAAGAAGGAAAACAAATTTAAGAGCTGCTCTTAAGCATCCAGAACTTTCTGTGTTCCATCCATTAAGAGGATACACTGTCTCCAAAAGCATTCCTTGAGCTTTTGGAGATAACTGAAAGAAGAGTCCATCGATATTGTGGCCTCAGAAGGGCGCAAAGGCTGACAAGCGGCAGTAAAAGCAGAAAGATGGCAAGCCTAAGGCCCAGCACTCAAGCAGATCCTGAAATTGAGCTTTTTGTGAAGGTATGTTTTCTAACTCTGATAACAGCATAGATTAGATTATATCTTGACACTGGACCACAGCTTCTAAAATAATCTCAAATTTTAGGCTACAAGTAGGAAGTAACTGTAATTGTTTTCCTATTTTGAATCCTAGAGGAATGCCTTACATGTATGACTGCTCTTATATGACAACAGGAAAATAGATATCATCTGAAACAAAGAATAGTATTAGATAACTAGAGCACTACATTGGTTGGTATTATAGTGACTAAATTACACGTTCAGTCGCTTTCTATGTTACCTTGGAAAAATCCACTCTCCCTGCAGACTTTTATTTCTCCATCTGTACAACGAAGGAATTTGAAAGTTTTACATATCTGGTTTTATGAGATAGGCTTTAAAAGGCCTGAATGAGTGGAAGAGGAGGCCAATAATAGTTTTAGAACTCTATTTCCACACAGTCCAGAGAGAAATTTCTGAAATTCCTTCATGATGGATAAACATTATTGCAGGGTCACACGGACACTCTAAAGAGAAAACACCCAGAAGCTGTGCCTGTTATATGAGGAGGAGGCATTTGAGAATGCTTTGCTTCCTCTTTTTGGTCTGCATTGGAAGTTTTTTTTTTTTTAACGTGTTTTAATTCTTCAGAAAAGCACTTTGGAAAATCCCTAAAGTAGGGGAAGGAAACGTGTATTTCCAAATGAGCCCATCATAAAAAATATCATGGGCTATTTCAAGTAGAAATTAAAGTTTCCTAAATCTTTGCTTATATTAATAACTGTTTAGCTTTCCATCTAATTTCATTGACTATTGGAAATATTAATGATAATATAATTACTAATAACAAAACCAAACTCATATGGTTATGAGCTCTTTTATAAATACTCTTGAGCACTTCATATGTATTGCTTCATTTACCCTAACATTGAATTTTGGACACATAGTAGTAGGAGTAGTAGTATTCTATCAATATCAATAATAGTAATAGTAGAAGTAATTAATATTTTATTAATTATTTTAATTAATAGATATCACATTTAGAGCGGAGAGTGAATTTGATCAAAATAATGTACATGTGTGAAATTTTCAAACAATAAAATTTTACGTTATGACGATATCACAGTAATATTTTACTAATCATTTCTCAGTGGGTAGACTAAGATAATAAAATTTTGGTAACATTTCTTTTTTCTTTTTTTGTCTTTTTCGAGACAGGGTCTTCCTGTAGCCCCAGCTGTCCTGGAACTCACTCTGTAGACCAGGCTGGCCTTGAACTCACAAAGATCCACCTGCCTCTGCCTCCTAAGTGCTAGGATTAAAGGCACACACCACCACACCTGGCTAAATTTTGGTAACATTTCTAAAACTAAATAGCTTCTTGATGGCGTACAAAAATATAAATCAAACTTTACTTATCAAAGTAAAGTTAAAGACCTATTGGCCAAAGTAATACTTTTACAGCTATTTTAGATTAATAACTTTGTCACATATTTACCCAAAACATTATCATGCCAGATTTTCAAAATTATAACAGAGAAACCCTTGAATTTATTCGCGTGGAGGTAATCTAAGTGTCTGCTTAACTATGGAGCATAAGAGCTACTTTTTCTATTTTGTTTTTCATTGTAGCAAAACATATTAACTGCTCAAAAAATAGTATTTAAATGTCTTATTTTTAACTTGTCAATTCCAACAAGTGATAATATTTCTTCATGGGGCTACTAAGTGTTCCTTTTCTTTAAACTGCATTAAATTCAATAATTAGTCTCAAGTCAGTTGTTACCACTGATCTATGTGTTTATCTTCATAGACTTCCTTACCACATTTAGGTGCTAATCTGAACAGGGGAGGTTAGCAAAACACATATTGAATGAGCAAATGTTGAATTAAATACTTTTTAGCTTAAAGAAACCAATTGAAAACTTGCTATATGACAGGAATTGCTAAGTGGTTTACTAACCCAATTTTGAGGATACAGAAATTAAAGCCAGGAATACCTAATAACTTTGTCCAAAGTCATATAAGTAGTAAAAAGAGAGAGAGAAAGAGAGATAGAGAGAGAGAGAGAGAGAGAGGGAGAGAGAGAGAGAGAATCCCAACTCTCTGAAAGAGCTATGTCGCCATGTCTAATTTTGTTCATTATTTTTAACTGGGTGAACTTTTTAGTAAAATTTTTCTGAATTTCAACAATTTGAATGTTTTATATATAAACTTTCTAGTGGCGCTGATGCAAATTACAGAGTCTCTGGAAGAACATTGTGTTATAACTGGTCCACGATTTTTGTAATGCTTTGCTCTATGGTATGTTCCACAGATAACTAGGAATTATGTGGAAAACACTGGGAGAGGACATAAATGTTAAAAACAATAAAAAAGGCTAATGATTATGCTCATTGTACATTTGCAATGATAAAGATTAAATAATCTATTATTTTCAACCCAGAAATATGTGCCTGTGTCTTAAAAACTCTACCACACTTCTTGCCATATGTTAATAGGATCCCTAGAAAAGATTAAGCACATTCTTGTTAAACTTAAGAAGCTATATTCTGGCTGTTTCCTTTCATGGGCTGACAGTTTGTTCAGGAGTAACCTTTCGATCCTACTAATGAAGCACAAGCAATTAGATATATAGGTATTTAAGCAGCACTAATAGTTATGGTAGGTTACTTTGGCATAGACACATATGTTTGGATGATATGTTAATTCATGAATTATATTTTTACCCCCTGATAAATATAACAGGGTCTTACTGTGGCTTATGACATCTCCTAACCTGTAGAGGATGTAGGCTTGTGGCATCAGCCATGGGTTATTCCTCCAAGGAGAGAGCCAACAGCCAATTAGATTTGGGATATACAGGCACATGGCTGCCTCTGCTGCACAGTATTTCCAGGCAGGTGAGGTGTAGCTGGTGCTGACGGTGGAGTCTTGCTTGACTCAGGGAGACCCGTATTTGCTTTATTGGTTTAGTGGCCTTTGGTAACACTCTCTGGCATTCCAGAGGCCATCTGTACACTTGCATGTGCGGTCTCAATACATCCCTCCCATGTTAACGTCAGGTCTTCGGCAGCAGGGTCTTATTTTACTACTATACACAACTTCTCATCCACCTGTGGGCCCCATTTTTCTTCCTAAGCCTAGGGGGAACATAATCTGCGGAAGAGGGGGCCGTGGTAGAATGTAAAGGCGGTGATTGGGGTGAACGGTAAAACTACAAGCGATGTAGTCCTGGGAGGCTGGACACTCAATTTGATCAACTTGATTGAAACAAAAACAAAAAAAACCCTGTCCCATCACCCCCCACGGGATGGTGGGGCTTAAGTGAGAGTGTTTTGGGGGGGGCACAACAGCACTGCACTGCAGATAGGTTTGTGCATGAGGATGATTGTACTCCAGGGATGAACAATTATAGCTAAAATGAAAAAAAAAAAAACTGAGAGAAAGAATGCAGGACAGTTATGGCAGAATGGCATGATTGGGATGGGGTGGGGGGTGGGGGGGGAGGAGGGAAAAGGGAAATAAGCCTGAACTGAAAATTGGAAAAATGTAGGGAAATGCAACAAACATCAATAAAAACTAATTTAATTGTAATTAGGAAAACAAACAAACAACAAAAAAAAAGTAAATGCACAATGATGTGCATGCAATGCCCATGGAGGCCAAGAAGAGGGTTCAGATCCCCTGGAATTGGGTACAATGATTGGTCAGCTGCTATAATGGGTTCTTGGAACCCACCCAGGTCTTCTCTGCAAGAGTAGCTAAGGTTCGTACCACCCGCGAGCCCTCTCCTCTAGCCCCATAGGGAACAAATTTTAATACCAGTCTAAACTTTTACTACTATTCCAACAGAATAAGTTGTTTATAAGTTGTTACCTATTCAGGGGAAAAAAATGCCATTTTTTGTTTTGCATGTTTTCGTCACAGACAAAGTGACCGCATAAATCTCTAAGTTGAAATGTCTCTCCAGCATATTCCTAAACGTTCATCTAAATTAAATTTACTAAATATTCAAAAAAGTTTCAAAATTCATTATATTTAAAAAATTGTCAATTTTTTATTAAACAAAGAATTTGACATTTGGCTTGGTAAAGTCTAGAAACACAGAACTAGGAAATGACACAGATAATAACCCCTGCCCCATGGGATGTATGTTCTAGACTAAAAGCAATAGTTGTCAATAATAAAAAATAAACCCCGCTGATGAGAAATATCAATACAAGAAACTGAATCTAATGTTCAGCATTTTTTCTTTTCTAGTTATTTCTTTCTTTTTTCTAAGTTCTTCTGGCCTTCGACGCCATGATGTGATTATTTTTTATTAAGATCTGTTTTTAATTATTGTTTTATTATATGGCCCGTATTGTTTACACATACCCCAGTAATTAAAAAACTCGATCAAATATCACTTAAACTTTAATTGGTCCAACTAAAAAAAAAAAAAAAAAAAAGGGGGGGAAGGGAAAGGGAAATATGCCTGATCTGAATTGGAAAATGATGTACGAAATGCACAAACCATCAATAAAAATTAAATAAAAAAAAAAGAAGCTAAATTATGCTCCGTGTAGACAGTGGGTTGGGGGAGTTGCCTTTCAGTACTGAATGATATGGGGAGGATTTATGTCTAGGAACTAAGAACAATAGATTTTATAATACACATTTTATCTTCCCTAAATACATGGTTTATCTTACTGATTGCTATTCATTGTTAAATTGAATGTTTGAACTTTCTACTGAGCACTGTAAAATTAGATTTTAGTATATTTGTGCATAAAATTGTAGAATCAACATTTAGGCCAAAATTCTGAATTTAACTTTTTGAGATAGGGTCTCACTATATAGCCCTGGCTGGCCTGGAACTCACCATGTAGACCAGGGTGGCCTCAGACACACATAGATTCACCTGCTTCTGGATTCCAAGTTGCTGGTATTAAGGCATGTGCCAACACACTTGGCTGAATCTAATATTTATGTTGACAAGTTTTTTTTTTTGTCTTTTTGAGACAGGGTCTCCCTTTAGTCCCAGTTGGCCTGGAGCTTGCTATGTAGACAAGGCTGGCCTTGAACTCGTAGAGATCCACCTGCCTCTGCCTCCCAAGTCCTAGGATTAAAGGTGTGCACCACCACACCTGGCTGACAACTTTTAAAAAAAATGTATATAAGAGGAAAGAGATTATGTTATTCCTTGAATGTTTACACCACTTCAGACTCCTCTCTTAGGAATATCACAGTAACTAACTAATACTTTAAAAATCTAAGAAAACTGTTAAATATATATTCAATAATGTGAGTTCCGGATAAGACATCCCTGAATTTGCTAAGAAGAGTACATCTGTCCTCAACTCTTTTCTAGTTGAGTGTACTTGAGCAAGCCAGTCTCTTGGAGCTTTGCTTTCCTTAGCTGTAAAGCAAGAGCAATAATGGGTTCACATCCACTGTGACACAGAAAGAAACAATGATTGGCAATATAATAAATGGTCATTAAATTCTGGCTATTATTTTACATCTTTAGAAATTTAGATCACATACACAAAGAGAAATGGTTGTTTTTTGGTCATTTGTAAATGACTACATCCTGTATTTGTTGTCTATTATGAAGTAATTTGTCACTTAGGCTCAGGAGTTTGTATCCTAAGACTGTAAGTGATGGCACTTTAAATCAGCATAACTAAGGAGAAAATGGCATTAAATCTTCCTGTGAAACTTCATTGCATTCCCCCCATACGTGAGTGTTTTGATTCTCTCTTTGACAAAGGTAATCCACCCTTCCTGCTGTATCTATTATCAGACTTCATTCTTCCTGCCTCCCACCCTTAGTCATGTTTCCACTCACTAAGCCCAGTTCTAATTGGATCCTTAGTCTGACTTCTGTTAATAACAAAGGAAATGAAGCTGCCAAGCTTGGTTGCTTCTTCCCATTCCTTTTCAATCTGACATCAGGAAAGGGCAACAATAAATAACATTCCCTTCATTGCACACAGTGTCAGAAAGGAAATTGTTCCAAATAAAAAAAAAACCCACACCTGAGTTTATACCCAGTTTCTGGGACCTTACTAATGCTACAAATAGCATGTCACAGCAGCTTTAAAAGTAAAGTACCTTTCATATCCTTCTACAGTATACAGACTTGGAGCTAAGTGACTGAGGCCAAAGAGAACAAAATGAGTTCAAGAGATGCTGACAGCTTAGACTTGGGTAGCTAGCACCCAACTGTGTGACAGATATTAAGCATCAAATAAACAATGAATGAATGAATGAGTAAATGACTAATGATCATGACAAAGGAGAGAAGTGAAATTATTTGGAAGATAGTCAATAGATAAAATTGACAAAAATTAGTGTGGGAGTCAGCGTTGAGTTGAAGCAGAATGAAGCTTTTGGGGTTAGGCAGATAATTTGATGACAATACATCCTGGGCAGCTTAATAAAGTTCTGGAGGCCAAAAGCAACTCTGGTTCTAGGATTCTAGCCTTTTTTTCCCAGCATGAAATTCCTGGGAAAATTTCAATTTCTTGGGGTCTGTAGTTTCAATAGTCTGATAGTCAAAGGGAGGGACACTGTCTCTTTAGAATACCCTTATTCCTACTAGGGTGGTTACAAGACTATTCACAATATTAGTTGCTCTAAAGACAGAATAGATTTGCACATGGAGTGAAGAGAAAATATTGACGGCTAGGGAGATGGTTTCGTGGGTAAGAGTGCTTACCACAAAAGCATGAAGATCTAAATTCAGATTCCCAGAACCCATAGAAAAAGGTGGGCATGGCCATGTATCTATAACTCCAGTGCTATCGGGGGTGGTGGAGACAAGATAATATCCAAGGCTTACTGGCCACTAACCTAGCTCCAGATTCAATGAGAGACTGTATCTCAACAGACTAAGGCAGACAGTGATAGAGAAGGACATCCAATGACCTTTTCTGGCCTCCTCACATGCACCCATGAATAAACGTGCACATACACAAATGGGGTTGATATTCATTTGGGGGATATGTTGAAATCAAAATGTCTTTAAAACACAAATCGCCCATGAAGTCACTACATAAGCTATAGCACCATAACTCCTGTTACCATTGAGCCTACAGTTGGGGTAGGTGTCTTTTAAATAAACTTACTCCTCATTGCTGTATCCAGACTATTCTACCTACCTTGCTCAGGAAAATTCCTAGGTTGAGCCTTATAGTAACAAACTACTTATTAACCTTATTACTATAGTCTTCGAAAACTCCTGGTCACTGTTCCTTCCTCTGTGTGTGTGTGTGTGTGTGTGTGTGTGTGTGTGTGTGTGTGTGTGTGTGTATGCAGCTACACACATATGAACATGCGCGTTGAAGCCACAGATGGGCATTGGGTGTCTTTCTCAAATTTTCTTTAACGTATTTTTTGATACAAAGTCTCTCACTGAAACGCAATAATTTGGCCAACCTGGCTAACCAATGAGCTCTAGGGATCTTCCTCTTTCTGTTCCCCCAGCACTACAGTTGTAGATGTATACTGCCAAGCCTGGCTTCTTTTTACATGAGTGGTGAGGAGCCAAACTCAGGTCCTCAAGCTGCGCTGCACTTTATTGATGGAGCCATTTACCTAGCCTCTACTGACCCTTATTTCTTGAGGATAAATTGCCACTCTTTTCAGTTCTGGTCCTGTTATAATTCTTATAGATTTTAATATTCGCATAGATGACCTTTCCTTTTTTTGTTGTTTTTTACACTATGAAAATTTATTAGTTTTTGAAAAATTCATACAATACATCTTGATCACATTTAGACAGTCTACCCCATCTGCACCCCATGTAGATCCCTTACCCATTTTCATGTATTCTGTCATATATGCTAAGGCCCATTAAGCCAAGTTTGTATCCCCAAATGTCACTCAGTGTGTGTCCACCACTGGAGCCTGGTCAACCTATCTAGTGTCACTCCCTGAAAGAAGGCCAACTCTCCCAGTAGTGAGCAGGTATCAATAGTTTCTCAGCTAAGGTTGGGTTTCTGATTCATTTGCCCACTTCTATGGTGGGTTTTTGTCTAGATTGAACTCGTATGGGTCCTGTGCATACCCTCTGTCACCACTGCTGTAAATTCATCCAGGCCAGTTCCCAGGAGCTTAAAAACTCTACTTCCTTGTGGTAATCCATCACCCCTGGCCCTCACAGTCTTTTTGTTCCCTCTTCCTCAATGGTCCCTTCTGCACTGGGTGGCAGAAGTTTGATAACGGCATCCTACCCAGAGACACACACTCTGCGGTCCTTGCTCTCTGCACTTTGGCCAGTTGTGGCTGTCTGGGTTAATCACCATCTGTTGCAAAAGGAAGCTTCACTGGTGAGAATTGAGAGATGCTGTTACCGCCCGGCTAGCTCTCCGTCAGGTCGTGGGTGTCTGGGAGAGTCCCTTTGGCAGGAGAACACGAGGAAGCTGATGACTTGTAGAAATGAGAGACAGAGAAAAGTTTCCCAAATCCACAGCAACTTTATTGAACAGGGGCAGTGCTTATATAGCAGTCATAGGAGAAGGCAGAACAAAGGATTTGGTGAAGCTTTACAATTACATATGTTACTAATAGGTCAAAACTCATACATTAACCAGAACTCATTATCTATTTCATGATTGACGAGATACGGGGCACGCAGAGCAGGAAACTAAAACATTACAAAGTTCAGTCAGGAAATGAATTTTCTTTGAAGTAAAAATGTAGAAATCTTAAGATAACCTTTGCCAAGGAAATAACATTTAAGAAAAAAGGAGCATCAATAGTTTTTAACATGATCAATTAGTTTTTACTTGTTAGCTCTTAATTACAAGTCATAATTGAAAAGTTACAGGACACTGAGTAGTAATTGCTATGTCACAGTAGAAGTTTTTTGGCAGTAGATATTGGCCTTATATCTCTATCCTAAATCTAGAGTAAATATATCTTAATATCCTAAGGTTAATAGTTTCTTTTAAGTTTTTATTAAAGTAAAGACCTTATTCCTATAGCATCCTAAACTACTTATTAGCTTTTTCTAACTCTATCTGCTAATCTAAAGTTTCAATCTTTTCTGAGAACTAAGAGCCGTTCCACTGCTTGCTCCAACTAACAGTTTTGTTTTTGTAGGACAATTGGCTGGTGTAAAGTAATTTATCTTTTGCCTAACTTTGCTGGGAGTGTCAGGACTCAGGCATTCAGTGGCTGCATAGAACTAGGAAAACTGTTTAACCTGTTCCTTTACTTAAATAGGGAAATGGGATTGAAGAGTCTTTTTATTTTAATTGTTAAAGAGGAGTTTTTACTTTATTTTAAA